>VZTY01000045.1:54286-85764 GCA_013400935.1 Turnix velox
GGGGGTAGATTTAGACTTGACATAAGAAAGAAGTTCTTTACAGTGAGGGTGGAGAAGCACTGGAACAGGTTGCCCAGAGAGGCTGTGGATGCCCCCTCTCTGGAGGTGTTCAAGACTAGGCTGGACAAGGCACTGAGCAGCCTGATCTAGTGGGAGGTGTCCCTGCCTATGGCAGGGGTTTGGAACTCGATGATCTTCGAGGTCCCTTCCAACCCAAATTATTCTATGATTCTATAATGGTGTTGCTTAAGAATAATAGCAGCAAGTGATGCACAGTTGTTACCATGTTATTTCACTCCCTGCCGGCAGCTGCCCTGTTACCTCCTCACAAGTCAGGGTTCTGACTGATACAAACTGCGTGGACAGGGAGAAGCCAATCTGCACCCTTACCTGCTGTGTTAGATGGAGACCAGATGAACTTTAATGGATTATTTATAAATCCTCTGAAGGGTTGTTCTTCCTTTTGCTGGTTGGCAGCAGCTGTTGATGTTAATAGCAGCTTGCTTGGATGTGCTGCCTGCATTAACTTTATGAAGTGTGAAGGCAATATGAGTGATGGGCCAGTTAGTCACCTGGAGATTAAAAGACTCTCAGCAATATACTTGTGAAGCTCAATACGTGGGTGCCTTGTTGATTTAAAATAAAAGTGAACTGCAGAGTTAAAATGAAAGCTGAATTCATCACAGATGTCTGCGCTGAGGAACTTCCAGCCATGTTTGTCAGAGAGGGGAACATCTGTCATCACTGCTCTGCTCAAACAAAAATTACTTCTTATTTGAAACAATAGTGTTCTGTGAGATTTTGTGGCACATCCTGATTGCCCAGATCTCTCAGAATTATTTCATTAGAAGTCTTCATGCTGCCCCTGAGATGAAGGAAGCATGATTTCTCAGTGTCTTGTATCCTTTCTGTCTGGTGAGGGAAATGTGAGATACTACCAGATCAGAGGGCACCATTTCCACTTGTTTTGTGCCTGATTTGTGTTTTGCTGCAGTGCAATAGCAGATCTGACTTTCTGGCTGATGTGGGATGAACTATTGGGAGGACATGCAGAATTTTATAGAGACTGCTTAAAATCATTGTTTCTCTGCCCAGTATCTCCTGCTGTTTGACTAATGAAGGAATTTAGCTCACATCTGAAATAAACTCTAATTGAATGTTGGATTTTCCTGTGGGGTTTACTAGCTAGATCTCCTCTGTTGTCTGGAGTGATATATCTAAAACAGAACAATGAAGCTAACAATATTAGATGAACTAACTATCTGTGCATCTTGTCATGTATTGACTCAGTATCCCAGAGCATATCTGCTTGGAAATCTAAGAAAATCCTTTTTCTATGAGCAGTTTTTTAACAACAGTTGCACTTTTTTTAACCCAGTTCAAGTTAGTAACTTGGGCAGCCTGTCTTTTTGAAACTACTTACTCCTAATAGATGTGTCTTTATGGTTTGAGGACACATAGTAGGCAGCACTTTGTCTCACTTTCTGCACTGTTCTTTCAGTGTTACTTAAAAACAATTCAAAGCTCAAGTCTCAGTAGTTTAGTGTAATGGTTAAGGGGTTTACTTTTTAATTTCTGCTTTCCCTCCCCCAGTTATTTTATCTATGAAGGCAATAGGAAGTATCAAACACTCTGATTTTGGGGGTTATCATTTTTGGTTTGCTGTGGAATTGCAAAGTCTTGCAGATCCCACAGAATTCATCTGAAAAGTAAGAGTCACTTCTTGGCTTTTTGTGGAACTCTTGTAGTGGCTCTCTCTGCCCAAAAAAGGTGAGCAAGTACCTTCTGCAGAGTTTGGATTCACCCAGTAACTTAAATCGTGATTCATCAAAGCTCATTCATGCTGTTAAGCACAGAGAATTTTCTGCTAGTCTTCAGGACTAGAAAGCTGGAAGAAATATAAGTATCTTTTCAAAAAAGTGTAAAGGGAAAAAAAAAATCTTCCTGTATTCTGACAATATACTTGCTGTAAAACCTATTTCTATTCCCATGATGAATCCTTTCAGGTGAACATTTTGCTGTTGAGGTAATTCTTGTTAATGAAAAACTATTATTAGTGACAATCATGTTGGGCAAAAAAGTAACTGACAAAATGAAAGGACATGGATTATGAAATGTTACAACTGCTGAAAAAGCTATTTTCAGTAAAGGGTGTCAATGGAACATACTGTCCCAAAAAGGCAGAAAAAGCACCTGGATTTTTAAGTAGGTGAAGTTCTCAGGCCTTGTTTTTGATAGCTGACTTTGACTTTGCTGGTCTGGAGAGGTTGTGATGGGAAGTCTGGATGGATGTTAGGCATCTTTAACTAGTTTTAGAATTACTACCTGTCAATATTTAAGTTTTTTGTGTATGTTGTTGCCATGAAATAACTAGTCTCGTAGAGTTCTAGGGGGCTCTGAGAGGTTGTGGATGCCCCCTTCCTGGAGGTGTTTAAGGCCAGGCTGGACAAGGCATTTTGCTACCTGATCTAGTGGGAGAAGTACCTGCCTATGGCAGGGGGTTTGGAGCGAGATGATTTTTAAGGTCCCTTCCAACCCAAACTATTCTATAATTCTCTATCATAATATTAAAAGCTATATGCAGTTACTGTATTTTACTTTTGTAAGATTGGAGAACCTGAGAATTTTATAGAATTGGCTTATAAATAAATAAAATAGCTGTCTGAGTCATTCTTTGGGGAAGCTGAGCTGCGTTTGTCTCTGATGTGAGTTGCAGTAACTCAGCTGGGACAAAAAAATTTGGAATTTGACTTGGACAGAAATCACCAGCATTTTCTTTAGGCCTCCAAGTGGTGGAGATGCTGGTCTTACCACACACTTGAGAAAGAGGTGCCTCCTGGTAGAGGTGTGTTGAGGTGCTGGGCCATCAGTGTGGTGCCTATTTCCTAATCCAAGATGACTATCAGGACCCGATGGCTGCGGGTGTCTCCTGGGAACCCTGGTTTTGCTTTGCATGGGGAATCTGACAAGAAAAGCACAAAATGCTTTCGCTTCAGGCATTTCTCTGATATTTTCTCTATTTCTGTAACACCAAATTGGTTGTAGCACAGCAGTCCCTCAAGGCAGGCCCAGCTCACAGAGTGTTCCCCTTTGTTCTGTCTTATGGCCAGGAGGATTCCTCATTACAGGGAGGATCAGTACATACAGTTGACATCTTTAGCTTTTTGCCTTTCTTCCCCTTTGGAAGATGCCAGGGTAATAGATCATTAGTGTGTAGAATTTCAGGGACATTTCCTGCTTTTCTCCCTTCTCCCCCCCACCTTTCTTTTTTTTCTTTCTTTAAATACAGAAAGAGTTAGAGGACCAAATTTTGAGTGCTGTAGTTTGAGTTCTTTGTGATTATGGAATTTGCTATCCTAATGCTCTGATTTGGTACTTTGAAGATATCTTTGAAAAGCAGAACATGATCACTCCTGACATGCAGTCTGAGCATAGTTTCTTATTTCTTGCTTACCGTATTCTGAAGTTTTGGTGGGTTTTTTTGTTTGTTTTTTTTTTTTAAATTTTGTTACTGAGGAGAGCTAGGGCACCCTCAAAACCAGTGGAGAGTTGAAAGTGCTTCCAACTGGCAGTTTGTCTCCATTGACTCTAGGCTGATGATGAGCTTGCAAAGACTGGTTTGGAAGCCAAAATTTTACTTAGGGCAAGTGTGTCCCACTAGTGATGCTATTACCTAAATTGCGAAATGAAAGCATTGGTTGGGTTTGAATGAAATACTCCTATTCAACAGTAATTTCTGCATCATCCAGTTAAGTACTGTGCTGGGCATTGCCTATGCATAATAGAAGGATAAAATAGTTTGTCTTGAAAGGAACCTCAAGGATAAATGGAATAATGAAGACCTGTGGATATCTGTTAGCTTCTCCATGGATTTAAGAAGAAATATATTTGTTCTCACTCTTTCTTTCTAATGTACCCTTTACCTTGAAATATTTGTGCTTTACTCCTTAAACATAAGTAATTTGCTTATGAGCAGTGCTGTATCAAAACACAATATTCCTTGTATGTTTCCTAAAAATTTGATCTCACCAATATTGAGACCTGTTGAGACAGTGACCTGTTACATAGGCAAGAAAGTACAATTCAACATATGTTTTATTTGTTTTATTTATTTGTTTCAAGTGTGAAAATTTCCGGGCTAGTAAGGATGCCTACCACAGCAGTTCACTGTCAGATATGGTGACAGCACCCCTCAGTCCTGTCCAGGATGAAGTATTCTGGAGTGTGAGTCAAAAAGATGAACAGCCCCCAAAGGTAGGTGAAACTTGGGGTGTTTGGCACCATTGGTGGTTAATGACACCTCACTGGAGTCCCCTGCACTGTTGTGTATCCATCTTCTGAACTGCATGAAATTCAGTTAAAATCTCATTGCTTGTACATTTAGTGGGCGTTGGTCATCTAGAAAAAGGGCAGGAATTTATAAGCAGGTCAGTGGTGTGGGTTTATGTACGTGGTATCTGGAGGATCTGCAAATGTGGATATTTTTCTCTTGTTAGACCATTATTTGTAGCTGCCCTTTGTGACTTGTTTGAGAAAAGCTCGTTCATTTGTGTCAATCAGGTGATGGTCTAGTTCTCTTTCTAAGAACAAGTGAAAGAATACTGTGGGGGGAGAGGAGGAGGAAGGGAAGTATATGTGCATGCATGTCTGTATTGACTTTGTTTTACATTTTGGAGGGGCTGTCTCTCTCCTCCAGCCCTTTGGTAGCAACATAAAGTGATCCACCACCTAGGGAAAGCTGCCTTAAGTGCCTGCAGATGTGTTTCCCTGTCTCCTTTAGATATTGACTCAGGAAAGGTGCAAATCATTTGCAGCCTGATAGATTCCACAGGCTTGGAGCAAATCAGAAGCATCAGCCAATGACTTGCAGCTTCCAGTATTGATATCATGGGCTTTTTTATGTTAGTTGGTCCTACTTTTGCATTGATACAGGGTAACCATTAGGTTTATTAACTGAGACTTGAATGTCAATAGCAAACTTGAAACATTTGAATTAAATCTTTAAGGTTCCAGAGAGGACAACCTCTAAATTTTACAGCAGGGATCAACCTGGCCATCAGAGATGCCTTCCAAGGTAAGCTCCTAGACATTTTATGCTTATACTAATCTGATTTATTGTCAATAATAAAACTAAATTTATTAAAAACAAAGCCATAACCACAGTAGCACCAAAACGGATATGGATTTATATTTCATTTAATAGCAGTTAGAATTATTTTGTCTTTTGAGTCAAATTGTCCACAAGAATAGTATCTGTAGTAGCTTGAACAGGCAAATACATTGAGATGTGTCTTGACTATTTTGGTACTCTGCCCTTAAGGCTGGCATACTTGTTTCATATCCCAGGATTAAAGACCAAGGATGCAGAGAGCTTAGGGTAAAGGGTGGCTCCCAATGGGTGTTTAAACATCCTGTTGTGAGACACAAGGGTTGTAGAGATTTGGAAAGGAGGCAGATTTGGCAGATGTTATGAAATAGTGAGCAGCTCTTCTGAAGAGACAGAAACACTTTCTCAACTTCGGAGGGAAGTCAAGCCCTAAATGCTCTCTACTTAGGAATTATAGGAGGCCAAGTAGAAAAGAGACATGTAAGTCAAATACAGTGTGAAAAGTGAGCGACTTCTGAGCCTTGGGTTTCTGGGTGAGCTGCTGTTTTACTTCAGAAGCTTGGCAGCTTGGTTTAGTTCTTGCTCTGTTCCTTTCCCCATTGATGGGTGGGTGAGGGTGTATCTCTTAGGAGAATACTGGAATGGGTGTCATTATTTGTAAAAGTCAATAAACTTGTGGAATCTGGAGTGACACAGATCTAAGGAAGCCAAGAGAAATACATACAGCAGGACATTTTGCAATGATTTGGGAATCTCTGTAATATCCCAGAGTGATTGCCCAGTGGAAACCCCTTCATGATCTTCTCTTGCTACTGGATGGTCCTGCTTGGAACAGCAACAAATGTAAAAGTTAATCCAGAGTATTCTATCATACTTTAACAGCAGGAAACTCAGTTTGGTGGCCTAGGAGGTCCCTTCCAGTTTGTGTTACTGCATGCAAGAGTCTGATCTGCTTTTTGTCTTTCTCTTTAGTAGCACTCATCAGTCATCGCCTGTGGGCCAGGCTGTGAAGCTAAGCAGCAGCAGCAGCACTCCTGGCAACAAGCAGTGGGAGATGGGATCTCATCAGAGCAGCTGGTCAACCTCAGGTGATTCCTAAACCAAAGATTGACCAGTCAAACTGTGCAAAATTCCTGCTATATGAAACAAGTTTCTGAAGAGTGACAATTGCTGCATTGCAAATGCAATATTTTATTTTTAATTATGTTTTCTGGTGATAGGCTTTGGAAAGCCCCTTAGATTTTATGATTCCATGTTCCTCAAATGTGAACACTTCCTCTTTTGAGCCAAAAAGTGATTATGAAGATCTTTCCATAGAGGAAATTTGAATTGCTTCAATTGAAAATTGAAAATGAATCAGTTCTGTATTTACTGACACAATTGAAGCTCTTCAGAGCCAACATTATAGACATAAAGATGTGGTGCAATAGTTCTGTTCACCCCTTGGCATTTTCTGCTTAACCAAATGCATCTGATGATATAGATAAGCAGTTGCTGTAGCTAATATTTCTGTGCTTTAATAACATACTGACTGAACAAAGCATAAGAGTTTCTGTACAGCACTTTAGGAAACATTCTTCCAATATTATTTCATGTGTAGAAACACAGCAGAATTAAAGGAAAATATAAAGAAAAGACAGCAGAAGTTAAAAGGTAGAGGTAGCCTCAGCCAGTTTAAGCAAAGTGCAACTTTGTGAGCTATCCTGGTATCACTGGCAGCAGTGTAGGAATGCAGTGGCTGTGCAATCCTTTTGCAGCTCAGACTCTGAGATTCTGGCAGGTGGGGACACAGAAGAAGTGGATGGTTCTGTTCCTCTATTTTAATTTTTAAGGGCGTTTTCTGTGGGTTCAATTATAGGGCAACTTCTTGCAGAGCAGTGCTGTGTTAGAGGCTTTGCATCTAGATTGACAGCTAGAGATAGGGAGTGGGGGAATCACACCCAATTTGAAGCAGGCAGGGTGGATGCTAAAAATGTTCTCAAACCACACCAGTGAGCTGCTGAGGTAATTTATTTTTAAACTGCATCTCACGTTGTTAATTTGCAGGCCCTTGATAAATGAAGAACCAATTGCTTATATATTACACTTCCACAATCAAGCCAGTTTTGCTTTTGCTAACCTCAGAGAATAGGAAGCTTTGCTTCAAGAGAAATCCAAAGCACACTTTAAACTGCTCAGGATTTGTTTCTTTTTGCTCTTACATAATTTTTTGTTTGAATAACAGCACAGTGATGAACAGCATGAGACAGCCCAGCTCAACTTTGCAGTGCTTGCGTGATGTGTAACTCCTGTGCTATTTTGGCATGGGGAAATGAAAACCTCACCAGCAATGGAAAGAATAGAAAACCTCCCTTGTGGTTTAACCCATCTCTGTGTGTTCTTAAGCATCATTAACTTTCAGTTAGTTCTGGCATATGGTATTCCAGAAAGAGTTTGTTGCTTTTCCAAACCCACAAGGATAATGAACTGGGCAGGAAAGGGCTATAAATACTTTAATGCTTCTGCTGGGTTGCTTATGTTGACCAGTAAGCAATTCTTTGTTGTAAAAGCTTTGCAAAATGTATGAATACATGAAGCCATTGTGATAAACCAATCTAAATTACCTAAATCCTAATTCAAGTGAGCTTGAATTCTCCCTTTAGCTTGCAGGGAGTCCTGTTGGTAGCAGCAGGGTAGTGATGGGAGAAATTGCTGGATGAGGCAGACAGTGAACTGGCTGCTGTGCCCGAGTGGCAGGGTGAGGACTTCCTTCACCTTTATCATGAATTACGATGTATGCAGAGGATTATATCTCTCCAGGGCTGCTTTTGTTCTTCACAGCTGTCCCTGTGGACAGTAAAAGTATTGAAAGGGATGATTTACTTAATGACCTACAAACATAGAAACATAGAATAGTTCGGGTTGGAGGGAACCTTAAAGATCATCTAATTCCAACCCCCCTGCGATAGGCAGGGACACCTCTCACTGCACCAGGTTGCTCAGTACCTCATCCAGCGTGGCCTTAACACCTCCTGAGAGGAGGCATCCACAGCCTTTCTGGGCAACCTGTTCCAGTGTTTCACTACCCTCACCATAAAAATTTCTTTCTTATGTCTAGCCTGAATCTACCCCCTTCCAATTTACATCCATTATTTCTAGTCCTCCCATCACATCTCTTATTAAAAAGTCCTCCCCCTGCCTTTCTGTAGCCCCCTTCAGGTATTGAGAAGCTCCTATGAGGTCCCCCCTGAGCCTTCTCTTTTCCGGGCTGAACAACCCAAACTCCTTCATCCTGTGGCACATCCTTCCACTGTGTCATCCTCTAGTTGTTGGCCTGGATATTCAATAGCTGTGCAAGCAAGGTGGCAAGTCTAGGTCCCCAGGCCACCTGGAAGGGAAATGTAGTGCCACAACTTCCTTGCTACCTGTACCTGACCTTGAGCAGAGTGTCTTGATATGCCACCTGATGCCGAGGCAGCCTGTGAAGGGGGAAGCAGTTCTCTCTGCAAAAATGGGGCCCATTATAACTTACTTCCCTATGGTACAGAGTGGGAGTAGGAGCAGAGAAATGTGGCACAAGGAAAGCAGGAACCAGAAAATGCTGCCATGAGAAGCAGTGAAGGCTCCAAGGAAATGGTTAGCATGCCTTCACTCATTTCTCTTGCAAGCTCCCTTCCAGTCCATGGAACCACTGCTGTGCAGTGGGAGTGTGTTGTCAAGGTGTTGATCTGCTGGTCCTACTCTCACAGTGTTAAACTGTACCAGTATCCATTTATATATCAAACCCTGCACCACCCAGAACTGCTGGGAAACAAGCAAAAAGATTTCCCGTTGCAACAAAGGGGGAAAAAGTTTGTCAAAAGCTGGTGTCTGCTTTGGGTGGTAACTCAGTGTCCTTATTACTGTTGTGCATGCATTCTAAATAAATCAACTTTTTTCTTACCAGGGAATCCAGGACCAGCCCAGACAGAGAACGTTTTGTCCCAGAACCACTCCCAGCTGCTTAAGAAATCTGAAAAAGTTTCTCATCCAGGCCAGATTACAGTAGGTTCTTTTAAATATACTGATATTTGGGATTTGCTCATAGCTTTCTGTGAGGTTATGTCTGTGCAGACAGCTCCTCTACTGTTACTGGAGCTGATGGGCTAATGAGTCCATCTGAGAGGTGTGGGGTTGGCTCAAGCTCACTGCTTCATTACTGTCTCTCATCAGCTTTTGGTCCAGGTCTGGTTTGTGTCCAGCTCAGGTCATGAACAAAGAGTTCAGTTTTCCCTAACTTGCCTAATTATAAATATTTAGGAAGGAAAGGTATGTTTTTAATAGGAGGTCACTGATCACTTGTTGTGCAACTCAGAAATAAAGACCACACCTATGGCTTGTACAAAATGTCCAGCATGTGACAGCCTGGAGTATGTACTACCAGGTTCTGACATACTCAAGACTGTTCTGGCTCTCTGCTGATGTGCCACTGATGGACAGGATGATTACTCCTTCTTTGTCTTATTTATTGAGGCTTTTCTTTGGTGGTGTTTTGGAGCAAGGAGGGTATGGGGATGCCTACTCTGCAACTAGATCTCAGGGTGCCTTGTGCAAGAGCTTGCATGTGGGATGTTTGTAATTTTAAGTCTGCAGGATGCTTGGCATTTTAAAACTTGGCAGGCAGCCCTGGGTAGTCCAAGGGATACAGAGCAGGACAGCAAGAGCTGCTTCCTAGAATTCCCAGTTCTTCTGGGCTTGTCAGGTTTGAAGAAGACTCTGTGCTTAGGACATTGCAAGTGACATTGCAGGCTTATATTCAAGTTCTTGTAGAACTGTGGTGTCTGTGGTGTGAGCCATGGCTGTGTTGGTTTGGCTTTTCCAGTCCAAATGTGCTCTGTGGCTGGACTGCTCAGGCACAGCCTGACTCGGGCACACCTCCCCTGACTTCAGGCAATCCAAGGCTGGGATGAAGCTCATACTGGTGTAGTCCTTCAGTCCTGGTGCAGAGCATTTCTTTTCCTGGGTGAAAAAGGAATTGATTCTGTGCCTCTGCAAAGTGCAAAGGCTGAATCATTAATGCTTGAGATTCAAAACAGCATATGGAATAAAACAAGTAATTTGCCAGCTTTCAAGAGCATCAGGTATTTTGATTTTGGTGACTTTGCTTTGTCAAATACCCACTTGTGATGAACCAACAATAGCATCAAGATCCTTGTAAGGTTTTTTTGGTGTGAAAATGACACAAACTGTATTTGCTGAAACAGTAAAATACTGCATGTGCTGTTTAGCAATAGGTTCTTGCATGAGAAAAACCAAAAACCAACTGAGGTTTTTTTGTTTTTTTTTTTTCACTCAGAATACAGGCTCCTTTGCCAAAGGGAGAGATGGTGCCAGCTCATTCTTAAAAGCAGCAGACTACTCCTCATCCAGTGATGAAGCTGGCAGCAGTGATGAAGATGACAGAAACCATACAAGGTTGGTTTGATTATTTTTTAAATTATTATTTTCTTCCTTTTTGTTACATCCAAGTATCATGAAAAAATTGCTACAAACAAATACTAACTTTCCTCTGAAGTTACTATCAATCAGTCATTCATGTCAGTTGTAATTAAGCGGTTTAATCACACTGTAATGAACTCCCAGGGGCAAATGTTTGCTCCATCAGATGTATGCAGTGTAATAAACTTTGACTTGCTGCCCTGGGACAATGAGGAAATGTCTCATTTTAACTGAATATCAATTGGCAATCCTTTTGTGGAGATCATTTGACGTTGATCTGTGTCTAAATGGAATCTTTGAGACAAAGACGGTGTAGGGAAAGAGAACTTGTTTATGCTAAATACAGTTTGCAGTAAAAAAGTGAGGTGAATGTGACCTTTATATTCAGGCAGTGTGTTCATGCTGAGAGAAAGAATGTTCACTGAAAAGCTCATTCCTTCACCATAGCTGTGGTACGTAAAGAGGAAATAGTGTAAGCAGGACTTTTTTTGTAAAATTTTATGTAGTTTTAGTACTGCTACATTACATAATAGCCAGATGATGACTATTACATTACATAGTTGCCACATGATGCTGTGGCTTGTACCAGGCTAATCTCACCTGAACCCAGATGGAGTACTGTGTCCAGTCCTGGAGCCCTCTACATAAGGACATTGAGCTGTTGGAGAGGGTCCAGAGGAGGCCACGAAGATGATGAGAGGGCTGGAGCAACTCCCTTATGAAGACAGGCTGTTGTTCAGCCAGGAGAAGAGAAGGCTCAGGGGGGACCTCTTAGTAGCTTATCAATACCTGAAAGGGGCCTACAGAAAGGCTGGGGTAGGACTATTTAATAGGGTACAGGATGGCAGAACTAGGAGTAATGGTTTCTTCAAGGAAGAGGGGAGATTTAGGCTGGAGAGAAGAAAGAAGATCTTTACGGTGAGGGTGGTGAGACACTGGAAGAGGTTGCCCAGAGAGGTTGTGGATGCCCCCTCCCTGGAGGTGTTTAAGGCCAGGCTGGATGAGGGACTGAGCAACCTGGTGTAGTGGGAGATATCCCTGCCCATGGCAGGGGTTTTGAAACTAGAAAATCTTTAAGGTCCCTTCCAACCCAAACCATTCTATGAAACTGCTTCTCTCTGACTTTCCGGTTTCTTGTATTGATTTTGTAACTGACATCTTGATGTGTCACCTGTTGTGCTATGTGTGTATTCTGCTGAGAAATGGGGTGTGAATATCTTGTTAGTCCACATGGAAAGAGTCAGGAGTGGGCCAGCATTTCCCTTTGGAACAGCAAGCAGAATTATTTTTTAGTATTGATAAATCAAACTTCTATTTTTCTAGCAGAGAGACTTTAAGAGAATTTAATTCATGTTCTAGGGTTTACTTCGAAGTGCAACACAGGGGATGGGGCTCTTGCTCTTCTGACAGAATTGCAGGAGGAGATGCACAGATCTGTAGCTCTGTTGGCAAGCTATTGTCTTGGCCTGGTACCAGTCCTTTCTCCTGTGCTGCTCTGAAGAGGTAGAGTTTCTGCACCTGCATATGCTCCTGATTTACATTTCTGAAGTTCATTTTCAAAGCTGAGGAGTGAGGAGGAAGAACATTAAAAAAATCTTATAGCTTGCTTATTCAGTGCATCTGAAAGAGCTGCCTTTTTGATGTGATGCCTTTATTTTCTTGCTACTCTTCTTCCAAGCCCCCGTATTTTGATCTGTAAAAAGTTTTATTCACTCTAGGTCATAGAATTCATCCTAGACCTCAGAAAGACTCTATATAAAAAGTATGGATTTGCCCTGTAGCAATGACTTTGCAGTGTAAGTGCTAGTTTGCTGTGATCTTTGCATGCTGTAATGATTTGAAGGAGTGGTATCACTGCCTTTGGAAATCTGCATGTGTTGCACCTTCTCCATATGCAAGATCCACTAGTCCCCTAGAGAAGTGGAATCAGCAGGATGATCCTCAATTTCCTGTGCACTCAGCCACCACAAGAGCTCCTGCAAAATAAAAAATAATCTTGTCTATTAACAAAGCTCCTTAACCTTTACTGAACATAATTTATATTAAAAAATAGATACTCTGGGAAATATATCCTCATTAATACCAAGAAATGGCTAAAAAGTTAAACCAGCAGACAGCATTGAACCTTTGGATGTTCTGGATGAAGTCAAGTTTTTTGTTTGTCTTAAAGAAAGCATGTGAGTGCAGGTTCTGAAGCTTCTTGCAGTCTCTAGGATCATTCTGTGTGAGCTTTGGCTGAGACAAATTTGAGTTGTCTGTTGAAAACAGCCTCTTTTTTCTTGTTCTTGCCTGGGCTTTTGATATCCATGCTCCAGCTTTCATGGAGGAAGACTAGATGTGGGACATACATGGCTGCATGAGGAAGATTTTAATACTCTCCTGTGTGAACTTTTACCACCCTGAGAAGAGTTCATTTCTGAGGATGTGAGGACTAGACAGTTGTCTTTCATCAAAACAACTTTTTGGCTTTGATTTTCTATCAGAGCCAGAATTCTTCTTCACATACACCAGATTTTAGTTTTAGGGAAAGGATATCAGTGCATGTGATCCACAATCTCTCACATGCTTGTATGGCATTTTTGTTCTGTTGATGCCAATTTCTCCTACTCTACCAAGAGTTCTTCCTCCTCTGATGGCTTCTGCATTCACAGCCCCCTGAAACACTGGGGCTCATTATGTAGAGTTAGGTTTCCTCTCTCTGCTCTTTCTATGTTGTTCCCTACCAAAATTTGAGCAGGATGTTCTTGGCTATGAAATATTTTCTCTGCCAAGTAAGTGGAAGGTTGGTATCATTTAAGATTTACTGCTTCTTACTTTCCTCCTAGGAGCAGATCCTGGCACTTACCCTTGATCCTACTCCATGTCCTGCCATTCCTTCTAAATACAGTATACAGATGTTTTCACCCCCTAAAAAAAAATGAGGGGAGCAACCCAAAACCAGAAATTCAAATAAAAAGGCAACAAGAACTTCTTCACATCTATCTTAAGTCAGTGCCTCTCTCACCAAGCCTTTTTTGTTATTACACTGGGCAGTGTTTTAAAACAAACCCTTTCACCCTCCAAGCAGTGGTGACAGTGCTGTGGACCACTTCACACCAGCTTCCTGAACCCAGCAAGTTTTGTAATTACTGAAAAGAAGTGTAATAGACTTAAATGGTTTGTAGTAATTGATAAAGATAAGTGGAATAAATAAATAACAAGGGTTGTTTATGTGCAGAAATGGAGCCAGAGCCCCACTGACAAAAGTGTGAGGCCGTTCCATTTGGAGTTTGAAAAACCAAAGATATCACTAGTTGTTTAGGAAGCTGTAGTGTCCTGAGATATGTCACAACAGATGCTTGCCCTGTGACTATTTCTTTAGCTATCTGCTTTTGATCACTGTGGAAAAAAGAATGCTGGGCTAGGTGGGCTTTTGGCCACAGTCATTCCAGGGGCTCTTACATTCTTCTCTCTCTTAATGCACTGGGCAACATTTTCTTTGTTTCTTTGTATGTAGTGTGAGGATACCTGTGTTTCAGCAACTGGTTTGTGGAATGAAATTCCATTTAGCTTGTCCCATTAGGCACTAGCAGAGAGGTCCTTGATGCCAGCATACAACAGAGCAGCAGCTCTCCCCCTTGCAAGTGCAGCTGATGCTCTTTCTCTGGAAAGCAGGGTGGCTCATAATTACTCACCACAGAATAGTGAATGAGGGAACATGTTGGAAGTTAGGTACTTCTCAAATGAAATAGGTACTTCTCAAATGACAGCTCTCACTTGCCTGAGCTGTGTAGTGTCTGAAAAAGGATGGGTGAAATGCAGGGAGGTGAAGGGATGCTCTTCATCACTGCGGGGAGAGCTTCCTGCTGTGTGTGATCCTCAGGCTTGAGTCCATTCAGGCACATCCACAGACTAATCAGCTTGCTTTTGTCCAAGAACCTTTAAGTGTAACTAGCAAATGTTAATTATGCTCACTTTTGAACATGTCTATGTGTGGTCTTTTGCTTTTGGGATTTTTTTTAGTCTCTCTCCTGAAGTAGTTCTGTTCATTAACTGGAGTTTGTTACCAGGCAACTGCTAAGCAGCAGAGTGGCAGATTTCTCAAGGACGAGAGTACCAGATGGAATTGAACTGAAACCCCAAAGCACCGTCACAGAACAGAAGGTAATTTGGCCGTTTGTAAAGGGATGGGTACAGTGTGGGGGGAGTCAGATTGTTAATGTGTATGATAAGCACTGAATCCATTTCTTCTCAGCAGCATTTTCACTGGGAAGTCCTGTTCTGTCACTGCAAATTATAGTTATAATGTTTGAAAAAAAACCCTGTAGTTTCAGGTTTTGTGCTTCCTATAAAATTGCTACATTTAGTATGAAATTGCACTTCTTTATTTGTCCTTGTTATTGAGCTGATAGTAGTTTCTGATATCAGTGTGCTACTTGAAGGCAGGTTGCTAAAAGGCAATGCTGTTGGTTATTGTTAGTCTGCACTGTTGCTGGTCTTAAAAATCTTGCCCTTTTTGTTCCAAAGAAGAGAACAGTCTCTTTTTAAAATGTTATCTGAAGAGGGGAAAAACATTTTGTTTCTCCTTCCTGCCTTAGGAGAATGATGTGTCTTATAAAGCATATGTCATGTTGTAGTTCCTTCTCAGCTGTAGTTTCTGTTTGAGACTTCAAGTCAATTGGATTTTCCCCTCTGATAAATATTAGTGCAAACAAGATGAAGTCAGATAAATATCAGAACAATGTCATTGGGAACAAAAGAACATTACAATAATAAGACATGTACTCGGCATCAGAGCACTTCCACATGTTATTGAGTGTACTGTCGTTTCACAGATGGGGCAAATAAATTGCTGTGGAACTGGTGTCTTTCCCAGAGTTGTTTGTGTGAGCTGTGGTAAGGCTGGGAAGAGAGAAGTTCCAGAATGGCATCCTCCTGGCTGGGGAAGGAATCCCACTTTGCCTTTCTCCTGCTATCCTCTAAGACAAGGACCCTGATGAGGAGAAGGAATTATAAATGGGCAAACACTGAAATTTTTCTCATGGCGAAACCAGCTTTCCCTTTCCCCAGATGTCTAGGCAGTGGAAATAGGCTGTTTGGGGGAAAGCAGAAAGATGGGGTCTTTGAGGCCCAAGTGAGGGAGGATGGAGGAGGTCACATTTTCTGGGAGAGCAAGAACAATGTTTATGTCTGAGATGTTTCATACACATTTTTGCATTTAATTTTGTTTTCAGTCTTTTCATAGGTTTTGTCTTTATATGATGCATCACCCAGAGCACCCCTTCCTCTGTGCTCATCATTTACTGCTCTAATTAACAGGAATTGGCACTATGCTAATATGAAGCTTAAACGTGTGTTCCTCTGTGCAGGATCAGATTTTAGGAAAACAGATTCCAAGCACCCAAGAAGCCCTCTGGAGCTTAAACAACCAGAACTACCTTCTGCCAGATCTCCTTCAGCAAAGCCAAATTTCAGACTCTTCTGTGAATCCACCAAAAGTGCCACTGACCAGCCAGGAACCTCAAAACAAGCCTCTGAATAAGGTAAGAGAGAAATGACAGGTTGAATTAATTGTGCTGTTATTTTCCTCCAGCCCTGAGGAGCATGAGGTTGAGAGCCCTTTGACTTCATCTGTCTTGTTTCTTTTATGATGAAATTTTTCACAACATCCCATCTCAGAAGACAGATAAGAAATCTTGATCTCCCTCACAGATTTTGTTGCCACACTTGCTTGCCTTCATCTCTCTCTGCTCCCTTTTCTTTACTTCCTTTACTCCCCTGACTTTCACACAAGCTGGAAGGACTTGTTCCCTCCACTCCTTTACCTGCCATGTCAGCAAAGCAGAGCTCTTGTCTGCCCCTGCATGTTGTCCCTGGCTTTTGTCCACCCAAATGTCAGGTGGGGGAGAGCACAGGGTCAGGGCAGCCTCTTGTGTCTCTCAGCCCTGGAGGAGCTGTAGTTCTGTTGCAGTTGCTGGGGTCTTGGTGAGGAGTATGTCACTGGAGGCAGCTCTGTCATATCCCAAAGTGCCTCACTTGAGGCAACAGTCTCCTTTCTGCCAAGAGATTTGAGCAATGCCCTGTTGCAGATGACACAGCAGGGAGTGATCAGTGTCCTCTTCTCCTGGGCACTGGTTATTTTGCAGTTCAGTGTGTCAGGATGTCAGACTAAAGCATCTGAACACAACTCCCTGCTCACTGTGTCTCTTCTACCACTGAATTTGTACCATCTCTGCCACCTTTAGACTGTCCATCATGTCAAAGTATGCTACATGCTACTTCAGAACTTCAGAGCTGTGTGCTGTCTCCTCTCCCAGCATCATCTTCCTGAGGCAGCTCTTGCTTTTCATTGCAGACCCCGTGCACTGAAAGCACACCTACAAAGAGCAGCACATCATCTACAACATCGTTTACTTCATTCATAGATCCCAGGCTTCTGCCCATCACCCCTCCCACCAGTCCAGTAGGACCTTCTTATAGTTCTTGTGAGTATGCTTTACCCTTCTCATAAAACATCACTCCTGGTTTCATTTCGAGGAGGGGGGAGAGGTGAGAAGGGCTTATTGCTTGGAAATGGAAGCTCATCAGTAGCATCTGCAGAAACTGAAACTCCACATCCACAAAGATGGTCAAAGGGCTGGTGCAACTGCCCTATGAAGACAGGCTGAAGGAGCTAGGGTTGTTCAGCCTGGAGAAAAGAAGGCTCAGGGGGAACCTTATAGTAACTTATCAGTACCTGAGGGGGTCCTACAGAAAGGCAGAGGAAGGACTTTTTAATATGATATTGCATGGGAGGACCAGAAACAACAGATGTAAATTGGAAGGGGGTAGATTTAGACTTGACATAAGAAAGAAATTCTTTACAGTGAGGGTGGTGAAACACTGGAACAGGTTGCCCAGAGAGGTTGTGGATGCCCCCTCTCTGCAGGTGTTCAAGACCAGGCTGGACAAGGCACTGAGCAGCCTGATCTAGTGAGAGGTGTCCCTGCCTATGGCAGGGGGGTTGGAACTCGATGATCTTTAAGGTCCCTTCCAACCCAAACTATTCTATGATTCTTCCAGATGTGGGTTACTCCTACTTCCGTGTTATGCTCAGGAAGCCTGAGGAGTTTTTTAGATCTATGGGGTGTTTTCCTCTGGCTCGGTAATCCTCCTGAGGTATTTTTCCATCCCTCTGGGATTTCTTTAATTCTGCCATAAGTGCATAAATTGAGAGGTATAGGCAAACACCTACATTTTTCATGACTGTGTGTCTTTCTTTGTAGCATCTAGTGCAAAAGCTGAGCCTGTCAGGAGGGAAAATGCAAGGAAGGGCTCTGTTGTCAACGTCAACCCAACAAACATCCGCCCACAGAGCGACAGTCCGGAAATCCGTAAATACAAGAAGAAATTCACCTCAGAGGTCCTTTGTGCTGCTTTGTGGGGTGAGCTCAGAAGTACTTGGTCACCTTTGAAGGGCAGGCAGCAGCAGGGGAGGCTGGCAGTGTGTGACAGGTGGATTTCACAGTTGTCTTTCACCTCTGGCTTTCCTTGTCAAAGTCATGAAATGAGTTGCTGAGAAAAGACCTACATCACACACATGACAGTGCCTTCTTGCTAGAAGATGGCAAACAGATGACTTGGTCACAGAGGAATTTGTACATCAGAATCAGAAAGCTTCTTGATTGGGCACCAAATTGAAACCATGCTGTTGTTCCAAAAATTGTAAATCCACATGGCTGATTATTGTCGTAGCTGCATCACACAGCCCTGACCCAGTGGAAACAATCCAGATTTGAAGTCTTTTGCTGTGTTTTGTGTTAGGTGTTCCACAAATCTGAAGCAGGTCAGGCATCAGTGTTTCCAAAACTTGGTTTCCCAAGTTCGTGCTGTTGGTGCTTCCTCGGAGCCTCCTGGATTTCACTTTTTACAGGGACAGCTTTATGAGGTGTAAAACCAAGATAAGTGCAGTCAAACCTGTTTTTTGACAGCTGTAGATATTGTCCCAGTGTACACCAAGCTAAGCTCTTCAATTGCTTTCACCACCACCTTTCTTACTTCAGAAGAACAGATGAATTTATGATACTCACCCAGCCTTCCACTCCTCCTCACTTTTTGAGTTTGGAATGCAAAAATGAATGAGATAGATGAAACATTATCCAGAGGAAATGTAGATTTCTGGTTTGCAGCTTCACAGATTTTGTGTAATGTATGTTTGTAGGAGTCAAAGTTTTTAAATTAAGTACAGAGCTATGTGCCAAGGTCTGTAATTT
Organism: Turnix velox; assembly: GCA_013400935.1. Classification (NCBI taxonomy): domain Eukaryota; kingdom Metazoa; phylum Chordata; class Aves; order Charadriiformes; family Turnicidae; genus Turnix; species Turnix velox. Next base: position 73,082 of record VZTY01000045.1, read on the forward strand.
AATGTGCATTGAGGCTGACAAGCACCAGGTACACAGCAGAGCATTGCCAGTAGAGGAGATTGCTTGTTACAGCAGGATATTTCATGTTGTTTCTTTACAACCTGCTGATTAGGAAATAAAGCAGTTGTGCCAGCCAAACACAATATTTGACATCCTATGATGTCAGCAACCCACTGCAGCCTTCACTTCCTTGGGAGCAGCTGAGTTTTAGCTGGATTCACTCCTGTAATTTGATCTTTGAAGGCATAATTACATAACACAGACTGTTTTCAAACACTCTGCTTCCTACTAACCACAGCCATTCTTCTCCCAGGCTTGGTCCTCCTCTGATTTGAGTGAGATGATTCTTTTTTTTCAATTTTTTTTAATTGGTAGAGACTGTAGATCTTTTAGTTGGATCTTCTGTGGTGCTGGTCTGGGACTTTTGCAGTGCTCACAAGCACTTTCCAAGTTCACCCGAGATGTTCAAGTTCACAAAGCATTTTCCTTTTACTTTAAAACAACATTGACTTGAGCAGAACTACTTATTCTTCAGGTTACATAGGCAGAGAAGTGTTGTGATGGCTAAAGGCTCTTAATGATGATTTTTTTTTTTCTGTTGATTATTCTGGGAGGTATCAGGTACCATTATTTGAGACTAAATAAGAATCTGTTTTCAAATGAACACTTGGTGACCTCTGAATCATTAGATTCCTTATGCAGTATTTTTTTTATGTGTATCAACCAGGAGTAAATTTGCTGGTGGGAACAGAGAATGGATTGTGGCTGCTGGACAGAAGTGGGCAAGGAAGAGTTTATTCACTGATTACCAGGAGGCGATTCCAGCAGATGGATGTTCTGGAAGGACTCAATGTGCTAATTACTATATCAGGTGAGTTCAGTGTCTAAAAGTATCTGACCTGCATTGGAGTTGGAAACAATTAAAAAGAAGAATTAGGTTATAAACTAGGTTGAGGAATTTCCTCTCGCAGGAAAATCAAAGGACAGTTATTCTTGTTAACAGGAAAACTCTCTTGCATTTTTAGCATGTATACTCTCATTTTGTAGAGGCTTTGGGATATTTCATTACCTGGTTAACATGCAAAATGGTTTATGGGAAGTATAAAGTCTTTCATATCTTTAAAATGAACTTGTTCTTGGCACATTATAATTTGTTGATCTGTTTGCTTGTTTCTGTGATTAGTGGGCATCTTTCTAAGTGCATTTCTATTAAAATATAATTAAATAACCTCTTTCTTTGTTCAGAAAAGTGTAGGAGCAGTAACTTGAGAGTGTTCCATGCTGTGAAAGCACCAGTAAGCAATGAAAAGCTTCTTCGGCTTCTGCTGACAAACAGCTTGGGCTCTGCCCTGCAAAGTGCTGAGGCCCTCATTCCCCATGAATGAGAGTGACCTCAGAGGGTGCTTAGCACATAACAAGGTCAGTGATGTAGGTCCAGCAGGGAATGGCAGCTCCTTCTCTCTAATCCTGGCTCAGGTGATGGTGAGAGCTGTTTGTCCCATATTGCCAAATCCAATTGCTCTGTGAGAGAGGGACAGAGGAATCTTTTAGACTGACCTGTGGTTCCAGACTGCTGTTGGACATGTGCACTTACAAAGTAAAGAAGCAGAAAGACTGACTGAGATGAAAGATGACAAAGTCATTCTCACCTAGAAAGGCATTCAAAAGAAAATAGCTTCTTGTAATGAAGATTGTCACCTAATTAGAACTAAATGTGTCATTCATTCAGAATGGCCATGGTAGGCCATGCCTTTGTTTCTTCCTTCATATCAAGGAGTAAATGCCAGATAATGTGGTTATTTCTGATAATATGTTATTTCTAAAGTTACCACTTCTTTGGCCTGAGGGAAGAGTTTCAGTCAGGTGTGAAACTTGCATGAAACTTAAGTCACAAGGTGAGTGCTCATGTACTGAATGCCATCAATTTATTCATGTCACCATCCCCCTTGCAAGTGTGGGACAGTTCTTACTTAAAAATTAAGTATTGTTTTAAAGCATTTTGTCTACCTTTTTTCCCAAATCCCAGGGAAGAAGAATAAGTTGAGGGTCTATTACTTATCATGGCTGAGGAATAAAATTCTGCGCAATGATCCAGAGGTGGAGAAGCGTCAGGGCTGGGTATCTGTGGGTGACCTGGAAGGCTGTGTACACTACAAAGTGGGTAAGGACTTTTTGGTTTTATTCTCCTTGAGGAGCTGCTTGATAGTCCTCATGATTTTCTTCAGTTGTGTTTCAGGCTTATATTGGGTTGAATATCTCAGTTCTTTCAAAGCTTGTTTTACATGGCTTTGCTCTGCTCCCTGTCATTGCAGGTACCATCTATTCTTGCAGCAGTTACCAGGTGATGATTTGAGTATTCCCTGTGACAGCTGGTAGAAGGGAGTCCAAGCCTGATCTGTTGCTCAGTGGTTTAGAAGTTCTGTACTTAGGGTTTTAATTAGACTAATGTTTTCATGCTATTCAGCTTCCTTCCTGGTTCTGAGTAACTGCTGAGAATCTGCACTACTAAAATGGTAGTAAATGATCTTTGTAGGGTGTTCATAGGTAGATCACAGTGGATGTGCAACAGCTTATCCGTGCCTCTAGGTCAGAAAATACTGAAAATGCACCTTTTTTCAACTTATATGCTGGAAATGGTAACATATTATTTGAAAAACATCCTTTATTTGGCTCATTCTTGGAGATGAACATCAGGGTTGTGACAGTTCAACTGTGTGAGGAGATGTGATGTATAGTGCAGCTTGTGCTGTGGTGAGAGGTGGTATCTGGGAGTGACACTGTCAGTCAAAGAGGAGTGTAGGAGTGGGGAGGTGGCTTTTTGTATCTCATGGCTTTAAAGAAGCAGCGAGAGTTAAATCTAAGAAAGTATGAGAAACAGTTTTGCATTTTTACTTTCTTTGTGATTATAGCTAAGAAGCCACATAAAATCATAGAATGGTTTGGGTTGGAAGGGACCTCAAAGATCATCTAGTTCCAACCCCCCTGCCATGGGCAGGGACACCTCCCACTAGACCAGGTTGCTCAGTGCCTCATCCATCCTGGCCTTAAACATCTCCAGGGATTGAGGGGGCATCCACAACCTCTCTGGGCAACCTCTTCCAGTGTCTCAAGAAAGAAGCATGGCTTGACTTTGTTCTTTCTAAATAAGTTCTCCCAAATCAGTTTTCCCTCTCTGCCAACTGTGTTGGATGTGAAAGCATTCCAAACACAAGACTGTGGTTCTGCCCACTCTCCCCCCACTCCACAATTCTTATTCACATATTCTTCTTCAGTTGCTCATCTTCAGGTTTTTGTTTTTTTTAAAAACAGTTATCCTAAAATTAGCCAAACACTTGATAGGAGCTTGTGTGTTTACATATGACAAACCACTCTTCCTTATCTAACAAGACAGGTGATGTTTTTCTCTTGGTGATTCTAATTGTATCTTAACCCTTGGGTTTATGGCTATTTATCCAGGTAGGAGAAGAATAGGATTTGCATTTTAGTGTGGTGTTTTTTAAAATAATTCTTTGCTTAAATGAAATTTTCCTGACCAGTGTCCATCCTTGTGCACTCCTCCTGCCTTTATTTTACATTTGGACAGTGTCAACCTCCCCTTTTGTAGGCAGGGGCTAATCAAACCTTACTTCAGCAGTGAAACACCTGAATTTTTTTAGAATCCCTGCCAAGAAAATGGTGACTATAAAACAAAGGGTGAATGAATTGGGATGTGATACCCTAGTTCTGTTTCCAAAGTGAATGCTACTCTTTATTCAATTGGAAAAACACTATACTAAGAAGCCTTCATTTACAAAGCATTTATTCTCGAGGGTCTAAACATAGCTTTAATCAGCTTGGAGAAATTGCTTCTTCCTTAAGTGCTTATTCATCTCAGAGATGTGAGTCCTTCACCTGCACTAGCACATGGGGATTTAGCCCTATGCGTGAACAGGGAACTGAAGATTGATCCTGTGACAAAATCATATGGTCCACAACCACCATACCACTAAAAATAGCTTATAAAAACCCAGCAATGTTGGTGTGTGTTCATACATTAAAAGTATTTTGACTTATCTGCAGTGTCAAGTCCTGTTTTTCTGACTAGTAAGATAATTTTTCCCCCTGTGTATCTATGTAACATAATGTACAAATGGTATTAACAGTCATCTGGCTTTATGGAGAATAAATGAACTATTGTTTTTCAATCAAAGTATTGTCACTGGTGAAATGAAACATTGATGTCCAGAATTCATTCATCTCTGTTGCTGGATAATGTCTATAAGTAATCCACTGAAATTATTTCATGTGATAAGATGGTCTTTGATTTAACTGTCTTTTCTGGTACCTAAGGAATTGTTCTTCTTGTATTACAGTAAAATATGAGAGAATCAAATTCCTTGTAATTGCTTTGAAGAACTCAGTGGAGGTTTATGCTTGGGCTCCAAAGCCCTATCACAAATTCATGGCTTTTAAAGTAAGTGAAAATTCACTTTGGTTCAGATGTATCACTGTCTCTCTCACTGCCTCTCGTCTGTTCTTAGCTTTTTGTTGCTTTGTGTAACATTTATTTCTAGCTGAAGATAAAATGAGTATCCTGTTAAAGAATGTGTTGCTCATTTGCCATACACTGGAGATGGCAGGCAGAAAAATGTGAGTCATGGTTCCGTTAGATGTGAATGGCTTGTTTCAGTGCAGTGCCAAAACACACATTTGAGTTCACAAAGTTGGTGCCGATTCCCCTCAAAAGAGGAGGAAAGGGGACATAGATGGTATTCAGCCTCCCTTTTGCTTGGTCTTTCTCTGGGATCTAGATTCTTTTTGAGCAATTATCCAGCTCTCCTGGCAGCTCAGAGGTGAAATACAGCACACAATTAATATAACAAATCTTCAAAATAACATACTATTTAACAAAAATAGCTGACAAACATTGGTGTTTTGAAAGTTCTTATGATCATGTATATGTAGATGTGTAAAGCAGCAGCTTTATTGTGTTACACAGTGTGTTTTTCTTTTTGCAGTCCTTCACCTCGCTTCATCACAAGCCCCTGTCAGTTGACCTGACTGTTGAAAATGGACAACGATTAAAAGTTGTCTATGGCTCAGTAGTTGGCTTTCATGCTATTGATGTGGACTCTGGATCTGTGTATGACCTCTACCTTCCCACACACGTAAGATACTAAAAAAAATTCTATGTAAATGCCTCTGTTCTTTGTGCTGTGTACTGATGACCATCAGTTTTTCTGTATTTTAAAAAACAGGGAAGAAAAGCAATTACTGTATGCACATTTGTACCAATGAAATTTGATTAGAAGGCTTCTATCCCATTTACTGTTTCAACTTAAATGGCTTAATGTACTATTTTTGATTTATCCTGTAAATTTAGGACTTATTAAGAACCAAAGACACAATAGTATCTACATGAATTTAGCTGACTTACAATCTGCCACTGTGCTTTTAATATTACTAAGTGATTGCTTAAATTATCATGGAAATGAACTGAAATATGGCCTAGATTATGAAGATGGCTGCAACACATTTTAATCTTGCACCACTGCAAGCATATCTCCCTTGTACCAATAAGTAGTGGTAGCTACAGGAGCCAGGTACACATGCATACCTAAGAATAATCCAAATTTATTACTGTGGTGCAGTTTGTATGATTTTTGGGTCCAGGCTCTGTGCAAAATGTGATTTGCCTTTTGGTCATGACTTTACAAAAACTCAACCTGAGGGGGGTCCTACAGAAAGGCAGGGGAAGGATTTTCTAATATGATATCGGATGGGAGGACTAGAAACAATGGATGTAAACTGGAAGGGGGTAGATTTAGACTTCAGAAAACTGACAAATTCTTTACAGTGAGGGTGGTGAAGCACTGGAATGGGTTGCCCAGAGAGATTGTGGATGCCCCCTCTCTGCAGGTGTTCAAGACCAGGCTGGACAAGGCACTGAGCAGCCTGATCTAGTGGGAGGTGTCTCTGCCTATGGCAGGGGGGTTGGAACTCGATGATCTTTAAGGTCCCTTCCAACCCAAACTATTCTATGATTCTATCCTTACCTTCATTTGCCTGCGAAATCAGTCCATAAATTCAGAGGAGTTTTTACACTTTCCTCTGGATTTTCTCATTAGATTATGAAGAGGTTGGCATGAAGCTGTTGATTTCAAGTTGACGGGTGCACACTGCATCATGCTTGTGTTCATGGAGGTGATGGTGATCACTAAATTCCTGCTTAAACTCAGTTGAGAAGTAATTTCCCCTGGTGTGAGACCAGCCATAGCCTGTGCTGCTGCTGTTTGCTTGGTTTTTAGCTGTTTTAGGCAGGCGATTTCAAAACTGTGAGTCACAAAAGCTGTGTAAGAAGAAATTTGATAGATTAGGTCCAGAAAGCTCACAGGTTTCCATGGCTCCAGACTGATGGGATGCTCCTGTGTGTGCTTGAGAACCTGCCTGCATCAGTGGAGCTCCACAGAGGCAGAATCTGCTCATCCACATGTACTGCCATCCTTGCATCCCACCATAGTGTGTTCTGAAGTTAGGCTCCGGAGCTCTGAAGTCTCATCCCAAATGTGCATGTTGCAGCCTGTGCTTTAAACTCTTAGTTCTTCTTTTGCTCTGCTCTCAAACCAAACAGAATCCTATGTAAGCCACTTGATCACTATTGCCCTGGCAAGTGGCAGGCTGTTTTCAGTTTAAAGCAGTTGATAAAATAACTTCTTCTAAGTTTTCTTAACAAACTGTTGAATCACCTGCTAAAAGCTTGCGCTGTTTATTTCTGCCCCGGGGAGTTTTGTCAGGAGGTTTAGTTAATCAGATAATTAGTAGCTTTGTTAACTATGAAAAAAATTCACATCAGTTTGCAAATCAAAGTGTGATGCTGGCGTACTATCCCTGGAAACTGGTTGCTAAGCAGGATGAATGACTTGTTAAAAAGATCATTAGCATAATTGCCCAAGATAAGCAAAGAAAAAAAGTGGACCTTCCTAGAGATTAGTTTTTCAGCTGCAAATATAATTATGTACCTGATTAAGAGATTTCCCAGATGACTGTCCTGAATATGTGGGGCACCTTTATGGCTGACTCCGTTTGTGTATGCTCTTCAACCAAAAGTTAGTGTGTACTAAAAATAGATTTTCCCCTTAGAGTCTTAGACCTGAAATAAATCTGCCACTCTCCGTGGCTCTATCTTTTTTGCTATTTTATTATTTTAAAGAGCATCTGCTAGAAGTGGCGAGCTCACTCAAGGAGCTTTGTGGTGGCAACAGACTTTTTAACAGGCTGACTTCAGATACTCTTGATTTGTGGTAGCTTCTTTTTTTTTTTTTTCCTGCTTCCCCACCTCTTTCTTCATCTCTTACCTGCTCCTATCGCTCATGCGAGTCCCGAGGCAACGCATTAAAATTGCTCTGCGGCTCTGGATCCCCGTCCTAGTGCTGCGGATAGTAGTTGCGGAGGCACGGAGTCAAGTGCTTGGCCTGGGGGGATTCAGTTTGGCAAGTACAGCTTCAGCGCTTCTTTTACTCTGTTGTTGTGCCCTTATGCTGTGCTTAAATGTATGTGCTTGAAGGAAAAAAAACCCTCACAATCTCTGTGGCTTGTGAAAATTACGTAGAAACTCTTTGTACAGTTTCATTTACTACTTAACGTCCTATTTTGAGTAGCTTTTTTAACAGGGAAATGCTTTGCTGTTGTTTAAGATTGTCCTCTTTCTTTCTAAAAACACTTTCAAAAAACCTCACCTTCGTGGTTGTATACTTACAGTGTGGTTTTTTTTACTTGGGATGTGTTGGCTTCTGGGAGAGATTCTGGTGCATTGAACAGCTGTTAAAATAATTTGTGTGAGTGAAAAGCACCATTCTCGTGTGGCATGTGCAGAAAGTGTGTGGCTGAACAGCATTTAAATAGGGAAATATTTTTAGTGAAGGGTGCAGGAAGGGAAGAACAGAGAGTGGCTTGTACTTGGAAGGTCCAGGTAACTTGCAGCACTTAATTCTAATAAAATTCGCTTGTGAGTGGGGATAGAGAAATATCATGGAAAGTGAAAGCACTGATTTCCTGGAAAACAGAAACTTTTGTCCTTCCTCTGTCTTCTGAAATAACTGAATTCAAATTTATTTCACCTTTCTTCTATTTATATAATGCAAGTGCTTTGTGCATGAGTAAGTAAATATTATTGTGTCTCAGTGGCTCCAGGGCTTTTTGAAACCATTTAGTACTGGGAAGAATAAAGTGAAATACTGAATGTTGATTTATTTGCAAACCTTTGTCATGTTCAAAGCAGAGAGGAGGGGAGAGAGCCTGTTTGAGAGGCTGCTAGCACCCTACACAGGCATTTCTTTCACTTTCCATGAGCTTGTTTCTCTTATTGCTCTGTCAAGCTAGTTAGATTATGTAGGCACTAAAATTACAGTTCATTTTCTGATCTAAATCTTGGTAAAATTCTAGATCCAGGGGACTATTCGCCCACATGCCATTATCATCCTCCCAAACACCAGTGGAATGGAGCTTCTACTCACCTATGAAGATGAAGGCATCTACATTGATATATATGGGCATTTCACAAAGGAAACTGTTTTACAGTGGGGAGAAATGCCAGCATCTGTAGGTATGTATGAAAAATAACATATGTTACATGTAAGATTCTGCTGCACAAAGCCTGATTTCTTCATGAGGTTTGTATCCACATGAAAGTGGTTGTATGGCACATAAAAAACTTCTGAACAAACCAGATGTGTAAAGAGCAAACAGATTTATATGTGTTTGTGTTGAGACAGTGACTGCAATAGAGTCTTCACATTTAGACCTGAGTTTGTGTTCTTGTCACACTGTTTATTGCATCATACCTTGTCTATATAGCCAAATTTCACCAAGGATGCAGCTTTATTACCAGTTTTCACACAGGAAACTACATGAATTACGGGGGAGGGGGGGGGGAGAAGTGCTCGTTTCATACTTCAATTGTTCACAGCCCACAGCATTTTATGTGAAAATTCACAACTATAGAGAGGTTGTTACTGTAGGGGTTTGTAATTCCTATCAGATGGACCCTTAATTTTATCAGTTTAACTCTGCAGTGCTGCCAGCTCAGGTTATTTCTAATAGAGAATCAGTTTCTCCATGCTTGCAGTTGTTTTTGGTAGTAAGAGTTACTAACTGTGGTGTAGCCAGGACAGACTTCAAATTAACAGTGTAGGGAAAATCAAGAAAAACACAGATTTTTGCTTTGATTTTTTTTGTTGCTTTTAATTTCTTTCTCCTGCTTTTCAGTCTTAAACACATTAACAAACAAAAGAAAAGAGCCAAGACACTTAGATTGTACAAAACATATTGTTGGAAACATCTGAAAATAGAGGATGCTCATCTTTTACTACTACTACCTAGTTTTAGCAGAATCACATTAAAATTAGTTGAATAACACTCTTGAGTAAATGCCATGTTTGACATTTGAGGAGAGTTTTCAACAGTACTGAAGGCAAGCAGCCCACCTGTGGAACACAAATTTCTACAATACAGCTTATTTTTTGCACTATTCTAATAAAATTCAGCAACAAAACTGCTTCAGTTTCAGAAAAAGGTATAAGATTATAAACTCACTTTTGTAGTGTTTTTTTTCCTTTGTTGAATAGTCCTATGTGCAATTTTCAGCCCATATTCAGAGTTGTAATGAAAGTGTATCAGTTATCCATTTTTTCTGAGAAACATCTAATAGCCTTTGATATGCTGAAATGTTACATCCCCTCTGAATTAATGTTAAAAATAACATAGGAAATAATCATCCAAAAGCAATTGCTCAGCCAGTGTAAGAAGCTTTATAATGAAAAATGTGTAACTGTAAGCTGCAGTGATGGATGCTATGTGGAGGCAGAAGCTTTCAAGAGGCATGTTGTTAGAGGATGGGCTTCATTAGACCTTATTAAAAGCAGTAAGCTTACTCACCATGAACACTTTCTTCAAACAGCAATGTCTTCTCCATGCATATATTATACATGATTTTCCTAAATATTTAAGCTGTCTTTTTTGTTTTCTCATATTTACTTCCAGGGTTAGAACTTCTTCCTGCCTTGGGAAGAAAGAATTTTAAAATCAGGCAGCTTTGTAGGAGTGTTCTGCCAGGGATTAACCCTTATCTCCTGTTCAATACTTTAAAACCAGGATGCTGTTTGGAACTGTTGTAGTTATTATTCTTAGTATATGGTATGGCTTGAAGAGGCTTTGTTACCAGATAATTATTGTGTCTCAGACTGCTGACATATAAGGAGCACAGTGTTTTCTTACATCCTGCTTTTTAGAAGGGGGGGGATATTGCAGGAAGGATTGCATAGATCATAGAATGATTTGGGTTGGAAGGGACCCTAAAGATAATCTAGTTCCAACCCTCCTGCCATGTGCAGGGACACCTCCCACTAGACCAGGTTGCTCAATCATTTTCCTAATCAATTTTTAAATACTTCCAGGGAGGGAGCACCCACATCCTCAAAGTTGGATCTAAATAGGATCTGCAAGTCCTACTTGGAAATTTGCAGTTTGCCTCACTGAGCACTGATTGCTCTCAAAGTTTTTTAATTTAATCTAGATTGAGTTTGCAGGAATGTCTCAGAAGTGCATCAGACAATAGTCCTCCTTCCTATTGTTGATGGAAGTACTGAATCATCAAAGATAGGTTTATAAAAGTATTCCTGCGGCATGGAAATCACACTGCCTTCATTAAAAACTTCCTTGTGCCTCCTCAGCTGGTATTGAAGAAAGTTTCACCCTTTTGAACCAGCTGAATATGTCATCATTTGTGCCAGTTAACTAATTTAAAACACTGTTCAATGTACATCTGGCTATGTGTGATAGTCTCCTTTTCTCAAAGTTGATTACATCTTAACAGAAGGAATGTCATTCAGACATTTGCCTTTCCATGTGCTTACACAGCTATTTCTCTTGGTCTTCAGCAGACACTGTGATAATAATTTGCAATGGGAATCTAGCAGTGGATTTCTGTTAAGAGTATTTTAGGGCATTCAAATAAGAAGAGGATGGAGAAGGTGCTTCTGAGGGTGGCATCATGTCTGGTGAATATTATTATATAGGAATTTGCCTTTGTGAATAGTTTCAGTTTTTCTCTTCTGTCAGCCTAGAGAAATAGGCACCACCAGATGGGAAGGTGGTGCCCATCCAGGGACAGGTAGCTCTAGGACAGGTATAATTAAACATCCTGCTGAGGAAGCAGAGGGTGAGTTAGATGGAATGTTTTGGCTGGACAAACAGCCAGCTCTTTGTAGAACTTCTCTCAGTGCTCAAAAATCAAGACTAGTTTTTCTCTGGAAGGTGTCTGTCTTCATCCTTCTGTCTCTTTCAATGCTTATAGTTGTGCAGATTCCTCAGCTGAGGGTGGCAGCCTCCAAACAACCCCTCTCAGTAGTCATTTGAAAACATTTCAATATGTTGGCTTGAGAACCTTGAGTTTCTGTTGCTGCTGCAGCCCTTCTGCTTTCTCAGAAATTGATTTCTTTAGAACGGAAACTGTCAGTGTTTGATGTGGTACAAGATTAACTTGAATTCTGATTGGAATCATATTCCCACTAAAACCAAATGAAACCAGCCTATAATTCAACACACAACTCTCAACAAAGAGCTCTGATAACTATTATTTTAAATAATTCTTTCCTACTATTAATTTTCTTGGTCCTTTGAAACTCTTGGCTCCAGACAAAAACATTGTATATTATGAGATGTGTGAATAACACTATTATTTGCATGGTCCAAATTAAGGGGAACTTGAAAGTTTCATAAGAGGTCACATTTTCCTGGAATTTTGACATCATTTTAGACCTCCTGAAGTCTCTATAAACTTATCTCAGAGTTTTCACTGTATGTCTCAGAGAATAGAAGGGTCTTGCATTAACCTTAGGGTGTTTTCTCCACATTCTTTGTTGATTTCCTTCGATAATTATTTTGAAAGAAATCTTGTAGTTTTATTATAATAAGTTTTATTATAATTGATAGATTTAGGGCAGAGAATCCAAATATAGACTATTCTCATAGTCTTGCTAAGTTGTGACCTCTGTGACCAACCTGTTAATAAGAAATTGGAGAGAGGAAACTCGAATCTCACGAGAAATTAAAATTGCAGTAGTACTCTATGTTTAATCTGGAAGATATTTTGCATATGTAGGGCTAAATACAAAAATCAAAAAATACAAAATCATATTTTCTTTCTATAAAACAGGATTAAAAAGGGGCTTATGAAACATCAACTTAATAAGATTTTGGAGCACTTTTGCCCTTTTGTGTGAGTAATGAATTATTTACGGTGTATATTCTCAGGGGGTTGGCACAAAAGTGTATGTTCCCAGAGTGAGGAACCAATAAAAGTCCTGTTGCCTTTACCATGTTTATTTAGAAGCCAAAAGGATGTTATGCAGAGAAAAAGCATCACCAAAAAGTAGCTGAATCACTACCTAGGTGCCTTATCAACATACCAGTTTCTGAAATGGTTGGTGTCTAGCTCATGCACAGATAATGTCTGAATTACCCCTGTTGGATAGATGATCTGCACTTCTCTTCCCCATGGAACAGCAAAAGCCAAGTAAACTGTCACCCCAGATACATTTCTGGGTAGGGTTATTAGTTCAAAGGGCTGGAGCAACTGCCCTATGAAGACAGGCTGAAGGAGTTGGGGTTGTTCAGCCTGGAGAAGAGAAGGCTCAGGGGGGACCTCA
>VZTY01000045.1:85917-97906 GCA_013400935.1 Turnix velox
GGGGGTTGGAACTCGATGATCTTCGAGGTCCCTTCCAACCCAAAGTATTCTATGATCCTTTGATTCTGTGAGAATACTTTAAAAAGGAGTGAGCATATAATAGTGAAGAAGCTTTGTAACAGAGTTGCATAGAAACATATATGCTCATGAAAAAAAAAAAAGGTTTAGTTATAAATTTATTCCTAGCTTGCTTGGAGAGGTTAAGGAGCCTTGTCCAGTGCAGTCTGACATGCAGCAGAAAAACACTTTGTGTTTCATGTACAATCAGCTGCCTGGGGAATTTTTGGAGACTCCATCACTAGATGTCTTTAAGGTCAGGTTAGCCAAACAATTGTCAGAAGTGATACTGATGAGACACAGAAATATAGATGGACGAGAAGGGACAGTAAGGTACTTTCCTGTCCTACTTCTGTATCACTAACCAGAGAACTTCATGATGTTTTGCTAGAAGGTGGCTTGATTCTTCTCTCATGCAGTGATCGGTTGGAATAACTGCTTAGGTCAGTGAGCCAAATTCAGTACATCAGAACAGAAAAGGGAATTTTTTGAAAGGAAAAAGCTTACAAAAGAAAAGGTCAAGGGAAGTGAGATTGTAGAAGTATCTGGGCTCTGTGCTACAAAGTGCAAATGTCTCATTCAGACTACAGGAGGGAGACTGGGATCATTAGCTCATGTCAGTGACACTTCATAGAAGTTAATGGATCCAATATGGCTCAGTAATTTCTTTTGCCTTTTCTATCTCTCTCAACCCTTTCCCCCTGAAGCAGTCAATTCCCCAAATGGGGGCTCTGTTCAACCTAATGTTAATACACAGTGTAAACAGGAAATACCAAGTCTTGCCCCAAGTTGAGTGTTGCTAATGCTTTCATGATGCCCAGAAATAGATTTTGAGCCCACTTTGCTATAATAACTTTATGGTGTATATTCTGTGATGGCCAGGGAATAATACTGGTGTAAAAGGCATAGATAGAGCCACAGCTTATGCTCAGCTATAGAATCTGAGAGCTTCAGCTAACTCTGTATAACTTCATTCCAGAATGTTAAGCAACACTGGCGAGTGAGTGTGAGCCAGTGTGTGCCTCTTCTGCTGAACTACTGTCCAAAGGACAGAGTGGCTGTCTGCCTCTAGGCTTGCTAAAAACTAGTACAATCTTGTGTGTAATAGAAACAGCCCTACATGTTGGCAGCTGGAAGCACAGGGTCTCTTTATTTTAAGTTTGTTGAGGTGGAAAGTGGTCCCAAAATAACTGTTCCTAAGGTGCTCAGGGATAGGAGCTTTTGTTGCAGAATAAGACAACTTTATTCTAAGCATCTAATCTGCTCTCAATTCATTTCAGATGAAACACTTGTAAGTGCTGCCACATGGGAAGATTATCAAAACTCAGTACTGGTCTTTGAATTCACAGGCTGCTATGTTCTACATTAATTTGCACATGCAAATAGAGAAATCCTTATAACTGGATAACTCCACAAATGGTATATTAGGTCCTTTTTGCTGGCATGTTTTTCCAAAGATGCAACTTTAGAAAGGAAGAAAGAAATTGGGTTTTGATTCTGCTACAAGAATTACTTTTGTGCTATTTGCACTTGAGCTGAAATTTGCCATTGTCACTTGACAACTTCTCACTTCATTAGATGGTCAGCAGAGCATCAGTGGCTGAACTTAGTATATCAGAGCTATGATGTTCCTATTGTAATACTGTTTAGAGATTAGGTCTCTTCTGTACACAGCAGCAGTGGTCAAGTTATCCCAGATCCCTCAGAGGTTGTAATAGAGCCTTATTAAGCTGTTACTGAGAGCTGTGAGGATGCTATCAAATTGAAATCTGCCAAAGGCACGGATACAGCTGAGACAGACACAGCACACTGACAACTTGAATGCAGGTTTCATGCAGTGGAAAAGATAAGGGGACTATGAGTGGATCAGGTCTTTGTTGCTGGACCTGTACAGCAGCACAGCCATAGGATGCTTTCATGCTGTTTATGTGCACTCACCTGCCTCGCTGTCCCACTGCCAGAACCACAGTGTGCTTCTCTTCCTGCTGTATTCAAAAGCAAAGTTTGAAAAGGTTAATCTGGCTTCAGTTGTTACAAAACTGGCAGATGTCTGAGGCATGATTTTTATGTTCTTTGCTTTATGTGTGGTCTAGGTCTTTTTAGCAGCACATTACAGGGGTGCTGCCCTGGTGCTCACTGCTGCAGTGATGCAGAAATATTGACAGTCTTTCTTGCATTTTACAGTAGTATTTAAATTTATTGAGTCTCAGGTCTTTGTTTAGAAAATATCCCTTCCCTTCTCCCATTTACTTTCAATTGCTCACTGCTGGTTTGCTCTTCAAGCAGAATGGTTTCTTTCTCTTTCCATATACTGGGATACTGGGAAAGAATTTTCTTGCTCTCAGTTCTAGTGCCAGGGAGGGCTGTGCACTAAGCTTCCTTCAGTGTGCTCAAAATGCTAAACGGATTTAGGGGAAACTTGTAGATTTTAAGGGAATTAAAAATCACAGCACTGTATCCAAACCACACTTCTCCAAGGAAGTACAATTTCCATAGAGTTGCTCGGACAAGAATTACAAAATTGGGATTCCAGTTTAATATTCAATCAACAGCTGCTAAAAGAAAGGGTCAGTCAGGCATACTGCCTTTATTTTCTGCTGTCCTTGTAAAGCAGGATCACGGGTGTTGCTTCCTGTATCACTGTGTAGAGAAAGTTTCATTTTTATTTTAAAATCTAAAACGGGAACAGTTATTACTTGCACTTGTAATGTAGGGCAGGCAAGCACTGTCCACTGAAGCTAAAAACCAAACAGGAACATTCCCTCGAGATCATTTCAAGCACCAGAATTTTCAGGCCAATGAAATAACAGCTCATAATCGAGCAAGAAGAACAGTTTCTAAGCTTTGACTATCAATAGAGCATAACTAATGTGGCTTTACCCTGGAAGTCCATACATGCACTAATCAGAGGGCTTTCACTGAAACTGTGCCTAATTTGAAACCTGAGGTGTTAACTCCTTCATTACTAGTCCAACTTCTCATCTAATTGTCAGATTCAGAGGGAGTAACAGAATGGGCTTCCACAGGGCTGAAGTAATTTCCTTTGGTTTTGGAGATACTGCACGTATCTACTGATGGGAAGGCAATGGCTAAGGGACACCAAATTAACCATGGCATAGTCTCATGTTCAAGAGTATTCAGGTTCCAGACTAAGCTAAACTCCATAGTAAATATAAACCAGACTTTGAAATGAGAGTATACTGAAGGTAGTCAAGATTGAAAGGATGAGAAGCAAAATGGGCACAAGTTTCACAAAAAAAAATTACAATTGGGTATTAGGAAGGAATTTTTAACTTTGAAAGTAGTGATGCACTACTGCAGGGGTTGAGAACAGTTGTGAAATATCCATCAAAACATGCCTGGGCAAGTTCCTGAGTAAGCCTGTCTAATCTGGCACAGCTTTGAGGGTGGGGGTTAAGCAAGATATCCTTTAGAGGTTTCCTCTGACACTTTGTGATTTCAAAATACAGAATAATAACACATGTCTAGAGTCTAAAACAAGTTTGAGAGGAGAAACTGACAGTAACTGTTCCCAAGGCTTTTTGTGTAAACTTCAAAAAACAAATTTAGAACGTATTGTTATCAAAGAGATATGCTTCAGATCCATATTGATGTAAATGAGGCAAGAATCTGTCATACAGCTACTAAATCTAATCAATTTTTAATTTTTTTTTTTTCTTTCAGCTTACCTTCAATCTAATCAGGTCATGGGCTGGGGAGACAAGGCGATTGAATTACGCTCTGTGGAGACAGGAAATCTGGAGGGAGTATTTATGCATAAGAAAGCACAGAAACTAAAATTTCTATGTGAAAGAAATGACAAGGTAAAGAAATTACTATAGTGTGATGATTAAGCAAAAATGAGTAGTAGTTGACTATGACTGCATGACCATTTAGTTTTTGTAACTTTTACATTGCGTATTTCCTAGCTTAGTACAACTTCCCCATTCAAAACAAAGCCACTGACTTTATAAAGAACTCTCTATGGATATTCTGTATTTTCACAGAAATATAAGAAAAAACTTTGTCAGGGTGAAGGTGACAGAACAGATTGCCCAGAGAGGGCGTGGGGTCTTCTACTCTGGAGACATTCAAACCCCACCAGGATGCCCTCCTGTATGACCTGACCTGGGTGTTCCTGCTCTGGCAGGAGTCTGGACTAGATGATCTCTTGAGGACCTTTCCAATAAATGACATTCTGTGACTCCATACTTCCTCACCACCCTGCCTTTTCCAGCTCTCTTCTAACTGTACTCCACTTAGCCCTAACTGATAGCAGAGCTGATAACAAATACAGACATTGCTAACTGGCCAACTCCAGCACAGCAGGTGGAGTGGGGAGGGTTAGTGGTGGCTGGTCCAGATAATGCCTGACTACAGGACTGCCTCTCCTGGGTTATTTCAATTGCAGACAATCCAGAGCAGACATCATGTAAAAAGAAATCCAGCACTCTCATATTTGAGAAACAGCAGACTCGAGAATATGGATAACCAAGTATGATTTCTTGCATATAGCAGTTTTTCATAAATGCTTTGTGAAACCTCCCACTGACATAATTAGAAAACTGGTCTTGGAAAACTGTTTTGATAATTATTTTTAACTGTTCTCTTGCCCTTCTAAATAGCAAAAAATATACAACAAAAATATATCTTAGTTGTACCATAAGCACAGTTCCACTTAAAGTTTCTCATGGGGATTAAAATGAATTGTGATATACATATTTGGGACTGTGGCAATCTCTCAGATTTCCTGTATAGATAAAAATATTGTCATAAATGTATACTGACAGTAGAACATATTTTTCTTTCTTTCTCTTAAGGTGTTCTTTGCATCTGTACAATCAGGAGGCAGCAGTCAAATATACTTTATGACTCTTGGTCAAAATGTACTATTCAACTGGTAAATCATGTCAAAATGAAGGATGCTTTGAAATTCTCATAAGTAGCAGTGTAAAATGCTTGGAGGTAATATACACACTTGCACTTTTTACCTAGAAAAATTTTGTCATTATTAACTTATAAAAGTTTATGTTCCTTCTATTTGTAAGGAATCCCATTTTCCTGTCAAAGTATTGCAAACGTGTTTGTCTTCTAAAATACATTGCAAACCAAGATTATACTCATGGAGTTTGGAGAGAATTTCAATGAAGAATGTAGCCAATATAAGAAGCTCCTGTACTCTGAAGGCATATGATTTCATTTTCACAGGTGATGTAATGTTGAACAACTAAAGTCTCTTTATATTTTGGACAGCAACATCTGCAGGTAGAGAGAAAAACACAAACAAGTTGGGTGGCAAAGCTACTTCTGATTGGATTTGGGCTTGTTTGGCATTTTATGCAAGCTGTTACTGTTCCTCCAAGATGCACTTGTCTGAGCCTAGTGAAATAGCAACTGTTGATGATGAGACCTAATGGGATGCTGGGGGTTCATACTCTGAGTGTGGTAGACAGAGGCATTTCACTGCAGAGCTGTGAAAGCAGATACTTCTAGATACGTGCCCCATCTGTTAGATTTTACAAAGTGCGGGGGACATGTTTTTTCTCTCAGGGCTGGATGCCTGAGCCCATAGACACAGTTACTGTAGAGTATATTTGTAAAAATAGTTTAAATATTAAGTTTGTCAAAATCATATCTGCATAAAGCATTATGGACCTGAACCTGTAATTTCCAACATGGGGCCCACACTCATGAGAGCTGATTTAAAGGCACTACCCATGCATATAAGAGCATGGGATGAGGCACCTTTTCTTTTCTTTTTGCTCTTTCAGCATCAATTCTCCATGTATTTGTGTGTAAATATAATCTTTCCACAATGGATGTTAAAATTAACAAAGGTATTCTTAATATAGGTATGAAAGTATCCAAAGAGTTAATCTATTATAAATAGAAAATATAAATAATTTCAGGTGCTTTTTATGCTAATTACATCTAAATAAAGCTGCATCCACTAGTGTTATTGGTGCCAGTGTTTCTGCATAAACTCTGTTCTCAGGGGCTTGTAACTTGGCCATAAAACTATAAAGATATAATATATATATACACTATATATAATCATATACTATGATTAAATTGTAGGGTTTAATGCAGTCCTCATTTAGGTGATTTTGGATCTGCTTTGGAAACGTAATGCATCAAGTGTAACGCAAAAGATCTCATTCCAGACAGGATGCAGGGTGGATGATGCTGTAGGCAGAAGTGAAATCACTAGCTACAGTGTTAGAAAATAAGTATTTTTTACTTGAAATATGTGATACTGAAAGGTGCAGGGAAAGTGTGTTGGAATATCTGGTCGTCTACCTCAAGGATGATGATTCGAAGTTGACTGAGAAGGGGAGAACTAAAAGTTGTTAAAACTGGCAGCTGTAGAGTGCAGCAGATGCAGTCATTGTTAGCAGTCACGCTGTGACTGACGGCTGCTCAGATCACAGCCATCAGCTCCACAACTGCTATCTCTGTGTAAGTCAGCAAAGAATCAAACTAGGGACTGATCCCCCTCCCCATGTTGGCACCTCCACAGCTGCAAGCAGATCAGAGATGCCTACACTGTTGCTATGTTCTTTGGCCATGTGGAGGACTGCACTTTCCAAAGTTACTAACGTAGCACTTTTCACAAGCACTAGCTTATCTCAAAAAATATAGTATTTTTTATGAAGTATTTTCCTTTTAAATGTTGTAACTTACAGAAAAAGAATCCTAAGACCATACTAAAAAATATGTGCAGTTAAATACTCAGATTGGTTCTTCATTATGGAAGGTATCAGCTTGTGTGCAGATTTAAAATCTGAACAGCAGAGCTGTGTGAAAACAGGGTCTCTATTTGTTCCTACTTGTTGCTGATGAGCAAAACCTGCTGCTGAACACTGGGCTTGTTTTGTTCAACTTTCAACAAAACAAAAAACAAACAAAACTCAAACCTGTAACAGGAACAGAGATGAAATTTACAATTACAGGCAAAAAATAAGTTGCAGACAATCGGAAATAGAACCTACTTGCCTTTGACTTAAAAGTCTAAGGTACTGTACCTAGTAGGTGTGCAATACTTGGCTGCAAAACTGCTGGTGCTGGGAGCAATCACTGACCCAGGCTGCCCTATGATGTTTTTTAAAGGGTGCTTATCTCTGCAGCCTTTGCATTACATGGGATGCATGAGAATCTTTTCCTTCTCCCATTTCAGTATCAACAGGTAGGAGGCAGATTTTTCCTCATGCTATGCACTAGTTAAAAGGATTTTAGCAGAAAACAGTAAGGATTTAGAACCCCTATAAACACATTGAACTAAGCAAATGCAATCAAACTTAGCTTATGTTACTGTAATAGAAAAGTGTGACAGTAAGTTGACACAACTGACATTGTAAAGATGTTTATTTACCAAGAGGGCAGGGGAAGTATAAGTTCAAGAGAGGGAATGTGCACTATATAACATTGAGATTTTAATTTTTGCTTCCTTCAATGAGTTCTTTTCTTTATATCTGTGATTCAAGGCAGTGGGTTGCATTTTCATCCATTACTTTGCATGTAAAACCACTGGAATTATTAGGGTCACATCCATGTGTAAATATGGAAAGAATGAGGCCTTTAGAGGTGAATGTTTTTAATGAATTTAGAAGTGGTATTGCAAATAGCAATAGCAATTGGACACAACGAGGAGACAGTGGCATTCTCTCCTTATCAAGAGAGAATAAGAATGGTTTATGATGAGAAAGAGCTCAGGGAAGTTGAGAAGTGTAACAGAAGAGAGTGGAAGTGACTGAAGAGGAGAGAAATGCTGAAGAAAATAAACAGGATTAGCCAAAGGGGAGGGAGTGGGTGTTTGGAACATTATGTTGTTGTAGAAGGAATAAAAATGAGGTTGAGAGAAATTAAGAAAGTAGACAAAGAAATGGAAAGCTAAGTGGAGTGACTGGGTGCTGTGAACACTGAATGAGAGTGTTCCAAAAAAAAAAAAGAGACCCAATTTTAGCCTGACAAATTTAACTATGCAAAATGTGTATCAGATTTGTAGTTTCATTTTGTGAGGTATTTCTCCAGCTCTACTCTTTCACTAATTTTTAAAACCAAGGAATGAACTGCATCACAGTGTTTTCCAACTGATGCCACTTTGATGTGAACAAATGATATAGAGGCAGAAGGGTGTAATTTTAAGGATCTGTCATAATCCTTAAGTACATGCAGTATCCTAACAGCAGGTGGTGCTCCTAATGTTATATCTGCCAAACAAGACTGCTCTAATACTGCAGCAAGATAGTACTGTATGTGCTGGCTTTCATTTCGGGAATGTTGAACCTTATTCTGCAGCCTGAACCTTGACATATGACTTTAAAGCCTGTAAACAACACAAGCTATGTACTGTACATTATGTATTGTTTCCCAATATTGAAATTGTACAACTGAAACAGTAATAAAAAATATTCTAAAAATCAAAACTAGTATTGTGCATGTAAAATTCTGTTATATTGGCATAAACTACTCTAAAAATCATAGAAAGCTTTATTACTCTTACACTACACATGAGGAAACATCTCTTTCTGTTTACAGAGACAAAATTAATGTATTTTGTTGCAGTGGATAAAGATGCTGAGGTGACAAAGTGAGAGCTCAGCCTAGCCCAAGTGCCAGTAGGGGTGACAGCTGGTGCTGTGCTGCTGCTTAGCTTCACGACTGAAGTGCTGCCTTTCTCTTTACACAAATACCCAATGGGATGAGGGCAGTGGAACAAGAACAAAACAAGAGCCTGCAACAGGAAAAACTAAAATTTCTTTGTTAAATTAACAATGTTTTGCCAAATAGCAGAGCTAGGCAGGAAGACACAGCTACACACACAGTACAAGGTGTACAATATATCAAACAAACTGTAAATGGCTTTGTAGTATCTATTGCTGTTGGAGCTCAGAAATGGCACTTTAATTTTAGATTAGTTTTGCATTAAAAAGTTGGTTTTCTTACAGTACCAAATTACTCTGGAGTGAAACTGTTCCTCCAAAGCCCATCATAAAAGCCAGCTTATAATTTCAGTGTTTCAACAGCTGTATTTAAGTAAAATGAAAATTACCAAACCTGCAGTCTCTAAAAAACCAAACTTCAACAGATTCTAAAATATGCACAATAAATCAAGGTTCCATAGAAGTGTAGATCTTCCATGTTAATAGCCCACCACTTTCTTAAACTGTTCATCAAAGTGGTAGAGCTGATTAAATGGCAAGAGGACATCTGTGGGATAATCACCTTGAATATTATTTTAGCATTTCTTAATAATTTCCTGCTATCTTCTGGTTGATTTAACCAAAGCCCTCAGAAGATAATGGTGAAATGTAGTAGAAAATCTTTTCCATTTTTCTCCTCAAAAAAACTTTGTGGGAAACACTAGTTTGTAGTAAGCTTTATGATCTTGTGCAATAGCTGATTTTTTAGTTCTTATGTGCCTTTCAGTTCTCCAACATATATTAAATCTACTGTTTAATGTAATAATGTCCACCTGTTCAGCATATCCCATTCTTCACTATGATGGCTATGAAGGCTGACTGCTGTTTTTCTTAGGGTGTATTGTACATAAAACTGAGATACTTGGCTGCTAATTTTGTTTGAGAATTTTAAACTATTGATTCAACAGAGGTTGACACTGGTACAGGTCAGCATGCTTAGTTGTAGGTATGTGAGAAACCACATTGTCTCCTATGGAACAGGGTCAACATGACACACCGAACTCTTAGTTTTTGTTTTTCATACAGCTATGTGCTGATGGCTCCTCACCATTCACTACAAATTCTCTAAACAGCTCTGAACGTACAGTTTCTAATATAATGACCTCCATCCCACTGGTCAGGTTTAGCAGGGAAATCACATCTAGAAGAATTCAAAGACACAACTAGACATTTAAATACACCGTTGACATTCCATCAGTGAAAGAGATCTATCCTGCTACAGTTTTGAAATTGGGGTGTTAGCTAGACCTCTACTGGTAAGAAAGAAGTTAACAGCCGCAAGTTCCTGAGACTGGGAACTATCCTGTATCTGAAACTGCAATGCATACAAATTTATCCATAATTATGAAGCAATTGTTTATCACTCCACAAAAGCTTCAGTTTCACAGTTTTCATGACTAAACCTACAGAGATTTACTATAATAAGAAATCCTGACAACAGATGTACAAGCAAGTTACCTTTGCTATAAATGTGTTTCTTCTGTGAGTTGTATCACAAGTGGGATAAAAGTGGAGAGAAGGTGGAAACTGTTCCCAGATTTTCTCATTAATAGTTACAGATTCATTTAACAGTTCAGAAAAAAAGATTCTACACAGCTTTCCAGGTAAAGCCTGTATGTGATGTGAAATAATGTTCTGTGCAACCTCATTTAAAAAGTCACTTGGGTCATGTTTGTTTTCGTAAATGCCACTTCATAAACACAGTCTGATAGTCACAGGACTGGGTTGGAAGGGACCTTAAAGATGATCTAGTTCCAACAACCCTGTTATGGGCAGGGTCACCTCTCACTAGAACAGGTTGCTTAATGCTTCGTCCAGCCTGGCCTTAAACACCTCCAGGAAGGGGGCAACCTGTTCCAGTGTCTCACCACCTTTACAGGTAAGAACTTCTTTCTTCTATCCAGCCTAAATCTGCCCTCTTGCAGTTTACATCCATTACTCCTAGTCCTGCCATCCTGTAAAAAGTCCTACCCCAGCCTTTCTGTAACCTCCTTCAGGTACTGAGACGCTACTACGAGGTCCCCCCTGAGCCTTCCCTTCTCCAGGCTGAACAGCCCCAACTCCTTCAGCCTGTCCTCAGAAGGAGGTGCTTCAGCCTCTTCGTGGCCCTCCTCTGGACCCACTCCAACAGCTCAATGTCCTTTTTATGTCGAAGGCTTCAGAACTGGGCACAATACTCCTTACACGGTGGCTGCAATTCCTTTGTGCTGTACTCCAGGTGTTCTACTACTGACCTGTGACCCTTCCCCATTGCTGGCACTGGCTTCAAACCGGTAGGACTGGGGTGGGCTGAGCTCACCCTCGTCCGACTTCAGTTCAAAGCCCTACTTAACAGCTTGGCAAGCCAGGACCTAAGATGATATCCCCTTGACCAACGGACAGACCCACAATGAGTCCTGTAGTCCCCACAGCCGAACCCCTGGCTGGGGCATTAGTTCTGTAACCATTTGTTGATTCACCGGATCTTTTTTTCCATCGTTATTTCGCTTTTTATTCCTCAGGCAGGAGGCGGGGAGGCCCGGCTGCCCTGCCCTACGGTGGGCAGCCCCTGGGCCGCCCACAAGAGAGGAGGAAGGCAAGCAGGTCAGCGCCGCAGCAGACGGACAAACTAACTGCCTTTCCGTGCCGTAGCCCCCGCGCTCGGCTCCTGACGGTTTCTAGGCGCCAGCGTCCAGACCCTGCGACATCCCGGTAACGCCTCAGGCCCCCCCTTCTCCCCGCTGCTACCACCCGTATATCGCCGGCTGCTCCTCTGACCTCTTCCCCGGGACCTTCTGCTTCCTCCTTCACACCCCGGCCCCGGCCGAAGCCGCTACCCCCGTGCCTTCCTGTCATCATCTCCTCTGCCCCTGCGCGACCGTTGGGAGGTTTGAACAGAACGGGCGCGCGCGCACCGGCCCCGGCCTCGGCCCCGCCCAGCGCCATGGCGGCTCCATGGCTGAGCCGGTGACAGCGGCCAGCCGCGGCCGCCCTCTCCCTACCCAGCAGCGGCCCGGGCTGTCATGCAGGACCCTACCCCGGGAGGCAGCCGCGGCGGCACCGGCGGCATCCCCTCCGCCGTGGAGAAGCGAGGGGCGGAGGGAGCGGCAGGGAGGAATCCGGCGAACGGCGGGGCCTCCTGTCTGCAGCGGGTTTTCGAGGAAGCGCAGAGCTCCTCCCAGCTGAGCGTGTCTCCCGCGGAACCGCCGGTGCTGACGGTGGCGGCGGTGGAGCGGTACCTGGCCGAGGGC
>VZTY01000045.1:97925-136733 GCA_013400935.1 Turnix velox
GGGCCCTGCGGCCGCCCCGCACTACTGGTACGATGTGACGCTGGCGGACGGCGCGGTGCAGCAGCGCTGCTACCTGTCGCCGCACCTCAACGGCCTGGTGCAGCGCGCGCAGCTGCGGGTGGGCGCGCGCCTGCGCCTCAGGCGCTGCTCCTACCTGTACGACGAGAGGCGGCTCCGCTACGGCTTCCTCTGCCTGGAGGAGCTGGAGCTGGCCGGGGATGGCGGCGGCGGAACGGAGCCCCCCGACCCGCCCGNCACTACCTGCCGCTGTGGAACAATGAAGATCCCTACGGGGACGTGTGGGTGGCGGACAAGCCCCCGGCGCAGGTGGACGTGGACGGTAAGCGGGGGAGGAGACGGGTGGAGGGAGGCGGCCCGCCCGGAGACCTGGGCTGCGGGAGCCCTCGAAGGCACGGGCTGTGGGTGTCTGTCGCTCTTGAGCCTGGTTAGAAATGAATTAGGCGCTAATACACACGTGCTGTAGTATCGCCCTTTGTATGTTTTTGTTACTCAGAGAGAGTCTTTTAAACTTTACAAGAGGTTGGCTGCAAACATAGAATCATAGCATGGAAATGGTTTGGGCTGGAAGGGACCTTAAAGATCTTCTAGTTCCGACACGTACCTGTGGTGCTTGCACCCAGTCTTTTGACATGTCTGTCATTGAGTTGTTATGTTTGGAAGAGACATTTAAGGTCATCGAGTCCAGCTGTTAACCTAGTTATAAAATTATAGAATCATAGAATAGTTCGGGTTGGAAGGGACCTTAAAGATCATCAAGTTCCAACCCCCCTGCCATGGGCAGGGACACCTCCCACCAGACCAGGTTGCTCAGTGCTTCATCCAGCCTGGCCTTAAACACCTCCAGCTTCAGGGAGGTGCAACCTGTTCCTGTGTCTCACTGCCCTCACAGTAAAGAATTTCTTTCTTATCTCCAGCCTAAATCTCTCCTCTTGCAATTTGCATCCATTCCCCCTAATCCTGCCATCCTCTACCCTATTAAGAAGTCCTACCCCAGCCTTTCTGTAGGTCCCCTTCAGGTATTGATAACCTACTATGAGGTCCCCCATGAGCCTTCTCCAGGTTGAACAACTCCAACTCCTTCAGCCTATAAGTTACCACTAAACTTGGCATCTGAGCACCACATCTAGTCTTTCTAGGTATTTCCAGGGATTGGTGGCTCAACCTGAGCAGCCTATCTCAATGCTTAATAACCCGGCATTCAATCTAAACCTCCCCTGGCAAAACTTGAAGTAATTTCCTTTTGTTCTGTCACCTCTTTCTTGGGAAAAGAGGATAAACTCCACTTCTGCCTCTTCTCTGATCACACAAAGACATGTTCCAGTGGTGGTCTCTTGGCTAGTATGTGGGACTGGGTGCTTCTGGAAGCTGCCACCCAAAATGTGGTTGGTGCCAAAGGACACAGGCCAGTCCATGAAGTTAGGTGAGGAGGGGGCTATATGTGGGCTATATATGCAAAAGCATAATGCCTTGTAAATTAACACCTATGTCTGGTAGTAGCTCTTTGCTCATCTGACAGTAGTTGTGTGTCTTTTTCAATTGAATTTGAAATTCCCTTTCAAGAAATGAATGATCCTGTGTGCTAATAGCTTAGAACATGGTGAAAAATGTTGGCAAAAGAGCCTTTTATAATGTTAAAAATGTTAGGAAAATCCATGTGGTGTCCTGATCTGTAAACTTGTTAAAATTTAAACATTCAATCACAAATGCTCCTTTTTGGTCTTTTTTTTTTCTTTAACCTTAGTCTACAAGCTGACTACTCTTGGTCAGCTGGAAATGACTTGGAGAAGCAGAGTTCACTTCCATCCACTTCTTGTGAGAGTCCTGCACAAATCTAGGCTGAGGTACTATGGGAAACCAGAGAAAAAACTGGATACGCCTTATCAGGTAAAGAGCGATAAGCACATAGTTTAACACTCAAACTAATAACTACAGGATATTTGGAAATCATAATTCCCATATAGTAAGCATATAAAGTTAACATTTGTATTTTAGTTGGTTAGTCTGCCTTGTCACCAAAAAAATCTTAATTTCTCTCCCCTGGTGACTTACATATAGATTCTTTTACTGTAAAATTTTTACTGATTTTCTCGATATGTTTTATTTGTGATACTTTTATATACAGCTATTTAGAAATGGAGATGGCAGGTGTAGTGGATTCATCCAGCTGCCAACTAAGCTCTTGCCAGCTGGTTGTCTGCTTTTCCCTGCACCCTCCAGATGGCTGGGGGAGAGAAATGTAACAGCAAAAGTGAGTGGAAAAAAACCCTGTGTTGAGATAAAGACAGTTTATTAAGATGATGAGATTTAAAAGGAAGTCAAGACATGCGAAGGTATTTGCTCACCAGCAGACCAGTGCCCAGCCAGTCTCTGAACAAGGGGTAGTTTGAGATGACTAGCAGCCCATGGTGTTACACTGTATGGGATCTCCCCTAGGTCAGCTGAGGTCAACTGTCTCAGCTGTATCCCCTGACAGCCCCTTGCCCAACTTGCTGGGGTGGCAGAGCGAGAAGCAGTGAAGGACCATGACATCATGCAAGCACTGGCCAGCAGCAGCTCAGTGGTGTGTTCCCAGCACTTTTTTAGTCACATGTCTAAAATGTGATGTGGTCAGGTACAAACCTAAACAAACTAAACTCCAAGCCAGCCAGACCCCATACAGCAGTTCAGCACTTTGTTAACTATTGGAACTCTTTGTAGATTCTTCTGTGAGAAGAGAGAGGTATAAAACCTGTGGTGTTTTCTCATTCCAAATTTCCCTTCCTTTTGAACATGAAGAAAAGTCTGAGGCTTTTTATTGGTGGTGCTTCTCAGTAGGCAGTTTAGATGATAGTCCTGATTTTCATGGCAGTGCATCAGTCACATTTCCTGCTATTAGCTGTAGAATCAATACCCGGAGCTGATTCAGCTCAAGAAGTTGGAGGAGAACAGATTTTACATGTTTTTTTTACTTTATGCATTCCTTTTCAACAAGCACCTCTATCAGAAATTATTGTTAGTAGGCAAAAATCAATGGGATAATAGAAGATTCTGTGTTTTAATGGTTTACTTTCAAGGATGCACAGTTCATTCTAATTAATAACTAATTAGTTATTAGGAATATTGGAATGAACTAACAAGCGTTGATTTGTATGATCTCTCTATTGAACTTAGAATAGGGAAAAGAGGATTTTAGAAGCAGCAAGAGAGAAAAACATCTCAGGTGTCAGGTATGTTCAAGAATGATGAATGAAGAAAATAACCAGATGATTGCTTTAGGCTGAGAAATGAATAAATTGAACCATTTTTATAGAGCTGAGGTTATTTTTCAGTGGATTGCTACCTTTCAAGGCTGCTATAGGACTCTTTAAAAATCTTTCACTCTGCTCAGTGATCTGTTCAATTACAGATTCAAAGTCTGCCCAGGTTAAAAAAAAAAAAAGGGCAAAACTCTGTGATAAGAGACTTCAATGAAAAGATAATGATTTGCACTGCAAGTTTGCTGCTATTTTTTTTGCTTGAAAATGAGATGTGTGTCATGTTTTCACCAAGAATGTTTAGCACATGGTCCTGTAACATCTCAGCTTCCAAAATATGATTTTTCTGAATGGATTTTTTTAAATGTTATTCTAAGTAGAGTGTTCTTACTGATAAAGGGGAATCTTTTCAGTATTGTTGCTTGTGTGTGACATTTCCCCGGTATAATCTAAAAAACATAGTGTGAAACTGTCATCACCTCCCATTACTGAGCACTGGAAATGTAAGAATTTGGGTTGGGATGGTTGTGGGAAAAATGTTTTGTTGAAATTAGGAGGTTTTCTTGAATATTCTCTACAAGCTATGGAACATAGTCTGTATCCATTTGTAGCCATCAGATAAATTGTTCATGAGTCAAATAGCTGATGAGTTACTAAAATAAATACATACTGGAATGATGATAAAAGATTAATGTATTTTTTTAATGTTTTTTTTATTTTTCTTTAGGCTTATTTTGAAGTTGCTGATGGTTCAGGCATGATGTCAATGGTTTTATGGAATTCATTATGTCCTGAGTGGTATAACAGTATAAAGGTTGGCACGGTACTTCTTCTTGAACAGTATGCTATCAAAAACAGTTACCCATTTAAAACACAGCCAACCCCAGGGGATTCACAGATGAAGAGATTTGCTACAATTGGTTAAGTATTGCAGAAAACTGCTTTGAGTCAATAAAATGTAGCTTTTAAAAGGCAACTCTTTGCCTTTTAAAATAGAAACTGATCCTTGACTGAAACTAGTTGATAAGGTATATATCCTTAAATGTTAGCTCTGAAAGGTGTATTATTATCCAAGTTCTGATTGGTGTCTGTTTATATTTGAATCATGACAACAAAGTTTATTGCCACACTTAGTTAAAATCTTTGTTTAAATAAATATAAATATAATCCCTGATTTTGAGTAATGGGCTCATAAAGACAAACTGAACTGTAATCTGATTGTACCTTCTGATTTGTAACAGATATCACTTGTGGACTGCTCACACCTTCTTCCAGCTTCTAAACCACTTTTTCACCTGATTGACTTTAGATTTTAGTGTAAATATTGAAATCTAGATTTTAGTATACTCTGGTCAAAGCCCAGAGTATCCGCAGAACTCTGGTGAAAAAAAAGTTGGATTAGTAACTGCTATCTGTGCTGAAACAGCAGTACTGTGGGAGTATATATGCAAAGAATACTTGGCTGTGAGGAAGTTCTTCTTTCTTGTAGTTGTTCAGTGTAACAGGAACTCAAAGGAGTTGTGCTACAGAAATGCAAGTGCTGCAATATAACAGTAATAGCCTTTTCAAACTGGATTGGGTCTACTGTTTTTTTTTCCCTCTCCCGCTTTGCAGAACATGAGGGTTTTTTTGTGCTTTTATACTCAGAAGGAAACAACAGCCAACATTGAAAAAATTCAACTTCCTTGAAACAAGCAAATATGCATGTTGGTGAAGGATGTCTTGTATAGTTTTTTAACAATAACAGTTTCCTAATGCAGTTGCTGCAGTGCATGGAAATAAACAATATTTTCACTGCTGGAAGCAGTGTGTTCCCTGCCTAATGTGTTTTTCCCTAAAAAGCAGATCCTGACACCTGAAGTGTTTATGATGAGTTGGCAGGAGAGAGAAATATTTAGCCAGAAATGAAAATGTGTGAAGGAAGGTGATGGTTATAGACAAGCCCTGAAAACAATTATAATTACCACAAACCCTTTCTTCAGCAGCAGGACAGAATAGAACATGCTGTCTGAAGTGACTTTCTCTATGGGCAAATATCACTTCTTTTTAATGGTTTGATTCCCACTACACTACTGATTTGTACCAGTGTTAGCAAAAAGATCAAAATGTAAAATTACAATTGGCTGTAAATGGTAATAGATGGGTAATGGAGGAAGTGAGTCTATAATAAAGTGCCATGGTGTATTTTCAGCCCACAGATAAACTACTGATTTTCAGGTTTCCATTACTAATTGTTAATGTATGTAAAGATACTTATTTTTCTCAACAGAAAGCTCAAAATTTTGTCGCAATGTGAGCTACCAAAACATATAGTACCAGGCTCTGATGTATCTTATGCTCATATGTCATGAGAAAAAAGAGTCCAGTGAGAAGTGAATATCCAGAAAGAATTCTAGAGCAGTTATAAAATTGATTTTGTGCAACTCCTGATGTATTTTTTGTCTTCTTTTGTTCACCCAAAATGAAATCTAATGCCTCACTAATTACTCCATTGATGTAAATATTTCTTCTAATGCCTAATACTGGGCAATATTTCTTTTTTTTTTTTTTTATAAGCATGTGCTCCAAAATTTCTTCAGCTAGCACATTAAAACAATGAATTGCACTTAAATGCTTGAGTAGCTTTCTTCCTCATCTGTTTCCAATTTGTAATTCCATCCAATCCCAACTTTACAGTTTTTCCTTACGGCTGTTCACTGTAAATGTGGTAAAATCTGCCTGGGGGGGGTTAACAAGGGAAAGAACTTTCTGAATTGAGAGATCTTGCACAACTTTGTGCTTCGAGCTTATTCCTATGTTTCAGTGAAGTGAGTTCCTCATTGCTTGCTTCTGTTTGCAGCACTGTACAATGTGCTGGCAGGTGCTGTTTCAGGACCTAAAACTTCTGGAGCTTAAATAGTCAATACCAGCACCTTGAATTCTAGTACCAGACAATGTGTATGTTTCACAGATCACTGAATTTACGTGGTACTGATGAAAATGGCTGTTTTGAGTAGTCTGGCTTTGACCTCATCTTCTGAATCAGCTTAGCAGATCATGTGTGGCTTTCATCTAATCTCAAAATGACAAAAGCAATTGGTAAATGGTATTGATGCAGGGGAAAGTTTTGTTTTCATTAATTTTTCTCTGAGATGCTGTCCTGAAGCACCACGTGCAAAACCACAGTTACCCTCCAAATACATTTCTAGAAAGCAGCCACCGAAAGAAAATTCTGAAGTAGAGGCTCTTATTTCAAGTACAGCACCTTCCTAAGCTTGTCCCCCCCCCAAAGGGCCAGGTGTAACTACATAATTATCTACATTATTTATACCCATTTAATTACTTTTCTGTGTGCATTTGTCAAATACCTCCTTGCCCAAACTGAACATCCTGTAGAAACTTCATCAGAACCAGTATTTTTCATACCAGCAAGATTTGTCTTGTTCTGAGAGAGACAATACAGTACCCTCTTGTGTATTTTAGATGCTGAAAACATTCTTACCTCGTTGCACAAGTCCCTGCTCCTCCCAGTGCTCCACCATGTTTGTTATTCAGCATCTAATCAGTTTGCTTTATTTATTAACTTTTTCAGGTGCAGTAAAATAGAAATAAAGACCTTATGTTTTCCTTCATGGCCATAGTAAATTCTTTCATAATAATAGCTATCCAGGCTGGTATCAAGTGTGGCAGTTCTCATCTGACAGATCACTTACTTCTTGGTCTGCAAGTCAGCTTTAGATCTTAGTGACATTTGAGAATGAAGCTAGAGTAAGAAGTACTTTGTATTAAGTCAGAATTGTAGCATTAGTTTCAGTCGCTGGTTTTTGGATCACAGCAGTTGGCTTACGTAGGGAACTGGAACTGAAAAGTTTAATGTTGCTCAGATTAGGCAGTTGCATTGTTTAATGCTGTACCTGAACTCCTTATGGAAACAAAGTCAAAATTGATTCACAGTTTCACAAGCAGTGAGACAAAGTTGCAATATTTCATTTCAGAAACGTCACCATGGTTTTGTTATTTGCTTTGTTTTAATTTGTATACATGCACTAAATGTTGTTAAATTTTTTCTTTGTCAGAAATCAGCCTTAATGTTCGAGACCCTCCTACTAAAATAAGTATTATTCCAGAGGAAATGGTAAAGCCAGAGTGGGGATTACCTGAAGTTAAATACCGATTCCTCACAAGGTAAAATATAATTCTTTCTTTTTTGTCAAGCTGGAACTTAAAATTGCACTGAATGTCAGTTAGAAATGTTTTTTGAAAAGCTTCTGAGAAAGCTTTTAGTTTTGTTATTAACTACTACTGACTTCTTGTTTTGTTTTGCTTCTAGGTCAGAACTGGATGTCTTACCAAACAATCATTCCTGTGATGTCATTGGTCTTGTGACATTTGTAGGAAGGGCTGAACGAGCAAGAAAGAGAGGTTTTTCTATAAATATTTCTTTCAGAATTTATCAAACCATTTTTAATTTCCCGAATAAACATTTATTTTTTTTTCTTAATATTTGTTCATATAGAGCATGGTGAAGACTTCTGGCTGTATCGTTGGGTACATGCCATTGATGGGACTTCAGACCAACCATTCATACTGGAATTATTTGCAACTTCCCAGCCGGATGTGTTTGAACGTATTCACCCAAGTATTAATTTTTCTACAATTCTTATTAATAATTATTTCTAGTGTTTTTTCTAGTTGGCTGCTAATATAAAATTCTGTATAAAATTGCCACTGAATAAAAAATAGCTGTGGTTTATCTCCTCAAGGAGGAAATAACAGCAGAAAAGAAAATGTAAAAATAGTATTTGTAACCCTTATCATATTGCAATCTGCCAGTTAGTGTAGACAAACAGATGAGCAGCTGGGCCTGGGGCTCACCTGATCTCATTAATTTCAAACAGAAACTTAAGTAGAGTACCTGTGGCAACAGCTCTTGCATCACAGACAAATAAAAAAGGCAGCTGGTCAGATCTATTCATTATTTATGCTCTGTAGACAAGTATGTTTTTTTATAGATAGGAATAATTTAAGAGGATTGAAGCAAGAGAGAGGTGAAAGCAGAAAAGCTTCATTTCTTTGGTTAAATACTGTTTGTTTCATTGATACCTGATGAAATATCTCATGCTTTAGTCCTAAGATGCATACTGGAATTTTCTTGTAGTTTTTAAATGGAATATTTAACTAGATCTCCACATTGTAATTTATAGTTAATCACTGTAATTTATAGCTGAACCATTTGTAGGGATGAGAACAGAAACGTCTTGTTTAGAGCACTTCATAAAATTAATCCATTGTAAGTGAGTCTTGGCATTTTGAAATCAATGAAATACCAAGAAAAAAAACGGTTTTTGTTTGTATTTTTATCTTCAGTGACATATTTGGTGTGTACCCAGATGCGAGTGGTTCGGGACCTCACTGAGGATCCTACTAGCACAATTTACCTTACAACTTCAAATGAAAGCCAAGTGTTCATTACAGGTAACTTAAACTAGTTTTAATTTTTCATAGCTCTCATCTGAATTTTCTTGGAAAGGGTACTGCTGTTTCACAATAAAGTAAACATTAATTTTCTGGCAGAAGTGACTTTCAGTTAATAATGAAGTATCATTGCAAAAGGAAGAAGGCAAATTGCATTCTTGTCAGGCATTAGTGGGTGTATCTCATGAAAAGTATCTAAGTATTATTATGTTAAGTCATATATTTACTAATTCTTTCATCCTATTTTAATCCTTTGAGAGTGTAGCAATATAGATCACCCCTTCCTTAAAAATATTGAAAATCATTTGTAGCTTTATTATCCCCCCAAAAAATAACCAGGAATCGGGTGGCAGATTATAGCAGTGTTGCAGGTATTTTTACTGTGTTCATTTGTTCAGCTCATTTCTTCACTGCTTCTAGCACATAGGTCACCCAGCCTTAATTTTTCTGTGGTTGAGTAGAAATAGAGAAAAGTATGTGCTAAAAAAGCACATAATCAACATGTGGTCTGTGCAGACAAGCTGGGTTTGGTGCTTAACTAGACTACCAAAGCAAGCTAGTCTTTTTGTTAATACATTTCAAATTATTTTATTTACACCTAAATAAAGGATTTGAGAGGTTGTTTTTTCCTTTTTGCTTTCCTTCTGTGTATTTTGGGCTTAATTTCCTGATCAAATAGTTAAGCTTTCCCCCACACTACCTTTTGTTTATTTTGTGTCTGTTTGGGTCCTAAATAAGAACTACATCTGAAGATTGCAAACCATTGGACAGGATCTGTCTCAGTTCACAGCTTAGATATAGACCAGGTCAGATTACAGTTTATTTGAAAAAAACTGGGATTTAGTCCATGTCTTGATTTTAAATTAGCCCAAAATTAATACATAATGATCAGTAATCATTTTTGCTGAACACAATAAATATGATTTGTCTGCTCTTTCCCACTAATAAAACAATTTCTGATTATTTTATTCTTTGGTATGCTCACGTGAGAAAGTATTGCAGTTTAATTTTTTGATAGCTTTTTTATTTTTCTACTGCTTAATATTTTTCTAATCTTCAGTATCAAATGCAAGTGCTAATCAAGGAATTCAAGGTGCTAATTTCATTAAACACTTGAATAATGGAAAAACAGCTTTTGTATTCCCTGTTCCAATTTTTTCTTAATTTATTTTTTCCTACATAGTGTTTAATATAGTTTCAGAATGAGAATAGGTGACAGTAACTTGCCTTGGATTTAATACTTGATTATTTTTGTTTTTAAAGGGTGGCACAAGGGCCAGCCATACACCAAGGATACCAAAGTGAAAAACTTCATTCGGTGGACCAAAACACAAAACAAGGATGATCTAATGAAGAAAATTGTCATTGGTGGCTATTATCCTTTTCCACGACCTCCAAATAACTTTATAAAATACTGCAAAAACAATAAAGGTATCATATCATCAAATATCTTTCTGTCTTACTCCAAGCATCACAGTTGAAAAGCATCACAGTTACAACACAAGTTAGTAATGTAATTTACTAAGAACTCCATTTTCTGATAAAATGTATTATCCTAAGTTCTCATCTTTCAGAAAGAATTATGGCACCAGCAGATCTGCCTGTAAGTTGTACTCTGTTTATTCTGCTAAATCAGAATGGAAAACAGTTGTATTGGAGAACACGGTGAATTCAGATTTTAACCTGAAACAGAAATCAGGGTATCTGACAATGCATACTAAAAGATGGTTGCAAGATGAAAAGGTTTATATTTTAATTTTATTTTCATGTCATGTGAACAACAAAAAGATTTCAAATTCTTGAAAAATGTAATTTTAAATCAATTTGATTTTTAACATCGCATTATCTTTTGAGTCTTGTCTTCAGACATTTTTATGCTGTATTTCTTTAAAACTCAATTATGGAAATCTCTTTTCTTGCAGTTGAATCAGTTTTGAAAGCCATCAGTGAAACAGGGAAGGAGATTGAAAACCTGCACTACAGAGAACACAAGCGCATTGCTGTTCAAGGGATAATTAGTGCTTTGAGATACATCAACGGTAGCAGTGCAGGTGAAGAAGCCTCAGGAGTGGAACTTGTTGAGGTAGAGTGAGAGCATAGTTACATTGTCTCTTGATGAACTTCCTTTTCTATTTTGGGAGAAAATTTTTTTGAAAGTAATAATGTAGGAGTTTTCCAAAATCAATGATTCGATCCTTTTCTGAAGTTGCTGTGGCAGTCCTCATAAAACTACCCAGCTGTTTAGAAGTTACTAGTTTGACAGACTGGATAACCTAGTGTAAATTAGAATGTGGGAGAGGCAACTAGTGAATGTGTTCTCTGTCACTTTCTAGACAGATTTTAACTTATTAATATGATTAGAAGGTAATCTATGCTAGATACAGTGTAACTTTCAGGTAGTAGCATAAATTGTTCTATTTCTTTAAAAGTTACTTTTAGTTACTTTTAGAACTTGCAGGGTTTTGTGTGGGAGGCAATAAGTGCTTTGAAGCTCTTAAAAAATTAACTGTTTTTGCAGAAAGATACTTTGAAGACTCCTGAAAGATCCACTGAGTCCAGAGAAGATTCTGTTCACGTGAGAAGAAGTATCAGACTTCAAAATAAAAGAGCTAAGACTTTTCTGGAGACAGGTTGCCCTGGGGAACAGAGTCAGCACCAAACTGTACAGTCGAAAGAGAGTTCAGTCAAGAGAAAGACCCCACGCAGATTAAATAAAAATGGAGAACAGTAAGCTCTCTTCATAAATACATAGTGAATCTTGTATAAAATATTGACAAATATTAGTTCAGAGCACAGGATGTAGAAAATATGTAAGGAAATTTTTAAAGCATATACAGATTAATCTTTAAAATGTAGTTAGGTACTTTTCCTAGAACACTGTAGGCTAATGAAGTATCGATTAAAGCATGTTAATGGTTTGCAGAGCTCTATTCTGGTTAAATTTTGTGCTACTTTGTTAATTTCACAGATTTGAAATAAAAGCAGTTGGTACTTGAACCATGTATAGATTAGTGACATAGCTGTGGAACAACCAATAGTTGCAGTGGTGTAAAGAAATAAGATTTCTTCACTGAAAATGCAAGATGAGGATCTGGTATAGCTGTTCCTTAATTTCAAACATGCCTTTTTTTTTTTTTTACTTTCTGGTTAACAGAATGTACTATGGGTAGCTGAAACTTACTGTCAGGATATGGTGCTCATCTAAAGGCATGAAATAACTTGTAGTTCTATGGCTCTGCGTGTGGTGGGATTTTATTAAATTGTGTGACACACACAAAAGATATCAGTCAGACACAAAGAATTTAAATTAGCCAAAATAATTAGTCTTATACAACTATATTAGGTTCAAGAGTAAAATATCTGCTTGTATAAGATTGACCTTTATTGCAGCATTAGTAGCCTAATACTTTTCAACAGATTTAAAGTTGCAAATATCTATCCAGGCACATAATTGTGTGGGGGTTTTTTAGTACATTTCTCATGCTGTAGAGGGTATATTCTTCTTCTCAACTTTTCACATCTAAAAGTCATGATGTGGCAAGAGGGTGGGTATATAGAATATTTTGGGAGCATAATGAGATGAAATATAATTAGGATTGATTGGATGAAAATTTAAGACCCCAGTGAATGGAAGTTCTGTCTTGACAGTATTACAGCAAATTCATTGATGGATTTCCATGCCACAAGGAAAATTCCAACATTTCAGTGTCTCATGTTTATTATGCCTGAAAGGAAAACATGTGTATACTTTTCTTTGTCTATTTCCTTTTAATTAAATACTGGTAAATAATGGTGAATTTCCTACTTTAAGGGGAAAAGCACCTGTTGCTCCTGGATCATCTAACCCCTATTTCACACCATCTACACGACTAGAACATGGGTAAGTCATGTGAAGTTAATTATTTTAAATAGTTGCAGTGTTGAAGAAAAGGTATTTGAAGTGTAACAGGTAAAGAATCTGTCTGGAGCTGAAATGACAGAACAAATCAGGGTAGAATTGAGTATTTTCTATCTGTTTCCTCTGGATTGATTCTATTTCAAATGTATTGTATTATTTTTTTCTGAAACATAATTCTGAGTGCATTATTAAACTTCTTTTGTTACTAATGCTAATTAGGGAATATACAGCAATGGGATTCCCTAATAGTAAGCAGAGTAATATATATAGTTTTTGTTTCAGAGAGGTTATAGTTTAAGTAGCAAAGCCAGAGACAGGAGGGAGGGATGCTTAATTAGTTAATTAATGGGTTTGCTAGTGGAGGTGTAAGTCTAGTTGTCCCTGAGAAACCACTTGTCTCCTTCCCCTACCTAACACTCAGCTGTACTCTGGATTAAAAATTGCTAAAAATTTTTAAAAAAATCTTTCGCTGGATCCATACCAATTTCAATGAAGCCTGAGTGTGGAACCTAATGAAATAACTACAAACAGGAAACTATGAAGAAAACTGAATGTTACTGTTGTTGTTTGATGGTCTAGGGTAAAAAAAAATACTTTGTGCATTTTGTTTAAAGGTCATAAATGCTTGTCATTTGGTTCAAACATAGAGAGTAAGTGAGAGGCTTGAACTCTTTAGTGTCAGTAACTTCATATGTATGGAGTTTTTTGCCAGTGGTTACGTGGGCTTGTGTCATGAGAAAGCATGTCCCTCAGTTGCCACCCTGATTATCCTCTGGCTCCTCTTCCCTCCTCACTGAAATGAAGAATTGTGCTAGGGATAGAGCAACAGCAGTAAGGATGGAGTTGATCAGACCTTGCTGACCATTGTGCCAGTCTTACTACCTCACCAAACATCTGTTTAATTGAGAAACATTTCTTGGAAGCTACTTTGCAAAAGCTTTATCTGTGGGATATACCAGGCTCTTCTGAGCAATGTCTGCTGTTTCCTCTGGTCCTCTTAGCTGCTGCATTTTCTAGGGGAAATGGTTGCCTGGCTCTGCAGGCCACTCATTCAAACTATGACACCTGGCTTGAAGGTCACTTCTCTGCAGCTGGTGCAGGAGTTTGCAGAGACTAGTGGCATAAATCCATAGGAAAATAAGTTAGTTTTTTTTTTTTTAATTTGAAGTTTTCTTTTATTTGTTGAGAAATGTTCTGTTTTTTCTTCGGGGAGGAGGGAGGGAAGTACTTCTCCCCATTTCTTGAAGGTGAAGCAAAAAGTTAAGGCGTGTTTACTTTGTTCTCTGCTTTTCTCAATCTGCTACTCTCCTTGCTACCCGTGTGCCTACTCTATGCCATTAGTGCTAGAACCCCAACTAAAGGAGGAGAAAGTCTGTGTTGGATTTTGGAAAGCTGTTTCACTATATAATGAAAAGGTAACTTGTGTATTTCTGTAATTAACTATGAAGTTGTGCTGAGTTCTCCAGATTGCGGAAGAATAGAAAGGTAGCCTGACATACTTTAAAACAGCATTATTTTCTCTTCTGTTGCTTTGAAGCAGCAGAATATCAGCTCTCACTGAAATATTTTAATGCATTAACAAACTAACAATAACGATATATTTAAAGTACATATTCTATCTTAAATTATCTTGCAGCAAGAATTTTGCATCAAGTTTTGCTTTTTCTGGTTTTAACCAGTAATAGCTCATTTTAAGGCTCTTTATTGACAACCTCAGTGGCTACATATCTGAGGTAATTTATTTATCTGATTACTAAGGGTTTCAAAAAGAACAAAGTAAGAAGAAACCAGTTTATTTAATGTTATTGCTGATATTTATATCATTGCTCGGAGAGACATTCAAAATAAATGTACTTTTCAACATTTAATATACTCAGAAGAATTTTAATTGGTGGTTTAGTGTAAAGAGAAAAGATCAGGGATTTTAGAAAGGTTTATTTTTATGTGGAAGTGAAAAAAAACCCACTAGTTTTTGCAATATTTTTATCTCTGTAAGTTTTGCTCTGAAATTACAATGGTATTGCTCTGCACTACATGCTCACACTCTGCACTGCTTGAAAGCAACTTGTTTGTGTGCTTCTGTCCTTGCAGCTTCATTTCTAAATGTTTTTGTAACTTGGACTCCTTTCTCCTTTTCCCCTCCCCTCTGAGAGGTAAGGGATGAGGATTCTGTAATGTGTGGAGGTTCAGCTTCAGGTTTGCATGACTCAAAGCTTCCCAGAATTTGATGGTTTTTTTCTGAATTTTTCAGGGAGAAATTGGTGGATATCAGCAATCACTATGTGTGGACTTGTCAGTTTATTGTAGAAGGCTGTATGTTCACTCTGTTACTTGCCATGGTAGATACATGTACCATAATGATGTCATAACAGTTGAGATTATTTTAAACCTGTCTATAAATAAGGCTTTTACCAGTTAGATCA
Organism: Turnix velox; assembly: GCA_013400935.1. Classification (NCBI taxonomy): domain Eukaryota; kingdom Metazoa; phylum Chordata; class Aves; order Charadriiformes; family Turnicidae; genus Turnix; species Turnix velox. Next base: position 112,955 of record VZTY01000045.1, read on the forward strand.
GTGAATCATAGGTTTAGTTTGGAAGGGACCTTAAAGATAATCATGCTCCAATCTCCCTGCCATGGGCAGGGACACCTCCCACTACACCAGGTTGCTCAATGCCTCATCCAGCCTGGCCTTAAACACCTCCAGGGAGGGGGCATCCACAGCTTCTGTGGGCAGCCTCTTCCAGTGTCTCACCACCCTCACAGAAAAGAACTTATTTCTTGTATCCAGCCTAAATCTCCATTCTTCCAATTTGCTTCCATTACTCCTAGTCCTGGCCTCCTGTACCCTATTAAAAAGTCTTACCTCAGCCTTTCTGTAGGCCCCCTTCAGGTACTAATAATGGGATCTTTGTTGTTTTGAGGGACTTCAATACCTTGCATCTTTTGGGTATGACTACAAATTCTGTTTTCTTTTTTTCTTTTTTTTTTACCCTGTGTAGTCACAATGTTTAGGAAATAAGTGTGAAGCACAAGACATGTTTATTTTCCCAGTATTTTCTAAGAGTATGCATCTACCAACTATTTTGACGAATGTTGTTTTGTTGATAAAATTAGAATGAAATTACTGAAAAAGTGAATTCCAGTGCATCTGAAAGTACCTAATAAAGGGGTTTTTTGTGTGTAAGTGGCCACCTGCGAAAAGCAGGCTGGGGATAGCAAATTTGGCATGGCACAAGTTCTCATAAAGCTGGCATGGCAGAATAGGAATGTGGTTGTTTTGATGTACAGCAGCCACAGCATATTGCAGTGACTGGAAGGGTCTGGATTCTCTCTGGTGGCTTGCAGAGGTGCAGATGAACTGTGTATAGTCTCTAGGAATTAAGCTCAAAGCAGTCCCCTAGAAGAAATCATCCCAGCTACTGATCTCTGAAAGAAATGGGGAAAAATTGTGACAAATTATTTTTAACATTTTTCAGAAACTCTTCTAGCTTTAAATCAGAGCCTATTTGCTGCAAAAATAAGGCAGTTTTTGAAGAAACACTGTTTCTATAACATCAACTTGCTATCAATATAACCTGGGTTTATCCCCTGCTTTAATGAGGAGGGAAGTTGGCATGTATCTAATTTGACACATTGATTTCTGAGCAAGCCTTCTCTAACATTCTCCTAGATTTTCATGTCTCTTGTTGAGAAGTCCAAGTCTCAGAAGTGAGTGTTAGTTTTGTGGGCAAGAATTTTTAATTACACTAATTTTGTTAATATTTTGAAAATGTCTTCTAGTGGCTTGATAATGTATTGGTGTAGCTGGTTTTTAAATGTTAAATTTGTTGTTATACATGCACAGTAATTATTTTCCATGATAATGGTGGTTCTTACAGAAGGAATTAATTCTTCATAAGATAATATTTTCATGGAAGCATTCTCTTATCTAGGAGTAATACCATAGGAAGCTCAGTGAAATTACTGTAATTATTGTTTCACAAAGAGACAAAATTTCTTACTAGCTTTCATAAGAAAACATAAAAACACCACTGCATAAACTTAGGGCTGACATCTTGCATTTGCATTTCTGAGGTTTGCTCTGGCCTCCAAAATTTGAAATGTACTTTGGACTACAAAGTTACATAGAAGCACATAGAAATTCTCATTTTGACACAGCTGCACTCAGAAACATGGGTGGAGAGTGGGAAACAAGTTGGTCAAGCTACTTTAGAGTTCTCTATGTGGCAGCTTTTTTATTTACAGAATTAGGTGACTGAGACCTCAGCTGCACAATTCTTGCTTTTTAAGTGAGGATTCTTTTTGCCTGGAATTAGAGATCTCAAGGTCACTCTAGTACTTAGTTCATACCATGAAAATAGTGCATTTTATAAAATATACTTTCACACTGAAAACCACAGTGTGTTTCCTTTTTCATTGTTTCACTATGTTTTTATCTATTTTCCATTTGTTACAAAGCATTGATGTGAAATTTTCAAGATATATGGGGAAAATTGGAAAAAAAAAATTACTAAAATTATGACTAAAATACAAGAATGTCCCACTAAATAGCATGTTCTTCTTTGATTCCTTTTCCTCTGCCTATGTATTGTCCCTGCATACTTGCAGTTACAATATTTTACTAGTAACTACTTTGGTAGCCTGAAATTTTTATTTAACAAAAAAATATTTAACAAATTTTATGCAACAAGATTTTATTTAACAAAGGCTTGGCTTTGTCTCAGTTGTTTGTGATGCAAGAAAATGAAGATAGTCTTTTTCCTAAGTTTTTTCAGACATCATGGTGAGTTTCTAATGAGGAGAGCTGAGCAAAGGAGAAAAAAAAATTATAGTTAAGAGTTTATCTTGTCATGTTGGGACAGATCATCCATTACATGTTTCTGCTGTTTAATATCTTAGATACTTCATTAGGGATTGTTGCAGAACAGTTGCTGACCATTAATTCAAACCTCTGTGATTAAAAATGAAAGCACCACAAAAACTTTGGTTTGCTTGACTGAACTGTTTGTTACAAATGGGTAGTTTGTTCAAAAGAAAAAATATTTGTTTGTAATTTCTCTGTCATTTTGGATTGTGGAGTGGTGACGTGGTTCATGCTTAGATTTTGACAGCTGAAGAGCGCTGCTGTGGAAGGGCAGCAGCTTGCTGTGCAACTGTGTTTTAGAATGAAGCTATAAACTTGTTACCCAAATCTGATGCTCAGCTTTTAGTGTCACTCGTGCTGTTTCCAATAGGTGCCCAGTAGAGGGCAACAAACACTGTTTTCTGAGCGTTAAATACCTTCCTACTTCATAAAACTAAGAAATATAGTGGTTCTTGTCCCAGGCTTTTCAAAACTGATTAGCTAAGGGTAAAAGGTGTCATTTATGTCAAGCTGGTATGTGTTTTGTGATTTGAAACCAGGTATTATTGCTTACTCATTCAAGCTTGGATCATTTATCACTACAAATCCGTCACGGTTTGAACATTTACTGCATAGGGTTTGAGGTTAAATGGGTTGTAAATATATATATATATATACTTTTATTATAACTTTCTTTTTTATAGTGCAAGTGAATTTCAACAGGAAGAATTCACACAAGATAAAGGTGGACAGGATGTAGCAGACAGTTCACAGTACAGCACAGGTATGTTGCAAATACTTAATATGTTAGCCATAAGAAGGTTTAAGCTTATTTCTTCAAATCCAGAACAGACAACAAGAATATCCTTATAACTCTTTTTTGTTCACCTGGCTGCATCAACCTCTAGAGAGCCACCATGTTGTTAGTGTCATTCTACTCAGTCTCATCCCTCATGTCTAAAGGATGGCTGGAAAGACAGTCCAGGCTGTTTCCCGGTATGGGGAATAAATTCTCAATGTTGCTTTATACAAATTATGTTAGTTTTGTAGCTTGGAAGCACTTAGCAGCATAAAACCTCACATTTTCTGTTGCTTGTTTTCTTGTATGTGATACATTTGTCTTTTTCCAGCAATGTAGCCCCAAACTTCTGTGGGTACCTAACTAAAAAGATAAATACAGATATGGTAGGAGAGGGATAAAACATGCAAGCCCATAATAACAATGATGCTTGGTTTTGGGATTTTTTTCTGAGTTAATGTTACAAACATTTTCCTTTCTTTGTTTGCAATTGAAAAAATAAACTCATGTTCCATGCAGTTAGTTTCTTGCTATCTGGTTTTGGATTAAGGAAGAAGTCTAATTTGTCAGTTGTCATTGTTTGCATCTCAGACTGTTTTTTATTTCATGAAAATATTTTGGTGTTTATTCTTCTTTTCTCAGCTGACTGAATATACTCTGAGTCATGCAATTTTATCTACTGTTAGCATCTGTCCCAAAATTAACATCTGCTAGTTTACTTCTACATATTATGTATATTATTATTTATAATGTTGTTCATCCTTTTATTTGTGCAAGGCAACAGTTTATCTTCATATGGTAATGACCTCAATAGTTTTCTTTATGGCCTATTAAGGGTGATATATTCCATTGTGCCTGCTTTTAAGTAATAGAAATGACAATGGATTTTCCCAAATGTTTAATTTTTTTAGAGACTGAAATTATGAGGAAACTTTAAAACTGGAGAAAAATCTGTAAGTTAAATAAAGTTAAGTTTCATTCAGTTACTTACTGTAGAGATCTGTTGTTCAAAAGTAAGAAAACATACCCATGAGCAAGTTGGATAATTAATTGCTTTCTTAGTCATTAATCTCAAGAGACATTTTTTTTTCGCTTTTAAAACCAAGAAATCAAACTGAGTGTTCTCACCTGAAATTATTTTTCAGTAGTATTTTGCAGCTGGAGTGTTTGTCACGCTTTGCTGTCCCAAACATTGTTGGGGTATCATGTAGATCTTAAAATGAGTGCTTGTGTGTTTTCAATGAGTAGATTTAAAACAGGTTTTTGTTTAAAAAAAAAAAAAAGGATGTGAAGCTGTACAGTGAAATACAGACCTAATTTTTTACTGTAGTAAGGAAATAGTGCATTAGATACTGGTTTTTAGATATTTATATCTAAAATACCTTTATATCTACATACTTTTAAGATACTACTTACACTGTTTCCTCACTGCATGTGAAACCCCATTTCACTTCAGTTGGTTATTTTCAGCATAGTACAAAGTAAATGAATCAATTTCATCCATTGTAAGTATGCAGTAATTATATTAATATGTTAGTAAATGTAGTTACTCCACATATGCACATATTTTTCTCCCAGCATTAGTGTCAATTTGCTTTAAATGTGTTGTCCTGTGTTGTCTAATTAAATGCATCAAGACTCTTTATTTCCGTTATTCTGCCAAAAGTAAAATAAACATTTTTTTCCACTACAGGTCTTGCTTCAAAGGTTACCTCTCTATTCACACTCTAACCCTAGTTTCATTAATTTTGAACATTCTGCAGTGTCTTCATAAATGAAATGTTCTAATGAAAATATTTCTTAGTAGAGAACTGATAAGATTCCATGATCAATATAAGCAACTGGGTATTTTCTGTGTTTCTAATAGATCAAGAAATTAATGATACAGCTGGAACTACAGAGACTGGAAGAACTTATGAATCATGGCAGAGTGACCTGTGGGTACAAGTGAAAGACAAGTTAATGAAGTATTTACATCACAGCACAATTTTCCCAGAAAGCATCCCATGTAAATTTGATTATGTGCATAAAGACTTACTAATTCAACAGTACAACCTTCATGCAGCAGTGCCCCAGCCAAAAGAAACCGGAACAGATAAAAATACAAGCGTGTTTAAAAGTGCCAGTGGCCTTGGGTATTTTGAAGTGACAGTTCTGGGTAAGTATTTGGTAGCGTGGCTTCTAAAATAGCTCGAGCATCTAAAAATGGTATAAGATCTTTACTTCTTTGCTGCATTAACTTCAGAATGACTTGATGAGGGTTTGTGAGAAGCCATATGGATTTCTCTAAAGGCATCTTTTGATTGTGAGTGGTTTTTTTTGCAGTTTAAACAAGTGGTAGATTTTTGTTAGTTGTGATTTAGGGTGATTTTTTACTTGAAAGCTGTAATTCTCATTAAAAATACCTTTAAATGAAATGACTGTGTATCTTGTTTCTAGTATAACTCTGCATATAAATGCAATTTTGTGTATCATTGAAAGAGTGTATATAGTCCTTATTGATTATTACAATTAGAAGTAGGTCCAGTTCAACCAGTCTGACAGTCTCTTTCCTCCATGCTAGAAAATGAGGAGCTGTACTTTTACCATCAACTGCTCTCTCTGGCTTCTGGTTGGCACAAAGCTTCACTTGATTGAAAAGCATTAGGTAAAATATAAACATGCAAGTTGATGGGTATCTCTTTGTTCCTATTAAAAGGAAATTGCCGGCCTTAATGATGCTCCCATTAAGTTCCCATAAAGTTAGAAAGGAGTGTGAAATAGCCACCATCATTGCTTTCATCTTTTCTGAGCTAACAGCATTGTCAGCTTATAACATCATGTCCATTTGAATGAGTTTATTTATAAATATATAGGTGTACCTAGAGAGAAAAGTATTTTTAGACACCAGTTGCTAATTAATGGATAAAGAGCAAGTAAACAAAAACCAGGGATCAACCTGCAATCATTGTTTCTTAAAAAAAAAAAGAAATAAAACTATGCATGAGATTGCTGATAGGTTGAAAATGAAGTTTTCTGCTAACTTGAACTGGGTTTTTTTCAACAGGTATAAACCATGACGTTGCTATAGATGTTGCATTTCTTCCACTGTTTTGTCCTGAAGATCCTCACTTATTTCAACTGGAAGACATTCAAAATGATGCATTATTATCTTGTATGAGCTGCATCTCTTCAAGTCAGCAGAAGGCCTCTAGCAACGGAGCTCTCTGTGATGTGTTTCCACTTTCAAGTGAGATTGGCTTTCACTGACTTTACTCATGTATAAATTTAGGTTTATCTTATAGTGTGAGAGTTGGTTCTCTTTTGAAATCTCTGTTGTAGGTCAGACATTCTTCACCTCTTTGGTGAATTCGATGTGAATAACAGAATTTTTAAGGCATATTTTACTGTAATTGTTCTCATCCTTTGAAGACAGTACTTTACTATCCAAGCCACAAATTCCCAAGGGACCTAGATAGTGTTTGCAGTTGTTTGCTGATAAAAAGTAGTACTTGCACATAAGTCAGTGTGTGTGGCTCGAGCATGTGAATATTTGACTTTGAGAGTGAAATAACTTTGAATCAGTAAATCCATTTCACTGGTGATATTTTGAATAGCAACTTTAATACAGTGCCTATGAACTGATGTGTTTGCCTGCTATGGAATTTTCCTTCAGATTATGCTTCTAATTACTGTCTCCAAATATGGTGAGCACAAATAATGTCAATCAAAGTGCTATATAAGCATTGTATTCTCCTGCATGTTTGTATAGAATCATAGACTCACAGAGTTGGAAGGGACCATCAAAATCCATTTACAGCAACTCCCCTGCAGTGAGCAGGGGCATCTTATGCTAGATCAGGTTGCTCAGAGCCTCATCAAGCCTGGCCTTGAGTGCCTCCAGAGATGGGACCTCCACCTCTTCCAGTGCCTCATCACCCTCGGGGTGAAGAAATTTTTCCTAATATCTAACCTAAACCTGCCCTGCTCTAGTTTAAAACCATTGCCCCTTGTCCTATCCCTATGTGCTCTGCCAAACAGTCCCTCCCCAGCTTCCCTGTATCCCCTCCAGGTGCTGATAAACCTCTATGAGATCTCCCTGGAGCCTCCTTCAGGCTGAACAGCCCCAACTCTTAGCTTGTCCTCACAGGAGAGGTGCTTCAGCCCTTGCATCATCCTTGTGGCCTCCTCTGGATGGACCTGTTTTTATTTGAATATACCCTTACTTTCCCTTGAATAATACTGTGAAATTTAGAACCACTAATTCTAAAACATTTCAGTTTTCCCATGTGATGCTGTCATTTCTAGTGATTAAATTAACTAATAAATTCTTAGCAAAAATAACCCAAAACATCCCAGTAGGCCAGCTTTTATTAGAGTGAGATTTTTCACCAAAGGTTGCACATACACATTAGTGCCTGGAAAACAATGCCAATTCTCTGTACCTTTTTCTGTGTTTTCTTCTAGATGAAATCATAAAAGCAGCAATGGATCTAGATGGCAAACATGTTGTCTGCATCTTGGACATCTGTCACTTGGGTGATGATAAGGTAGAAGTCTTTCTGAGCAAAATCTACAAGACTGTGGAACCTGGTGTAGAGGCTGGTGTGGAACCAGTGGGATCCAGTGTAATTTAATAATTTATTTTTCAAATCTCTATTGTTCAAAAGGAGGGAAATAATACTGCTGTAACTTGAATGCACCCTCCACACATAGCACTTTTCTAGAATGAGCAGACATGAAGATACAATTATGATTCTCAGAGCAATTGTATTATGGTCATCCACGTAACTGAGAAGGATGGTTGTTCCCTTTATTTTTTAGCAGTCTCAAAACAGATTTCACAATGTCTTCACTTATGTTCAGGAAGGATGAATACACAATACAATGACCTTATCTTTTGACAAGATGCCAAGGGGTAGAAGTAAAACTGTCATCTCTTTCTCTGCCTGTGCACCTACTTGCATAGGAAATGTATGTGTCAGGGTGGGAACAGAGAGGAGAGGCAGATTTTTCCAGTATTAAAGGCAATGTTTGGAAAAGAATCAGCTGGCTGTAATATAAATTTAGGCTGGAAATCCTATTAGTTTTTAGGATTAGAGCTGTTACATTATATAGTGATCTTTTAGTAGGAGATACTAGAGGAAGCCTAACTGCTCTTCAGGCTTGAATCTTACTGTGTTTGTGAAAAGAGTTAAAAATCAAGCTGCCTTTAGCACTGGAGACTGGGCTCAGTCATCCAAGAACCCACTTTCAGTTCTTTTTACTGTTCTGTTTTTATATGTCTGCTTTTGTATATACAGTGTTGGATAGTGAATGTAGCTCCCAAAAAGTTTCTAACGTATTTTATTTATTAATAAAAAATAATGAAATATTTTAAAAGAAGAACCTTTCCTTAGATGAACTTGCTTCTGGCTTTGCAAGAGAAAAGCTGCCTTTAAGGAACACTTAGCACAGTTTGGGACACAGTTGTCACACCATTAGGTTTTTCACTGTTGATCAGCACTATCCTCTTTCTTTTTAGTAGTAGCTGTATGTTGAGCACATGGAGGAGCTCAGCAGCTGCCAGAAGCTGCTAATCCCATAGGAGCAAGAGACATTAAAATTCTGTCAACTTTGTGCCTATTAGCTGAGAAGCAGCTGGCTGCTGCTGAGTTCAGAACCAAGTCCCACTATTTTCTTCCAAGTCGAACAGCCTCATACAACTCTATCTATAGGAAATTATCCTCAAGTCAGAAGCTTGAACACATTATTTGAGAACTTGTCCACGTGAAATGCTGGTCTCAGTTCAATTCTTTGATTTAAAAATGAATGCATTATGCAAGCTTGCCAATTAAATATTGCCATTATTTACCTAATTTATAGGAACAGATTTATTTCGTGACAAACTTCCAGGTGCATTTTAACAGCATGTTGGTAATTTTAGACCATCTCTTTCAACTAGTAGGTTGCTTGTCTGCCCTGGGGATAGTGGCCTTTTTCTTCAAGTACTTAAATTCAGTACTTAAATTCTTTTTTTTAACTGCAGTTAATGGGAATTGAAGGAGAAACATAAGTGTTTTTCTTATAGTACAAGTTTATAGACAACTTCAGATGAAGACTAAAAGCCTATTAAGGCTGAAGAAAATGACAAAATTGTTTTGTCTCTGTACTGTGATTTACAATTTAAAAATGTATTCATAGGGACTAAAAGTTAACTAAATGCAACTGTGTGTTTTATGTTTGTGTTTTGTATGGGCTATATTGTATTAGTTCTAGAGCTACTCATGCCTTGGAGAGTAGCTCATAGCCTTTGCCACAGAAGGCAAAGAAAAAACATGCTGAGGCAAGGAGAGCACGGTGGTGGTTGCAATATATTGTTTGTGTAATTTTGTTGCTTCTGGATTTGTGATGATTACAGGCCATTGCTCTGGTGTCAGATTAGCACCAGCACTTCGTGTACCCATCTGAGCCATGCTGACTGTGCCAGCCGGTACTTTGTATTTAGATATACTTCAGATCGAAGTCTAATTTTAATGAAACCAATATTTCTAGAAGCAATTTTTAAAGTCATTATCTTCATATGAAAGGACTGTTGTGACTAACCCTGTCACGGAGCCACTCTCTTCATCCCATGCAATAGAGATGCAGCAAAGGCAGTTTGTCACGTTGCACTCCTTACTACACTTTAAAACACAGCATTAATAATTTCATCCTCTATGTTAGGACTTCCTAACTCTAAAAGAAGTATCAGAATGATGTGGAATATGTATAATATGCGCTTGAGATTTTAAAGTATGCAATTTTTTTTTTTTTTTTTTTTAAACAGAAGTGGTGTTTGAGGTTTTCCATGGCAGAAGGTGGGAAGGAGAGATATTTACTCTTGCAAAATGAAATGCAGGTGATGGAAGCACAGGTTTTCTGTGTATTACTAGAGAAAATTCAATGCTCACAGTAGACTTGGAATTTTAATACTCTGGGTTATTCTGTACAGGCACTGACCTCATACCCAAAAGTTACACCAAACTTAATAGGCTGAGTTCAGTTTTGAAAGTGTTGCAGTGTCAGTACATGGTTGCACCCCACCTGTCTCCCTCCCTCCTCCCTGCCAAACCAGCACTGTAGCACCAGGCTGTGAAGGTCCTTTCTGGAAAGAAACTACTTTTTCATTTTGCTTGGTGTTTATTGATACAAGTATAAAACCAAAGTATTTTTAATCCTGAGTCTATCACATCATACCTAACATGTTAATTTTGGCATGTTAACCTAAAATGCAGAATCTTTACTCCTGAAAAAATGTCGTTCTGTCTTGCTGCTTTGTGTTGCCACTGCTGAGGGTGAAATACTATCAGAGCACATTCTCCCACTGTAGAATTCACACACAACCAAAGAACTGTACTCTAAAATCTTTGTATGTTTCATATGTTTCCAGCATTAATTTCAAAGAGTAACAAAGGAAGATGAATTGTTTGTAGCTAATGGTACTTTTGATTGTATAAAACTCGCAAAGCTATAGATCTTGGAGGTAAGATCAGTTTTGAAGTCATGTGATGTAGAACTAGTGCTACACTGAAAACTGGGAAATATAAATAAATTAATTGCTATATGTAAATGTCTTGATTGTTTCTTTCAGTTTCTTTCCATTTTATTTTCACTTTGAAAGCAGTTTCAGTTTTCAAGGAATCTTATCCACAGTTACATTTACTCTTTTGGAAAGTCTTTACAGGTTGAGCTTCCATCAAATCATGTGTCACTGCTTGAAGCTTCTCTTGCTTTCTGAGACTCTGCAGCATGATTTCTGCAGAAAAACTGGAGAAAGGTCTTGATGACTTTACAGATTGTCCTTTATTTTCATTATGGGCTACAGAGTTCTAACCCTGGTTTGTTTGGTTTTTTTTTTCATTTTTCTGTTCTCATATTAGCAAACAAGAGTTGATACTAGTAATTTATATAGAATGCAACACTGATGGGATTCAAAGGCTATAAAGCCTACATCCAGAAATGGAGAGTTGTGTGGTAATTGTTCAAACATCTCAGTGTAGATCTGGAAAGAGTGTGAAAATGGGTTAAAAGAGTGTGAAAACGGGCTTAAATAGGTGATTTGCTTCTGTGATCACTTTAGGTGATTCTGGATTGAGATCAGTTCTTTATAAACACCAGGATAAGATGCACATCACAGAGCAAATGACTGAAAGAATCTGAAGGGGGAATTACTTGGTTATCTTATTATTTTTTTTTTCAATACTACTGCCACTTCTGAACTTTTTAACAAGGTCATTTGCATTACAGATTGCCCTGTGAGGTGAGAACCCTGAGCTTACATCCTTGAATGAAAGATGACCCCGTCCTCTGAAGTGATGTTGGGGTTGAAATAACAGCAGGGGGCCTGAGCCATCCTTTAGAAAGCATCATCCACAGTGGAATTTGTGCAGTAAGGGGAGAAAAGGAGGGGGAGAGTGGTGCTTTGTGAAGAAGGAGCAGAAAGTCAGGGGCAAAGGGGACTTTCAGCTCCTCCAGCAGGCAGGTGTGTCACCTGTGCAGCCCCAGCCCCCACTCCAGATAAGCTCACAGACACACTGGCGAGGACTTACTTGGGTGGTGTCAGGTTCCTGTTGGAACTGAAATTTCAAACTCCTCAGTAGGCTGTGGGCTAACGGCAGCCACCAGCAGCCAAATAAAATTCTATAGCCACCTCCTTTTTGTGCTTGTATGAAATAAGCCATGAAGCAAGTGGAGAAGTTGAGGGGTATTTGCTTCCTGGTGGCTGTTGGTATTTTTTTCAAGACTGCAGAAGGGTTTTCTGTGAGAGCTTCTATAAGTTTATTCTATTTCAACAGCGCTAGCAACGTAACTGCCTCGGAGCACTGCGAATGTGGCCTCTATGGATTGAATTCTCCTCTGCTCAGTGCTCGGGGACTTGTGGGCATTCCTAAATCGGGGGATCATCAAGCCTGCGATGCAAATACCCAGTTCACTGTCACAACGCCGCCGTGGATAGCCCTGATTGAAAGAGGCAATTGCACCTTTGCTGAGAAAATTAAGGTGGCTGCCAGAAGGGGGGCAACAGCAGCTGTGATCTACAACTCGGCAGAGAAAGGCAACGGCACCGTCCTCATGTCCCATCTGGGTGAGTACCACAGTGCTCACTCCCTCTGGAGTTGGTCCACAGCCAGCACAGCAGGTCTCTAGGGAAGCCGTTGTGTCACTGGATGATTGTTGCTTTAGATGAGAGTACAAAAGAAATTTATTCTAAATTTTGAGTGTTGACATCAGTGCTTGGTAAGAAATAACTCTAGTCTACATTCTGAACCTGGTGCAGTGTAGCCAGACTAGTCAGTCTCTGAAGTTAGTTCCATTTTTCACTTGTACATCACAGAAATTATTTTAGACAGTGATATAGAGAAATCTCTAGTGTCTGTTTTGAAGGCAGTACTTCTTTTTTTCTTACATTTACAATCCTCAAATGAAGCTCTCACTTTATTTTTTCTAAATTGTTCTAATCCTTTCTGAATAATGGCTGATCTTAACCTCTTCTAGGTTTCACAAATTTCTTAATAAAAGGTAAGACAAAGTGATTGTAGTCTCCCATTCTGGCCCTAGTAGCTAAGAATTTGTCCTTAGGGAAGAACTGAAAAGGTCATTGTCCTACTTTATTACTTGGCTTTTTTTTTTGTGTGTTTCCTCTAGGTAAACCTGTCTAACAGGCATTTTAGTACAGAACCTATGTATAGGTAGTAAATTCCTGGAAATACACTTTGGTATATCCGCACTATAAATCCTTTTGTTTAAGTAGTCTTGCTTGTCTGATTCTGTGAGCAAACTGAGCAGTTTTTAACCTGGGGATGAGCCCACATTTTATTGGTGAAGTCCCAGTGCTGGTTGGGGTTGACCCCTGGGGATGTGTCTTGCTGTGGAGCACTCATCTGCACAGTTCACAGCAGGCTGACCCAGAGAGATGTGCCCTTTGGCTGATCAGTACAAGTGAAGCATCTTCTCTGTTTATTTCTCTTGAAGCAAAGTGTGGTGCTTATGGTCTCTAGGTAGGACAGAAAGAGCCTGGGAGAGAGATGGTCACTGCAGCACCATGCTTTGAGCAACAGAGTGCTTGGAGATGATTCACTTTTTTCCTATAAAGTTGTTCACTGAGCTGGGGAAGGAAACCTCAGTGTCCCCTTTGCCAATGGTGGCATCACCCAGAGAGGTCTGAGGAGATTCTGGGATTAGTCCTCGCAGCTGTCTGGACCTTTGTAGATGAGATGTCCTGTTGACAGTGAGAGGAAAACATGCTCTGTTGCTGCCAGTGATCTGTGTACTCCTGACACACCAAATAGCTGTCAGTTATCAGCTGGGTCTTGTCTGTATCACCCTGGTGCTATGCAGGGCTACAAGATCCCCATCACCTTGGTTATTCATTACACCTTGAGTCCTTAGCCATAGTTTCTCACCATCCTCCTCCCTTCCTGCTGACTTCATGAAATCAATAGATATTTTTAGCCAACACCTGCTCCATCTTATACCAATGAAATAGTTTGTTCTGGGCAAAGTCCAGGTCTGCAGGAAACTTTGGTAATTCAAAGCTGCTGGGAAGGAATAAAGAAAAAAAGTCCCCTCTTTGTGATGCCTTCATCATCCTCTACCCCATTTCCTTTTACCCACCATCACTTGTACCTTTTACTGGGCATTGGTTTGTTTTTTGCTCACACACCCCTTAGATAAAACTGAGGCACTAATTGCTTTTACTATGGAAAATTTTAGAGGTCAAAATATTAACAACCTTCCCACTCCCATCTGATTACACAAATCACTGATAGGAAAATGCTTTGCTTCAATGTGAAAGATTGTGATCGAGTCATTTGCATGAAGTCAGATTGACCAAATAGTGAAAAGAATAAGATGGTTCCAGAAGAAAAAATGTCCCTTTTTAATGGTTACAGCACTTGCTTGATTTTTCTCTGGAAAGGAAGTGGAATATGCATCTGTAACAACATTTTTCCTGCACCAATTCTTGAAACTTAAAGGGAAATTCCAGAATTATTAAGTTTTTGAAACATAATGAAATTTAAACAAGATATTTTGAGGCTTATTTTTAGTAGTAAATACTAGAACACAGCTGGGAGCAGAATAATGGTATTCTGCGTTTTCATGAAGCAGGTGGTTTGGGCTGATGCTTTGTGGGCAATTCTGGCATGGGTCGATAGAGGTTTGTATCTTCTTGTCACTATGATCATTCTTTTCCCTTTTTCTTCACTGTTTGCATGAAAAAATAAGAAACTGAAAATAGTAATTAAAAAAAAAATCCAAACACCTTTATTGCTCCCATTGAGATACCAATCTAAAATGTCAAGTATTTTCTAAAGATTTTTAATAAGGGGATTTACTAAGATCCAGGGAAAGGGAACTCAAAGCCTCTAGGACTCCTGAGGAACAGTACTGTGGCAGACTCCAACCACATATCTCATTTTCTCTGTGCAATACAAAAAACTTTCAATTCTGCCAGTAAGTGGAAAAAAATGTTGTTGTGGAACTGAGCTTCCTTCCTACTTGTTCCCAGGATATTCTGTATCCTTTTGTTGTCTCACACGTATTTAGAGATAGAATCTTATTAGCTGTTGCTGAAATACCTCTTATAAACTTGTGAGCTAAGTGCCTGACAAAGGAGTTTGGTTTTATCTTTTGTTTTGAAAACTGACATAAAAATCTTGCTCAGATTTCTCATCTTAATTCTCTAAAATATCATTGCTTATTTGATCTTCAGAGTCATTTCTGATTTGCAGCACAGTTTCAGTTTACAGTACAAAGTCTGGGCTCTCTCCTCCTCTCTTTGAACAACCTGTGGGACCTGAACGTGAAAACAACTTCCAAAAGAGTCCATCCAAAGGAGATGCTGTGAATTTCCCTTCTCATTTATTCCCAGTGAAGTAAGTGGCTCTTCTGACAGCAGTCCAGATGCCTTTGCAAAATCAATGTTCTCCCAGCATAGACTCAGTTCCTCCTTTTATTGCCTGAGAAATTTGTCTAAATTCAGATGGCTTGTAGGTGCAGGAAGGGTGAAGCACACAGCCCTCACTGCTGGGAGAGGCTGGAAGAACTGGGCTGAGACTGCCTGGAGAAGGCTTGAGGGGTTCTTATTCATGTGTACAAATTCCTGATGGGGCCAGGCTCCTCTTGGGTGATACCCAGTGAAAAAAATGGCACAAACAAGATGTTACATATGAAAAAACATTTCCACTGTGAGGGTGGTTGATTAGTGTGGCAGATTGCCCAGAGAGGTTGTGCAGTGTCCATCCTTGGAGATACTCAAAGATACAGGGAGCTCAGATTCCTGCTTCTCTGGAAAAACAGCAGAAGGTTTGTTCTGGAACCACAGCACAGCTCTCTCCTAAGTTTCCCTGGTTAGCAAAACTCATAAAAGGTTTTGCAAAACTTTAAGGCACCAACCTGCTCGATGATCATTTCCCCTAACAGGAGAAATGTGGCATCCTCTGTTTGTTTAACCTGCTGGAAAGAAGGAAAAGAAGTAATTACAGCTAATCAAGTCAATCAGTCCTTCTTCTAATTACACATATTTTATATCTTATAGAACATAGTCATAGTCATCTAGGTTGGAAGGGACCTTTCAGATCATCAAGTCCAACCATCATCCCAACATACATGGCTTTTCTCAGCCACCAATCAGTGTAGCCTTCCAGTCAGTCAGGACACTGTGACTGAGGTTGTTTCAGAAGTTACAAACCAAGAACTGAAGAGATGGTGATCTGCAGGTATTAGTAAAAGAAGTCCTTGGGGCATTGCAGAGTGCAGTTGTGAGGGTCAGCTCCTCTCTACTCTGTGAATCATCTCAGAAGAACTGAAGAAAGCCAATGAGGCAAAGTGTGAGTATCACCTAAGCATCGCCGCCCCAGCCAGAAGCTGGACATAAATATGTATGAGGAAAATACTCAAGACAAACAGGGCATAAATTCTGCCTCCTTGAAGTTTCCTGTAGCCTGGGGCATGGGTGAGGCTCAGAGCTTGTGATCCAGCACTTACTTCATGAGTTGTCCCTCACTGAGTTTTGGGTCAGTCCCTCCTGGTGAAGCACAGAGGGTGTGGTGAAGACCTTTTTCTCCAGGAGTTCAGTGCAGTGACTCACACCTGGGGAGGACTGGGTTGAGTTGTTTTTGCCACCTGAGGGGATTCAAACCCATTTTCCTGCTTCCTGGAAGATCCTCAAGCTCTGGGCTGTGCTGGCCATATGTGCTCAGGTCCCTGGAGGACAGGAGAGCCCAGTGTTGGCCCTACCCAGAACGGTGCACATGCAGAGGCAGGACGGTAACTTTTTCCTCTTTTCCCCCTTCCTGTCCCTATGATTTCACCTTCACAAACTCAGGAGTCCTTTTGCTTCCTTGTTCCTCAAACTGATAAACCCAGCTCTCGTGCCAGTGGGACTCTCCTTGAGCAGAGGTAGTCAGGAGCCCGCAGATCAAAGACCTCAGGGTTCTGCTCTCTCCCGAAGGACCTGGAAGAACTCATGAACTTCTGTCCTCTGAATCAGCTTGGGAGAAATTTCTTGAATTTTACAAGTTTCCACCTGAGCTTGGTTGAAATTAACCATTCATGTAGGCAAGCAGGAAAGTTACCTGCAGGGAGGTGATGGGAAATAAAGAAGGATGAGGGCAGAAAGGAAAGCAGTAAGATTGCATCCCTTACTTCTTTTGCAAAACCAAACAGAAAATGAACCAACTTCAGATTTTAAGAGGTGCTCTAAGCAGCAACTGCTCTGAGGTTTTCAGAATGTTTTGGACCCAAGTTTCTTTCAGGATCAGCCTTCAGTTTCTTTTAACATTTTTACTGCAATTTACTGCTGTGCCCACTTAACCTTCTAGTCCCTCTGGCTTTATAGTGAAGGATTTATACAGCATCTCTACAGAAACAAAGAAATATTAAGCCTTAAAAAAATCAGTGAAAGTGTTTCCTTTGATTTCAGAGGACTCTAGACTGTGGCATTTGCACATGGAAATGTTGGGTCAGCAAGTATGCACTGAGCTGCACCACCTTTTTATGGTTGCACTTAGTACTTAGATATTCATGCTAAATGTTGCAAAGCAGATAATTCTGAAGTTGTTTTGATGATATTTTAATGTGGGAACATAATTTTCTTTGCAGTAGTCACTGTTTGCAGTTAAAATCTGCTGCTGCTTTCTTTGCAATTTTGCAGCTGGGTCAGTGTTGCCATAAGAGATCACCTGCATCCCACTGAAGAGCAAAAATCTTAATGAAAAAGCCTGAAATACAAATGATACTTGCACATATATCTGAGATCTATAAATATCATTATTTGCTATTAATGCAATCTGCTTCACGCTTGGAGAAGAGCTTGCAGGTGTTCTCCCTGATGTGGCTGTGAGAACCTTTACAGTTGAGCAAAGATGCAGAAAACAGACAGGGAAAACCTTCCCTGGTTTGCAATTTCTCCCATCTCAAGGAGAGGGAAATGTTGAAAGAAGCATCACAGATCTTAAGCCACCATTCATGGTCTCCCTCCTCTGGGACAGGGGGCAGCACCGCCTCCAGCTCTCAGCTTTGAACTTCAGGCCCATCACCCTTTGTAGTCACATTCCAAAAAGCTATCTCAAGAAAAAAGTATGTCCCAAAACAAATCGTTTAGTCTAGAGCTGATGTTTAGACAGTTCCGTGGCCCTCTCAGAAAGGGAGCAAGTGCTGAGTGCTCCTGGTCAAGAGCTGTGATGGCTGCATGGGAATGGGTGGCCCTCAGGGAGCTGGGGTGATGTCCAAGTCCAACCTCCCTCAGACACCAACTGGGTCCAACCCCAGCCAGGATTTTCTTCTTCCTGTTTTTTTCCATTTGTGTTTTTTGCTCTGATGTTTGTTTCCTCCTCTGAGATCCCTTTCTGGGGTGTCTCTGCTGGTGTGGCTGGTTCTTCTTGCTGCTGGGCAGCAGCTCTTGGGAGGGAGGGAAGGAAGAGGAGAGGCTGGCAAGTCTTTGGAGTGTTGATGCTGTTGGTAAATCTTCCACTGACGTTACTAGGATCACTGAAGTTTGTCACACCTTACATTCTGAATATGTTGACATCCTAATTGTGCTGTAAAAGCTGAACTTTTATAGTTGTGTGGTCATAAAGACCCCCGTTCAGAGCATTCCTGCCTTTGGCTCGTTTTCCTTAAGCAAGGTTTTAGGATCACACATTGGAGTGACTGCTAGGCTTTCCCTGCTGGAGGTAGTGAGATTTTTTTTCACAGAAGGTTGTGCAGATTCAGTGGAGATCAAGTTAGAGCTGAAACTAGGCACACTTGTACCTTGCTTGATGAAGCTCTTCAGGGATGCGCTACTGATTCCTGTGAGTAGCTGCAATCTGTGGTCCCAGGGTTTGAGCACAGAAAAACCAGAAGGCACAAACATTTTGATTGGACTTACTTCTTCCTCAAAGAGCCAAGCGTCAATATGTCAATAATTACAGCTAATTACAGCTTGAAGACGTGTTCAGCCTTCCAGTCATCTGATGCTCCTCAGCTGGTCAACTGCATTACATGGATTATATGGAAAATCTTGACTGGATGGAGATTGCCCAATACATCACAAGGGAAGGAAAACACTGATTCAGTCCCCTGCTTGGAAAATTCTTTGTCACTGAATAAAGACCACCACCTAAGCATCATGTTTCAGTTCTGTGTGAAACCCAGCTAGACCAAAAGGAGCTGTTGTCTGGAAAGTTCTGGCCTTTCTTATTAGAAAGCATTGTCACAACAATTGGTCCCACTCACTGAAATATAGTGAAATATTGTTTGCTTTCTGGCATCAGGGAGTGGTGAGCACATCTGGTTAGCTGAGGGTATGTGTTCAGTGCCAGCATGCACTCACCTTTTTTCCCCACCCAGTTGTGGGATAGAGGTTCCATGTTGTGTTAGAACTAGATGAGCTCCAAGATTCATAGTGAATTTTAGATGGAACTGACACCCTCAGTGTGTCTTCTCCATCTGGTTACAGTGTTCACTGCAGATTCTCATGGAAACTCCAGATCCCCACACACAGGAGGTGGGAAAGTCCCCGGCCTCTGCACCTCCTCTTGCCCAAGCTTGTTTGCTTTGTAAAGAGGCAAAGGATCAGAAGCTTCATTCCCACTGGCTTAAAAACTTGGGATGCTGTAGCCCACACCATTGGGCTCTGGAGGAGTCACCTGCTCAACCTCATCCATGGCTGGTCACGGACATGAGTTGATTCTGGTCTGTGATGGAGGCGTGGGTTCAATGATCTTTAAGGTCCCTTCCAACCCAAACTATTCTATGATTCTATAAGACAGGCTGAAGGAGTTGGGGTTGTTCAGCCTGGAGAAGAGAAGGCTCAGAGGGGACCTTATAGTAACTTATCAGTACCTGAGGGGTTCCTACAGAAAGGCAGAGGAAGGACTTCTAATAAGATACCTGATGGGAGGACCAGAAACAACGTATTTAAATTGGAAGGGGGTAGATTTAGACTTGACATAAGGAAGAAATTCTTTACAGTGAGGGTGGTGAAGCACTGGATCAGGTTGCCCTGGAGGTGTTCAAGACCAGGCTGGACAAGGCACTGAGTAGCCTGATCTAGTGGGAGGTGTCCCTGCCTATGGCAGGGGGGTTGGAATGAGATGATCTTAAGGTCCCTTCCAACCCAAACTATTCTATGATTCTGGTTGTGGAAATGCAATATCTGTTGTCTTTAACTTGTGATTCAGAGTAGTGTTTGTCCATGTCTTTTTTTTTGTCTCATGACATTCAGACTTGGGTTTCATTTTAGGGCAAGTCTTTTGTTTGTTTTTCCCATTTTTGTAAGTGCTTCTCCTTTTCTGCTTTGTTGTCCAGTGGAGAAAGCCCAGAAGCACAGTTGAGATCCACGTGCAGAACTCAGAGACCTCCGTGCTGGCCTCTGTAGTGCTTTACTCTAACTGAGGTTTCTTGTGTCCTTGTGAGCTCTCCTCCAAAGACAAAGATTCAGGGCTGGGCACTTGAACAAGAAACAAATGGTGTTTTGAAGGACATGAGTGTAGAGGTCTCTCATCAGAAAGATGCCCTGACTGATCTGGCTTGACGTAAAAAAAGCAATATTTAGCACAAGTGGTTTTTTATCTTGAAAAATTATGTTTAAATATTTACTCAAATAAGATAAAGCTCCAGATAATGATAGGGTCTGTCCCTGTAGAAGGCAGTGACGGTGGTTCCCAGGGTTTCACTTTGCCTGAAAGTCAAGCTCTACTTTCTGAACTTTTCAGAGCCTCTACCAGTAGCCATGGGGGAAAGCTGAGAAAGGGAATTACACAGCATAAGGTTTTAAATAATAAAAATCATTTAAGGTTAAAAGAACAGAGACCTCTGCCAGAAATGCCTTTATGCTGTATATATTTTAGATATAATTCTGCTTCTGATTTTGTGGGAGCCCATTAATGCTGCTTACCCTATCATTTTCCCATCTGTAGTCATCATGGACTATGGTGCTTTTGATTTCAGAAGCTTCCAGAAAGCTCTTGCAAACAAATGCAGCAGGAAGTCCTTTGGACTACTTGTTCATACCTTGTACTACATGTCACAGCCCCTACAATGTCTGGTCTCCTTCTCCAAAAGAAAATGTGCTTTATCCAGATGATGCAATCTCTGCTTTTATGTATAGGAAGAAAAAAAAATCCCAACTGTCAGCCCTCCTGTGGGCTTCCTGGTAGCAGTGGCTATTTTTAATTGCTACTCAACGTGCACCTTTTTTCTTGTGAATTACAAGTAACTGAGCTGAAAGCCATCAGACAAACCCGATTGTTCAAACACAAGTAAAGGATAGACTTCAGTAAGGCTGCAGATCTGTTTATTAAATAATATTCTGCAAGTAGATCAAATGAGAGCCTAGAAAGCTCTCAATGTGTGACAAGCAGCTTGAAACAGGTATAATTAGCATGCTTTTTTAAAACACAGGGGTTTAACTCTGCTGAGGTGCTCTGATCCTGTCCCAGGGTGTACTTTCAGAGCCTTATGAAGCTGTTCCCTGCGCTTATCTGGAAAAGGCTTCTAGAAAGTACTCAGAAAAAACAAACATGTGTCTCTCTGATTGCTACAGATGAACTTATTACAGCTAGAGATGTTGCTGTTGAAATAAGTTGTTTTGATGTGGAATGGGAAAAGGAGAGGTTTGGTTAGGTTAGGACAAAAGGGTTCACTTGGTAATCTCTGTGTGTGTAACACTATTGATCTTCAACAAACTGCTGAAGAACAACAAACTGTTTAAGGGTTGGACTTTTTAATAAGATATCTGATGGGAGGACCAGAAACAATGGATGTAAATTGGAAGGGGGTAGATTTAGACTTGACATAAGGAAGAAATTCCTTACAGCGAGGTTAATGAAACACTGGAACAGGTTGCCGAGAGAGGCTGTGGATGCCCCCTCTCTGGAGGTGTTCAAGACCAGGCTGGACAAGGCACTGAGCAGCCTGATGCAGTGGGAGATGTCCCTGCCTATGGCAGGGGGGGTGGAACTAGATGATCTTTAAGGTCCCTTCCAACCCAAACTATTCTATGATTCTATGCTTCATCTGCACCTTGCTCCCTGCTCTGCACTCAGCTGCTTTGGCAGCACCAGAGACATGGATCTGCCTGTGTCTCTGAGCTACAAAAACCCATGGAGGTGCTGGTGGAGTGGGTTGGTTTTGAAGCACCTGCCCCAGGGAGTCATTCAGTCCCCCCAGAGCTCCTTGTACAGCCTTTAGTATAAGTGCAGTGAAGGAAAGCCTAAGCTGTAGTTTGACGCTGAATTATCAGTTATCAGCTACGTGGGTTCAGAATCAGCCAAAAGCCCATGTTAAAAAGGGGGTGGTGCTGACTCCTATCAGAAAGGCTTTAACTCTGTGTTTACACTGATTCTGTTGGTAATTTCACAGGCAATGGCTGCTCTTGTGCCATGTAATCCCTGCTCAGGAATAATCCTTTCTAAAGGATGGGCTGTTGCCCAGAGACCCAGCCTGCACGTGGTGACTCAGTACCATCTGGTGACATGCTGGAGTGGCTGTAGGTGCTGGGGGTAATTCCTATAGGGCAGCTGGTAGGCACAGTGTCTCTCAATCAGAAGAGTGGATCAGTGAAGAAGAGGAGCTCAGAATATTCTTGTGTCTCCTATTATTTTCCTTTCTTTCCTCAGACTCCCTGGTGGGGCTCTACAGCATGTCACCCTGCTGTCTGTAGTGGTTCTGATCACATTGCTTGATGTGGGACAACCCAAAACATGGCTGCAGCAGAGGAAGGGACTTGTAACTTGCTGCTCACAGAGTCCTGGGGAATTGGCAGCTTTCATTCTGAGTTACACAGACCAAAAATAATTAACTGTGCAAACACCACTAATCCATAAATAGAAAGAGGTGGTTTTGGTTGAAGTGGCAGGTTTATAATGTATGTCTAATGAGACAGAGAACAACGGCCAGAGAGCTAACCCAGCTAACCCTATAAACTCATACTGCCTGTGCCTGAGTGCTCAGCAAATATTGACTGAGTGGTGTGAGGCAGGCTGGGCACTGCCTGCTGGGGCTGCTGGGGGACTTGGACCCATCAGGGAGTGCCCAGAGGTCCATTGGCATCCTGCTGCTGCACCTACTGAGGAGGGAGTCTGGAGGAGAGGAGTGATGGAGGGGGTGACCTCCCCCCCATTGCCATTGAGAGGTGATGTGATAGAGAGCAGCTCTGTGGAAAAGGACTTGGGAGTATTGGTGAATGAAAAGCTGGACACAAGTCAACTGTGTGTGCTCACAGCCCAGAAGACAACTGTGTCCTGGGCTGCACCAGAAAGGCTGTGGCCAGCAGGTGGAGAGAGGAGATTCTGCCTCTGTGCTCTGCTCTGGTCAGACCCCGCCTGGAGTTACTGCCTCCAGCTCCAGAGCTCTCAGTACAAGAAGAACAAGGACCTGTTGGAAGGGGTCCAGAGGATGATGCGAGGGCTGGAGCCCCTCTGCAGTGAGGAGAGGCTGGGAGCGCTGGACCTGTTGAGGCTGGAGAAGGCTGTGGGCAAACCTCACAGCAACCCCCTGTGCCTGAAGGGGCTACAGGAAGACTGGGGAGGGGCTGTTTACCAGGGCATGGAGCAACAGGATGAAACTAGAGCTAACTAGTGGTTTGAAACTAGAGCAAGGCAGGGTTAGATGAGGCATTAGGAAAAACGTTCTTCATCCTTAGGGTGGTGGACACTGACCCAGCTTGCCCAGAGGGGGGGCTCATCCCTGGAGACATCCAAGGCCAGGCTTGCTGAGCACCCTCATGTAGTGCAGGATGTCCCTGTTCACTACAGGGGGTGGCACTAGATGGCCTTGGAAGGTCCCTTCCGAGCCTTTAGTTCTATGTTTCTATGACCCTGAGAGCTGATGTCAGGAGCAACCATCACTTCCGAACGGCGTTGCGGATGGGGGACACACCCGGCGACGTGAATCCCCCCCACCCCCGTGTGCATCCCCCTCACCCGGCTGCGGGGGCTCCCGCAGCGCTGGGCACCCCGCGTGGGAGCTCGGCCACAGCGGGAACTCCCTGCGGGGCTCCCGGGGAGGAGGAGGGAGGAAGGTGAGAGGGGGGCGTGGCGGGGGCGGCCCCGCTCCTCCCCTGTAGGCGGCGGTTGCGAGGCGGCCGCGGCGATTTTAGGAGGCGGCGGCAGCGTGGCTGGGCCGTGTTGGGATGAAGTCTGGGGCCGTGCTGCCGGTGCTGGCCGCGCTGCTCTGCGCCGCCCCGCCGCTGGCTCCTCGCGGGGGGGGTGCGGTGGCGGC
>VZTY01000045.1:136754-294277 GCA_013400935.1 Turnix velox
GGCGGTGGCCGTGTGGACGGCCTGGCTCAACGTGTCGTGGGAAGACGGCGGGGACCACAACCGGAGCGGTTGGGAGGCGAGCGAGAGCGGCCTGTACGGGCTTAACTCGCCGGTGCAGGCGGCCGCGGGGCTGCTGGTACTGCCCGACGGCCGCGACTCCTTCAACGCCTGCAGCTCCCGCACCAACTTCAGCGGGGCCCCCCCACCCGGCGGCGATGGCGGGGCCCCGGGCTGGTTCGCCCTCATCCAGCGCGGCGGCGGCTGCACCTTCGCCGACAAGATCCGGCTGGCGGCCGAGCGCGGCGCCGCCGCCGCCGTCATCTACAACTACCGCGGCACCGGCAACGAGGTGCTGCCCATGTCCCACCAAGGTGAGCCCCGCGGGCAGGGAGGGAGCTGCGGGAAGGCAGAGAGGGACGGGGCTTTGCTGCCCCTTCAGAGGGCAGGGTTTGCGTTAACCCCCGCTCGGCAGCGATTCTTTCTGTCTGTCCCGCAGCTGGCCCAGCCGGTCCTGCGCAAGGTGCTGCCGCTGGTGAATTTCTCTGATTAACGAGTACCGGTGTCTGGTGTCTGAGGCAGTGGCTGAGGGCGAGCGGGAGGCCGGCGGGGCTGGCCGGACTGGGGGCTGGCCGCGGGGGTGCGGGTGGGAACGGTTTGTTTGGGTTTCCAGCGTGACCGGGCGCCTCTTGACGTAGCTGCCCGGAGCTGAGGGATGCTGCCTTTTGTTTTTAAAGCCAGTGGAGTGTGGACTTGAGCTCAGACAGAGGATTTCCCCCGCCCCGACCAGCTCAGAAACAGACAGGGTGTAAGTCTCCTCCATCAGTAACTTTTCACCAGCAAAATGTCACTTGCAGTGCAGGTGGCTGAAACCCTTTAAAGTTTGTTTCCGTTTTGCGGAGGCCGGTGACAAAGCCTCTCTTCTCTCGCTATGGAAAGCCTCCCGCTTGCCACCAGTGAGGTTTTTTCCCCGAACTGCCTGTCTTTTCAATGAAGATTGAGGTTTGGCTGTGTTTGCCCGAGAAACAGCCCTAGGCTGGAAGCTACGAAGGGCTGGAGCGGGGCCCTGCCTGTGGTGGGACTGGGGAAACTGGCTTTGGTGGCTCTGGCCAGCTGTCGCCTGTTGGATTGATGCAGACACACCTCGCTGCTGGTGGTGTTCCACTCTGTGGCACTGTCTCGGTGTCACTTTCTATTGGAGAGAAACAAAACAGTGGAAATGAATAGTCAGTCTTGATGCTTTGACTGGATCCAAAAATAACTGTATCTTGGCTGAACCCCTTGTAGAAGGGGTAGAGAGGACGTCTGGCTGTTAGCCATGAAGGCAAGTATTCTGGTCAGAGGACTCAATGAGCTGCATGACTGTCTGTACAAGGCTTTAAGAATTGCAAGTGTACAATCTGGATGGTCTCTTGCCTTCCTGAGGCAGAGCTTTACATAATCAGATCACCAGCTGATGAAGGCTGATATGAGATATGGTTGTCACTGAGTGAGCTCCTCCTGCTGAACACAGTAGCATCCCTGCCTTGAGCCCTCTTCATTGCATGCCTGCCTGCAGCTCCCGGAGGAGCTCCCTTGGCACTGCTGAGGGTCCTGGATAGGGTGTCACTGATGAACCTGCTCCCGAGGGCGGATACGTGGCCTTCTGCTCCCTCCTCCACCCCTGGACACTGGGAGACCTACAGCATTTCAATCTTGCTAGGAGACGCCTCTTGAAATGAGCCATCTGTTCTCTGCAGCGTCTGTTCTGAGAGAAGCTCCCTCCTTTCCCATCATGTTCTTAAGCTTTCTGCTGAGGGATTTGTGTCAGAGTGGCTCTGGCTATCCTGATTATCCTACGTGATGGGTTACAAGCTCGAGGGCATGTTGAAACTTCACAGCTGAACTGCAGACAAACAGGCTGGGGACTTTTTGGAGAGGACAGCTTCTGTCAAGCAGCTTATTTCATCTGCCTGACTCCTCCTGCCATGTCCTAGCACAAGGTTACTGGGTTAAACTTGTTAGTACTTGTCCTTGTATTAGTCTCTCACTTTCTCTCCTCTTCCACCCTCCCTTTTCTTCCTCTCTGGACTCAAGTTACCTTTTTCCTGTTGTTGAGGTCATCTGTGAGTCCCTGCTCTCACCTCTTCCCACAGTGATGCTGTTCCTCCTGCTCACTGGGCTTTGTTGGCACACTGGGTTTGGACCAGCCCTGCCCAGTGTCCCTGCTGGAAACCAATACTCTCCAGTCAGATTCCCCAAATTCTGTAGGCTTTCGGTACAGCACAGCCAAGAGGAAGCAGGCCTCATTCGCGAGCCTCATTCATTTTGCCAAGTGCATGATGTTGCACTAAAATGCAACTAAATGCACTAAGATGTGCTACTGAAATGCTATTGATATGTGGTGCTTTAGGCTGAGCTCAAATTTAAGAGATGAGAGCTGCTCAGACTGCCTTTTGGATGGGTCTCCTCTTCCTGTGGTGTTATTGGTCTGGAGTCAGTGGTGAAGGTAGCCCTGCCCATTAAAGAATGGGTTTTTTGCAACTGCAACTCCTGCTGTAACGGCTGTTTCTGCACTAACAGCGACCTCACAATGTGGGTTTCCTAATTGGCTTGATTTCTGCTTTAAGAGGGCCATCATATGCTGTCAAGTGAAGCCAGAGCAAGCCAGAGTGCTTCCTCTCAGCTAGAGCAGGGGGAAGTGGCAGGAGGTGACTTTGCTGTGGCAAAGGGAGCTCAGCCTTGGGGTGGCTGTGGGAGCATCTCCCAGTGGCTCCTCTCTCCCCAGCAGGACATCAGCTGGGCAGAGGGACAATGTCCCTGCAGATGGACTTTGATAAAATGTGTGGCATAGCATGCTTTTCTTTGCAGAACTTTGGTAGCATGTCAGCACAGTTATTGCCA
This sequence comes from Turnix velox, assembly GCA_013400935.1. Taxonomy (NCBI): domain Eukaryota; kingdom Metazoa; phylum Chordata; class Aves; order Charadriiformes; family Turnicidae; genus Turnix; species Turnix velox. Next base: position 139,635 of record VZTY01000045.1, read on the forward strand.
GAAGCTTACCTAGACATCCAGTGTGCCTTTTTGTGGCACTGCCAAGCTCAGTTTTTCAAGGAAATTTCTAGTTTAGAGAGTTGAGTGTGATGGTGCTTTGTCCTGGTCATCCTGCTTCCAGAGGCTTTGATTTCCTTATAATCGTCATGTTTAGTCTGGTGAATTCTTTATGGTTTGTATCAGTGCTCTGTGTGGAAACTTTCTGGTATGCCAGCTTTAAAAAAAAAAAAAAAGATAAAACAAAAACCCAAAACCAAAACGCATGCCAAAAAACAAACCACCCTGGCAATAAAAACAACAGTGTAATAAATAGCCAAATGAGATATGATCAAATCCTGCCTAATTGCCTCTAACACATAGAATGTCAAGGGTTTTATTGGAGTCCAAAGTAGTATTTGCCTTGTACTTTTACAAGCACAAAACTGTATCAATTAGCAAACTTGAGTTTTAATTGTGCTTGCTTTGAGAAGATGGTACTGCTCCGTGGCAGGCTGAGCAGGGTTTCAAAGTACAGTTGTGTGTGCTTATAATCACACCTCTCTCTAATCTATATTGACCTTCTGCAAAAGACATTTGATTGGAGAGAAAGAGCAGCATGTGGGGAAAAAGTGCACACCAAGAGTTGGTTTGTTTTAAAGGTGGACCTTGACTTAAGGTAGAACCAAGCTGTTGGGTGGCTTTGGGGTCAGAGGATGGTGGTAACCACAGAAAGTGGGCTTTGGTGTGAAGCATTTCCCTGTGGCTTCTGTGTAGGTCAGAAAGCTACTGAGGTGATTTCCTTTGTTTTAACTCCTGTGGTGCAACTCAAGCCTTGAGCGTGTGACCTGATCTGCAAAGGGCTTATTCTGGGGTAACATGGCTAAATAATTGTGGTGAAAGCAGCAGGTTGTGTCTCAGACTAACAAGATCTGGTTCAAGTGTAAACTTCCATCAATGGGTGAAAGGGGAAGGGAAGGTTAAATATGCATCGCTGCCACTTAACTTGTTCTGCAGGAATTTCTCTGAGGGCAAGGCTAAGCTTCATGTGCTGAGAGGAAGAAGTGGATAGCAAAAGTCTCTGCTTCAGCTTTGTGTGGATCTTTAGATCCAATGATTTTTAGAAAGAAGTTTAAACTGTGTTGATACTTAAGCTGATGTGACCTGTCAAACTCTGAGACAGAGCAGTAGTCCCAGGGCAGGCTGTGTTGTGTAAACAAACCATGAACTTCTCCTTCACAGTGGATGGAGGTTTGTGTAGGGCACATCTGAGGTGAGGAATGAGGATGCAAGATCTAAGTAATGCCATTTGCTGTCTCATGTTCCTTGGGCATGGGAACATTGAGCATCTACATTTAGCCTTTCCACCAGCTGCTCCTTAATGAGAAGGGACTTGAATGGACCCCTGTGACAGATTGTGTTGCAGTCTGTAGTGCCTGGAGTTCTGGGAGTTTGAGAATAGCTTCTTGAGTAAATGTTTGAGGGTGAACCAGGGGCTGGAGCACCTCTCCTGTGAGGACAGGCTGTGAGAGCTGGGAATGTTCAACCTGGAGAAGAGAAGGCTACAGGGAGACCTCACAGCAGCCTCCCAGTGCCTGAAGGGGGTACAGGAAAGCTGGGGAGGGGCTGTTTGCCAGAGCATGGAGTGATGAGGGGCAGTGGTTTGAAACTAGAACGGGGCAGGGTTAGATTAGATAGCAGGAAGAAGTTCTTCCCTGTGAGGGTAGTGAGACATTGGAACAGATTGTCCAGGTGGAGGCCTCATCCCTGGAGATACCCATGACCAGGCTTACTGAGGCTCTGAGCAACCTGATCTAGTGCAGGATGTCCCTGCTCACTGCAGGGGGGAGGATGGAGTAGATGACTTTTGAAGATCCGTTCCAAACCTATGATTCTGTGTGCTGCAGCTTCAGTTTTATGGCTCAGTTCCATCCTTCTGACAGGAGAACACACTGAGGCTCATGCAAGGTTCTCTGTCATCTTTAAATTTCTCCTGGCTGATAACCCTGATGCCTGCCTGCAGGATTTGGTGGGTGTGTGATGGTGAGCAGGGGCTAGCCACAGCACTGAGCAAGCACATGAAGGGCTCTGAGATGCAGAACAGACTATATGGTGCTCCAGACACCACCTAATCCCTGCCCTTGATCTGATATAGGTACCTCTGTGCCACAGAAAACTGCAAGGTCGGTACCAACCCTGAGACCTGGAACGGGTCAGTGTAGTGCCTTTGCTCATTGTGTTTGTTCAGCTTCTGCAATGTGAAGGGATGGATTAAAATCCTAAGTGACATCTGTGGTAGCAGAGGCTTCATTGTGTGGGACATATGGCCCCAAAACAATGATGGTGCTTGTTTGCCTCGGGTTTTGAATGTGTCATGAGCAAAGAGCAGTGGGGCTCAATGCTGTGGCCCCATATCAGATGTGACTTGTCTTTGTGCAGACAGATGCCTTCTGGATTACATTATTTTACCTTTGGCTTCTCCAAACTTGCTTGTTTTCAGTGAAGACTGAGTTGCTCTGAGAGCAATGAGAGCAAGGGACACTGGCTGTGAGCTCCATCTCATTTGAGGATGGTAAGCAATGTATTTACTAAGCAATGTATTTACTAAATCAGAACTGCTGAAAGCTGTTGAGTAAATCCACCAAACAGTTTTCATTTAGGGAGTGTTGATCACTGTTTCTCCCAAGGGCTTTAGTTTGCTGGATGGAAAGATGATACTTGGCATTCACCACGTGCTGTCTGGTCAGTGGCACTTGGAGAGAGCTGTCTTGCAGATCTCATTCATCCCAGTGCCCTTCATAAGTATTCTGCCTTGGCTGCTGTCTTAAAGGATGATTTCATGTTCTAAATGTTGTATGATTTAGCACTTGGCAGCATTTACTGCCAATGTCTCAATGGCTCAGAGAGAAATAAAGAAAAAGCTGTTAATTGTTGGATCCACTTGGCAAATATTAACTTCTAATGCTTTTGTACTAAAAAGACTGTTGGGTTGGTTTCCACCTCCAATATTCCCTGGTGACCCATAAAAAACTCATGTAATATAAAACTGTATTTGACTTTGGGCTTTGTTGACCTCCCAGCCTGTTTGGTAAAGTTTCCCTGTACTTCCTAGTGTGGAAATCTTCCTGTTCCCCCTTAACTGTTGGGTGACTGTTCTGGAGGCCAACCTCACCAAAGGTTCTCCTCAGACAAACAAGGCTGGGAGTTCACAAGCAGTGTAGTCCATTAGTAATTGTAGTGTTGGTGAGGAGCATGTGATGGGATGTGTTCCTGAGCAAAGACTTAACACTGTGGGCATGAGTTCTCCAAAACTGGTGTTTCTTTTGTGCAACACACCACCAGGGAGTTTCTCTGTTTCCTTCTCTTCTGTCCTTACCATGCTGTTAATCATATCAGACCTTCTGCCACCTTTAAATTTCATGCAATGCTTCTTCCCCTGCTCCGTTCCCTCTTTTTTTAATTTTTTTTTTAAGATCTGGCTATTGCATCCTACTCCCAGTACTCCTGCCAACTTTTTGGCAATTTTTTTTTTCAAGTATCTTGCTGTTGAATGTTTACCTCTGTACTTTGGAAGATTTGCATGCTGAGGAGGAGGAGATCAGACATCGTGCCAGCTGCCAAGTAAAGCAAGTTGAAAGTAGATTTCATTAAGCTTAGGTGATAGTGTGAGCAAGGAGACAGACACTTCAGTCAAAAATCTAGGGTCAGAAGGGGCTGCTGCTTTAAATAACCACAAAATATCCTGGAAGGGAGTGATTTTCTTATCTTGGTGCCAGGTGATGTTTGGGGTGGAGAGCATGCAGAGCAGGAGAACTGGGAGGGATGAGGCTTCCTATATGTCAGCTTATCCAGGCTTAAATTGCTACTGGAGGTAGCAGTTGAGTCACCCACCCCTCATACAGCTTATCACAGGGTGTGAGGATGATGTTTCCTAGGTCAGTGCTGGCGACAGGGGATGGGTGCTGCTTGGTTAGACCCGATAAGATTTGGCCTTGAGCATGTGGATGACAGCACTCATGACTTTCTTTTGTCATTATGGCACCACTGATGAGCACAGAGGTAGCGTGTGGGGATCTGGTTTCATGGCAATCCTGAGACTGATAACTTTTGGCTGCAGGCACTGGCCTTTCATCCAAGATTTGGTTGCATCACATCTGTGATAGCAGCACAGTCTATGTCTGCTGTTAGCTTGTTTTTCTTTCTGCTGTAACAGATAAAAGGAAACTTGTACCAGCCTGTTTGATAACCAGGAGAAATCCCCTCTTATTATTTCGGTACAGTTAGATAAGCAATATTCAAAATGCTGTGTCTTATCTCTTTTTAAGAACATGAAAGACAGCATATCAAATGTTTTTTCCTGCCTGAAGGGCCAGGTGTGTTAATCTGGCAGGAAATAGTTGCAAAATCAACTGACAAGGTCTTTCATGTTAAAGCACATGAGATGTCTTGATTTTCTTCAGCCTTCTTGCTGCTTTTGGGGGTTAGAGGGATGCCAGGGGAAAAAAACTGCCTCCTTTGACTGGCTGAAAGCACAGCTAGAGTGATCTCATCCTGCCAGTACTGTGTCTTGTAGCTAAAGGCAAAGGTTCTGCCACTGTTTGACCAAGGCCAGGGTTTCCATTTCATCTCCCTTCACTCTTTGGTGTTTAAGGAGATCCTATCCCTTCCTTGAGAATTCAACTACTGAAGTCTACTTTTTGCTGTTCTTTTTGTATATAAAGCAATCAAAATCCAACATAATTTCCTCCATTCTGCTTTTTTCTGAGCTTATGTGGTGGTCATGTAGCTGCAGAACAGGGGTGTGATGGGCTGTTGCTGTGGTACTTTGAACAGTTCTTGCATGGCTGCATTCTCTGACTTCTCTGCAAGATCATACAAGCTCTTAAAAACAAAATCCTTCACCCTGTAGTAGCTCTCTGGAAGAATTTACTCAGCTGTAGCAAAATGCCTGCAGCCTTTAAGCTGTTAATAATTGCACCCTACATTTCTCAGTCCTCTAAAAGAATTCACAGGAAACAACTCATCGTTTGTCTGCTGGAAGGCTGATTAACTCCATTTATTGTTTGTTTGGGCTTTTATTAAATAGATTTCATGCTTTCTCTGGACTCTGCCACTGTGATAGAAAACAGCTCCCAATGAGCTAGCCAAAGCTAGCCTGTCACAAACCTCTCTGACAAGGGGGAAGATAATGTTTAACTTTTGGATAGAATTACAGTACTTCTTCCTTCCCCTTCCTGTGACTTCTTTCAAGCTGTTTCACTTCAATATTAAAATCCCAGGAAAATTTGATGTTGGTTGGGTGCTGGGTTAAACTGTAGCTGGGTAAGGAAACCAGTGGGTGAGCTGTGCCCATTCTGGGCTGAGGGAACCTGCTGCAGTGCCATGTGGTGCTTGTGCAAGGCACTTTCTGGACAAGGTGAAATAATTCTGGCAAAAACCCCCAACCTCTAAGTGCTTAATCTCACTCTGCTTGAAGGTGATGCAACACTCTAGTATTTCAGAAAGTTACCAAATGTGATATGTTGGAGCTTGTGTGCAGTGATTTCCTTTGTAACTGGCTTTTTTTTTCTTGTTCAGAAATAACTTGCTGACTTCCTAAGCTTTATGCCTTCTGTACAAACCTATTGGCTTCCTCAGCTATGTTCTCCAAACTATGCTGTAGCCAGGTCTGTTCCCAAAGGAGAAGGCATCCCCATCATGCTGTTTTACAGCCTGTTCTTGGTAAATGGTTGTAGAGACATTAAAGGGGCTTGACTTTTGCTGTCAGAGAAAAATACAGATTGATAGAGTTTCACTTGGGTTACACTGAGGCTGTTCAATGAAATTAAAGTTTTTTGTGACTTAACAGAAGCTGAATTTGGTTAGTTTAGAGGATGCTGAAACAACATAAAACTCTTCTGATGCCTGAACAAGCTGAGAAACCCATTTTAAGTGAGGTTTCAGGAGCTGGCTTGGAGCTGGAGCCCTTGAGTTGGTTTCCATGCCATGCAAATCTGTCAAACAGCTGGAAGTTAATTATTCACCTCAAAAAGCCTTGCCAGGGCCTCACAAGAGTTGGAAAAACATACACAGGGTTTGTCAGTGTCACCTCAGGGTATTGCGCAGAGAGAATGTTAAATATTTCTCTTAGATTGAATTAATCTTCTCTCTGGTGTTGTGTGGGGTATCGAAAGTCAGTGGTAGAGGAAGGGAAAATGTGCAGAGATGGGAAGTTTCCTACCTGAATTTTTTTGTTTAAGTTTTAAGGCACACTGTGACGTGCTCTGGCAGGGGGGATTGAACTAGATGATCTCTAAAGGTCCCTTCCAACCCCTGACATTCTGTGATTAGACCTTAAAATGGGCTGCACTAGAACACAGTGTACAGTCATAAAGCTGGTACTGAGGTTAGGAGTCTGTACCAGTTTGCTTTTCTTGGTTATGGGACTCAAGTGGTAAATAAAAAAGTCATATGACAGCGAAGGTTCCTTAAATGTGAACACTGGAAAAGGTTTTCTTTAAATTAAGCTTGTTTTGTGGCAGCTGGGGATCTGAAATATGGCCTTCATAACTTGAAGGGGTTGAGCTGACACAGCAGAGAATTAAATTATTGGCAGTGTTCTTTCTTCCCCTGTGCTTCAGCTTCCTTAAATGCACAGGTTAAGGCTAACACAGGGACAAAGTTTTCTTTTTCCTGACATCTGGAAGAAAAGGCAAAGAACAAAAACTACAAATGTGAAATTTGACTTTGCAGAGGTTGGAGCTGTGGGGAGGAGCAGCATTCACAAAAAAGCATGTTTGCTCCTCTGGACCTGCCTGCCCTGTGTGGTTTCAACTTGTAGGAGCCTGCACTGGGGCATCCAGGAGGCAGGATTTTAGCCTGGAAAACACACTATTGCAGCAACACCTTGCTCTCCCCCAGGGCAGGCTTGTTTAGGAGAGCTGTCTCAGCAGGGATGGCTGCTGTGGGTGGGTGATACTTGGGCAGTGCCCTGCTCTTGTTCTCCTGTTCAGCATCTCCAGGAGTCTTGCAGTCATGAGGGATAAATTTTGGTTAAGGCAGTATCCAACTTTCATCCCAGGCAAGGAAATGTGCCTGTCAGTGTTTATAGATCTAGCTGGTAGCTGTGCTCTAAGGGCTGATGGGGCTTTCTTGAGCTCCCTGGCAGCACAGCAAGACCAGAAGCAATCTCAGTGTCACTGTTGCAGAGTCTCATGGGCATAACTTTCCTAAGTCTGTGTGCTGTGGCTATAGTCTTTGGGCTTTTAAGTCTTTCCTCTGTTTTGTTCCACTCAGACTGGTAGTGGTGCTCCCTTGTAATTACTGTAAAACCCACTTTATTCCTTGGTCTCTGAATCTCCTTGACACCTGATGAACTCCAGACAATCTGGAAGCTCTATTATAACCACCTGAAAGGGATCCCAACAGAGAAATAAGGAAGAAATACTCATTCCTGAATATCTAAGAAAAACTAGTTCCATCTTCATTAAAAAAAAAAGTTTCACTGTAATCCTCAGAAAAACCTTCTTATAGTGTTTGTAGGAATTGTAATATATCTGGGAAAGAGGTGAGTCTTCTAATTCCTTTGCTTGCATAGGCAGGGAAGGGAAAAAAAATAGGGAAGTCTGAAAATCCCACCTGCTGTGGGAACTGGCTTGTAGCTTTGCTCACTTTGAATGCACTGACAAGTGTTCTGAGCTGCTTCTGTGGGGAGAGGGCTTATGATGTGTGAGTTATGGAGACCCTGGAGGCATTAATGCTGTTCTCTGGTATGGATCTGCCATGCCACTGTTGCCTTCAGGTATGTGATGGAGTTCCACCATACTTAGGAATGGCACATGGAGACCTACTTATCTGGGACTCAGTCATATGCAGTGACTCAAAGAGCTGGTGTTCAGGTTGTCCTGTACATTGTGTCTGTTTAGTCTGAGTGAGGTAAGCAATGCTTTGCTGTTCCTTATCTTGAAGAAGGGGATTTGGTTGGCCCCAAGATCTAATCTTGGCATCACTGTGTTTTATTCCTTGAACAGACTGTGATTTTTAGCTAAAAATTACTGCTGTTAAGGCATTGATTCCATTACACTGCAGTCTGATGAACTGAGTGGTGATTCTTCTCCAAGACCTACAGTTAGCTTGGTTCAGAGTAGGTCTCTGGTGTAACACATAAGAGAAGCACATGATTACAATGATCCCCTTAATAAATGTGGAAAAGCAGGTGCTCACTGTGCAGAAATGGATGCTCCCACCACTGCGTGCCTCTTGCATGTTGCATTTCTCTGATGGATTACCAAGCCTGAAGTGTCACCTTTATGAGGAGCAGAAGTGTGATGGCAGAACAAGTAAAGTCTTTGCAGGGTTGAGTTTAATATAGGCATTTATATTGCTATAAATAGATGCAACTCCACTCTGCACCTGATACCGGAAGGTACAGCTTTCAGCCCAGGCATGTGAGAAATGTGCTTGTGTCCCAGGAAGCAAGAAATTAAGTCCTTGTGCCAAATCAGTGCTAAACTACATCTGCAAAACAGCATCCTTCAGATTTTGACCAGCAGCTTCCTTGTGATTTGGGGAGGTACCTCCTGCAAAATTCCACTCTACAGATCGTGTTTGAAAGGCTTGAATAACTTTCCCTGGGAAAATGGGCTGGAAAATGTTTACCTAAATAGGTATTGCTTCTGTTTAGCAATGAGTCCATTATTAGCTGAACAGGTAGCAGCTTTATCTTACCTTCTGCTGTCTCCTAAACTGGTACAGAAAGAATTACCTGTATAACAGAAGCTGATGTCAGGCACAGAACTTGGGTTTCCGTAAGGTTTTTGCTACTTGGAGCTGATTGACTTTCCTCTTGCTTTGCTGGAACCTGTGGGGGAAGCTGGCAGGTCAGGAAGCCTACATGTCCCCTCAGAGAGCTCATTTCCATTGAAATGGCTGAGGGCTTTGGGGAGCCTCTGTCTAGATTGGTGGTTTGTAGACCACAGTAAGATGTTTTGGTACCTGTCAGAGCTACCAGCTGACCTCTCTTGTGTGTGTTTATTTAAATCAGAGATGAAATTGTGGGGGGAAGGGTCAGGAAAAGACTTAGGACTATCATCTACTGGCAACTGATTAGCCTGAAACATAAAGATCTCTTCTTTCAGGATCAAACTTGTTCACAACTGATGGCTTAGTGACTGAAGTGGTTCCCAGGTTGATGGTGGCTTTTTATTAACAGTTACTCCTGTACTACACCTTGTATTGTGCATAGGCACAAGCTGTATTTGACTATGAGATGTACAGAAGCAAAGGGCAATAAGGTACCACACTGCTTTTGGGTCTCATTTGGGTCTTTTATTTTCTTGTTGTCACAGCTTTTTCTACATTTTTATAAAAGTAAGTCAGAGTTTCTGACTTGACCCTTACGTGATTTCCTCACTTGCTGTTAACACCTCTCCAGTTCACTTTATAACTGACATTTAAGCCCTGGTTCATCAGAAGGGACAGTTGTTCCACTCTGGCTGATAATGGCTTTTCTCCTCTTTTCTGTATGATGTACTTCTCTTTACAAGGAGCTTTCTGAATAAAAGATGAGTTTAGTCACATTGAGGAGAGCTGCTAGACATCGTGCTTAACCATGCTGGATCAAAGGCATTATGTGAACAAGCTGAAAACCTAGGATGTGCTTTCTCAGATGAGAGCCTTTGTGGTTTAACACCTATTCTAGCTTTTTTGACAGCTGAACCTTAGATAAAGTTTCTCTTAATGAAGGGGGGGAAAAAACTGTTCTCCTCCTTGGCTGGAAGGTTGGCTAAAAATAGCACTTCTGTAGCAGCCTTTATTCCTTTACCATGCAGTATCTATTATGAATGTTGTGCAGCTGATGGTTTAATGCAGTGAGATTCCTGGTGGGCTAGTCTTTGAATCCACACCTCTAGTGTTTAGTTTGGAAAGAGGCCAGTAACAGTTTACCCATATCCCTTTTTTTCCACCCTCTTAAAAACCTTTCTGTTATATTGAAATTGCCTCAAGTTCCTGCAAATGTCAAGTGTCCTCAAGCACCTGCTCGTCACCCAAATGACAGCAGCTTTGTTCTGGTCTGTACTTGGTGACCAGAATTGCTTGATATTTCTTCCTGCCATGAAACCTTTGGTTCTTCTGATGTTCAACTGAGTAAATGGAATCTGTTAAAATCTGTATGGAATTTGTCATTGACCACTTAGAAACTGAGCACACCTCGGTGTTTGCTCCCTTCTGAATTTGCCTTAGCAACCTGCAACATTTATAGTTCACAACCAAATTTCATTCAAATATTTCTCAGTTGCTTATGAAAATACAGAAGCAAGGGCTAATCTATGCCTTTGACCTCTCTCAGCATCTGGGGAAGTACTCGCCAGTACTGTTAAATTTAGAAAAGAGGTGTTAAGAAGTAGCAGTGGAGCTTATCAGATCCATTACAGGAAGGGACTTTATGTGTACCTGGCAGCCCCCAGCTCCTGGACATGCCACAATCCCTACTCACCCCATTTATTTTTAACTTCATGTAGTTCAAAGACATCTTAAAATATAAATTGCTGAAGTGTTGAGACTAGAATAATGACAATGCATGTTCTGTATGGGATAGCAGCAGAAGTGCTATGGAGAGGACTGAATTCTAAATATGCTCCACTTAGACAGTTCATAAGTAATTGGGGATAACTCTTAGCTGTCACATGAAGGTGACACTCCTTCAGCTCGTGTTAAACCTGCAAATGCTAGTGACTTATCAATGCCTGAAGGGGGCCTACAGAAAGGCTGGAGTAGGACTTTTTAATAGGGTACAGGAGGGCAGGACTAGGAGTAATGGATGCAGATTAGAAAAAGGGAGATTCAGGCTGGATATAAGAAAGAAATTCTTTAGTGTGTGGGTGGTGAGACACTGGAACAGGTTGTCCAGAGAGGCTGTGGATGCCTCCTCCCTGGAGGTATTTAAGGCCAGGCTGGATGAGGCATTGAGCAACCTGGTCTGGTGGGAAGTGTCCCTGCTCATAGCAGGGAGATTAGAACTAGATGATCTTTAAGGTCCCTTCCAACCCAAAGCATTCTATGAATCTTTCCAATCTGTTCCTTAGCACTAGAACATCCAAGGCAATGACTCTTACAGAACACCTTCTCCTTTTGCAGGTGCTGAAAGCATTGTTGCAGTTATGATTGGCAACCTGAAAGGCATGGAGATCTTGCATCGGATTTCAAGTGGCATGAAAGTGACTATGGTCATTGAAGTGGGGAAAAAGCATGGTCCTTGGATGAATCAATACTCCATCTTCTTCATCTCAGTGTCATTTTTCATCGTCACAGCAGCAACCATGGGCTACTTTATTTATTACTCAGCTCGACGACTCAGGATCGCAAGAGCCCAGTCCAAGAATCAGGTGAGTGCCACTTTTTTTTTTTTTTCCCTCACAAAAAAGCTGTCTGGAGAAAGCAACTGAGCAAGTTAGGCTAACTGTCCCCTACAGATTTTACTCTCTGAACTGCAGTGCAGCTGAAATGCTGATGTATTGGAGGTGGTGAGAGTGCCAAACTGCTTTTAGCTGACCCTCACACTTCCCACATGGCACTGTGCTAGCTGCAATGTGAGACATGACTGCAAATGGGACTGCAGTATGGCTTTGGCTGACTTTCTGTAGACCACGTTAGGAAACTGCTGCTTGTTGAAAGCCCCTTTCTGAGAACGGCAATGACAGCCTCAATTAGGCATTGAAAAAAAGAAAGTGTGAAATGGTGGTGCTAAACCCCTGTTAGGGAGCTGCTAATGAGTTCAGTTTCCAGGTAATTCTCTTGTGTGCAATAACCTGGTCAGCTGATAGGACTGTTCTTCCAGCTTTGTCTTCAGTCTGATCTGACCCACATTAGCCCTAAAGTCAAAAGTGAGAATAGAATCTCAGTATGACATCTCCTAAAAGTGATGGGCAGGAGCAGGATCCCTGTGGCCCAGGCTTTGTCCTTACAGCTGTGTTGCAAAGGAAACCATTTTTATCTGTAGTGCTGCATGCAGGAGCTACCTGAGCTGTGGAAGAAGAGTTGTTAAGTCCTCTCCTACAGACAGCAATAGCATGAACATCTCACTCCAGCTGGGCTCAGAATATGTGAATTAATGATCTCTGGATCAAGGGTTAGAGAGTTAAAGTGACAGACTTCTCTGCTGCTGCTTCTCTGCTCTCCTAGAGATTGTGGATCCCTTGATTAAGATCCTCCTGGAATAAATTTATAAAGCTGCATGCAGATGTTGACATTCAAGCTGGTTTTGGGCTTCTGTAACATTTTAGGGCTGTCTTTTTAAAAATATTAACATGTAGAACCATCAGTGTTCTTGGCAGGCTGAGAGATTAGCTAGGGTAAATGACAGCAGTGTTCCTAGGGTTGAATGGTGGCTTCTAATATTGGCCAGAGATGAATGCTGGGTTTCTCAAATAATCATAGAACCTGACTCAGAAAGCAGGACTTCAGACCACCAACCAGACTAAGTGCAAACTTGTGGATGACTGTCAGCTGACTGTATCCTCACTGAGACTAGAGATCTAACACTGACCTGAAACTGTTTGTGCCTTATCTGAGCTGTGTTTGCCTCAGTTCCTGGACTAGACCTGCTTTAAGTGCACATTCTGGTGTTATGCCACATGTGGAAGTGGTGGTGAGGATACAGTAGGGGAATAAAGCATAAAGCATACAATAAGGAAATAAATGGAAAATCATTACTGGAAGTTGCTGTTTGCCTGTGAGATGTCATTGCCACTTCAAGACCTCAAATAGAGGTCTTTTCACGAGGTCCCTTTTCACGTGTTGTTATTTGTGGCTCTGAGCTGAAGCTCTCCTCTTGCTGACATCTATGGACAAAGATGTGGACAGTACCCTCCTGCTGCTGAATTCCCCCTTTTATTTCCTGCCATCTACCCCAGTGTGAGAGCTCTGGTCCGTGCTAAACAAACCTGGTCAGGAGAAACAGAGTATCCTAGAAGCTGGTCTGCAAAGGCACCCTTTATCACATGAAAGGTTTTTTTCTCCTTTGGAGGTATTTAAGCAAGCAGTTGTGGAAGCACAGCTCTGTTCTGAGCTATCAGGAATTCAACAAGCTACAAATACCTCAGTGGTAGCTGGTACTGGTTAAATCCAGTCTGCTTGGCTAGCACCTTCACAAGCTCTTTCTATCTTGGGTTCTGTGTGCACAAGGAGTTTACTCTAGATTGAAAAATAACATTGATAAATGATGTGCTAGTTCCACATGATTTCAGCTGAACTGGAATTAGGGAACCTTAAAATGTGCTTTATAAAGTATAAGAATAGAAGAAAATGTCTCTGCAGTTGGGGTGTAAAAAGGTACTGTTTTCTGAAAACAAAACTCAAGACAATCAAGAATTGTTTTCAATTGCTTTCATACCATGGCATCTAACAACTGACCTCATGGTGATTAGATAAGCAAAGAATAACAAGAAAGTGCTTGTTAGTGAAGGTGAACTACTAAAAGGTGATGCTGATAGGCAGCTGATTGGGTTTTCAGTGTGTTAGCCAAATGCTGAGGCTTTTAACTGCTTTGGCTTTAAGAGGTGCTGAATATTAGTGAGGCAGCTTAGCTGCTTGCTTGCTACATGGGGGATCTTCCCTGTCATCACCCTGCCCTTTGCAAACTCACATTGCCTGGACTTCAGTCTGTTATTTTGTAGAGTAAATTGGTGTTTTGTATCCCTTTTGTATTCTCGTCAGGAAACGGTCAAGTGTTTCAAAACAGCAAACAGTTGATATTTAAGTATGAAAAATTTTCTCTATTCCAGAAGTGCACTGTCGCTGTGTGTGCATTCCTTTACCCAGAGTTGCTACTCTTCAAAGTATCTCTTTTTTTTTTTTAACTTTGCTATGGGATTATATTGTGTGAGGATTCTTTTAAAGTGTCAGTCTACGACTTGAACCAGAAAAAACATTTTTAAAATAGCTCTGAGTGATGAGCTTGTTGTTATTTGTGATAATGACACTCAGTCTGCAGCTTGTCTCTTGTATGTTCATATTAGTTTGGATTTTTGCCTGAATATTTAGTTTGTTTTTTGTGGACTGAGCCACAGCCTCAGGAGAGCCTTTGCCCTGGACTGAAAAGATCAATGAAGCTGAATCCTGGTTGCTTAATGAAGGGTAGAACAGAAAGGGGAGAACATTTTATAGATGCTTTGTGTCTTCTGCCAAGACTTCTTGGAGAGAAGAGCTTTGCTAGAGACAGGTTTCATTCATGCATGGGACAAGTAGAAACCCCTGCTTCTTGATGCTATGGTATTGGCAATGTGATGTTCTTTTGGCTTGAGAAAATTCTTCTGACTTCAGTGCTTACTGAAGCAATCTCTTGTTTTATAGGTGATCAGGCTTTAAACCTCACTCTCTGCCAATACAGCTTCTGTGCTATTTCATGGCTACTGGCTTCATGTGATGACAGCACCTTTTCTGGGTTACTTGATCACATGTAACCTAGGTTTTAAACTTGTCCTCCTCTGCAGGCTTTTCTTGAAGGCAGAAATAGTCTGTCATGCAGTTTGAGTGGAAAAGAAGTCAGTCTTGTGAAACTGATTCTTTAAAAATTTGAGTGACTGCAAAGAGCCAATGGTCACAAGTCATAAGTCAAAAATGCTTTTGTCCCAGTAGTGGGTTAGAGTAGCTTTTTTCCTTTTTCCTAGATAAACTTTTTACAACATGGTAGTTCTTATTTGGATTCATATTTTCTTCTGGGCTTCAAATTCAGGTCCCCACCTCTGATCTTTCACTGCATTGTGAGGTCTGTGAGCAAGAAGGTGGAGAAACGTGGTGAGTTTGGGAGGTGGTTCAGCAGAGTACTGGTAGATTCAGTTCCTCAATATATTAACTTTTCTTAATGTAAAATGGCCACTGATGTTATCTGTGGCCTAGTTTCTAATTTAAGCTCAAGTTCTCCATTGATTCTATAAAGATTAGATGTTAGGTCATTTCTCAGCTGCAACGAATGGCTTTGGAAGAGGTGAATTGCTCAACTTTGCACAACTTGTATCTGTTTTCATGGCAGTAGCTACCTGTGGGGAAGAACTTCCTTAGCCTACAGGAGAAAAGCAGGAGTTCCTCACCTCTTTAGAGCTTGCTGGTCAGCATTGCTGTGACTGTTTGCAGGGTACCAGGAAGGAACTCCTGTGCAGAAAAGGTTAGAGTTAAAATAAACATTGTTAAACTGGGGAGGACTGAGGACCAAGCAAACCTGATTTTCCCAGCTAGTTGCCTCTCTGCTTCAGAGCCTGGGTGGGAATGGTTTGGGTTGGAAGGGACCTTAAAGATCATCTAGTGTCTACTCTCTGCCATGGGCAGGGACGCCTCCCACTAGACCAAGTTGCTCAGTGCCTCATCCAGCCTGCCTTAAACACCTCCAGGGATTGAGGGGACATCCAGAGCCTCTCTGGGCAACCTGTTCCAGTGTCTCACCACCCTCACAGCAAAGAACTTCCTTCTTATATCCTGCCTAAATCTCCCCTCTTCCAATTTGCATCCGTTACTCCCAGTCCTGCTGTCCTGTACCCTATTAAAAAGCCCTACCCCTGCCTTTTTGTAGGGCTCCTTCAGGTATTGATAAGCTACTGTGAGGTCCCCTTGAGCCTTGTCTTCTCCAGACTGAACAACCCCAACTCCTTCAGCCTGTCCTTGTAAGGGAGGGAGATGCTCGAGTCCTCTGATTATTCATCTTTGTGGCCCTTCTCTGGACACACTCCAACAGCTCTTATGTTGAGGGCTCCAGAGCTGAACTCAGTAACTCCAGTTGGGAGTCTCACCAGAGAGTAGTAGAGGAGTAAAATCACCTCCCTTGACTTGCTAGGGCATGTCTTATTTTTCTAATGTCTTTTTTTTTTTTTTTTGCTACTTAGATTCTTTTTTTCTAGAGTTGCTGGGTTTTAGGCTTCTAACACCATTAACATTTAATGTTTGGTTGAAAAACCTGGCTTTACAGAATGCTTTGACATTCCAAGCTGGGTATTCCAGATCTCCTGGAAGGCTATTTAGTGAAAAGCTTCCTCTTGCAGCCTTTCTCCATCCCCCAAGAAGGGATGTCCTGCTGCACTTGCTGTTCAAGGTGACTTTGCCATTAGTGCAACTCATGAAGAGCAATTAAGCTTGTGCCCAGGCAAAATTTAAAATGTTGTTTCAGTAAATTATTAACGGTGTGGCCAGTTGGGTCCTGTCTAATATGCTTGGTCTGACATTAGATGTGTAGATTAGATAATGATAAGGGAGTACATTCCTAGAAAGTTTAGTTCTCTGTTAATAACAAGTAGCAGTGACAGTTCTGGCTGCATAAGGGAAGCACTAACATGGCTGCATTCCTGCTCTGTTGATGTTACCACACATGCTGCTGAAACTTGGCCTTGCTGCTCACTGCAGTGAGTTTGTGGCTGCTTCTCTGTGACTTCACTCCAAAACATTGACAAGAGGATCATAATTTAAAGTTAACTATAAGTGATGTACAGAAACATATATTGATGTCTTCAGTAGAATTTTACAGCCTTCAAAATAAAGCATGATTAGTTCTTGACCCTAAAAACTGTAGCTTAAAACTTGTTTGCATCCTTCACCTTTGGATTGTATATACAATTGTTAATAGCTTTCAACCTTTAAACTCCTAAGAGTGTACCTATTGATTGTAGGATTCTGAAACAACTCTGACTAATAAATCATGTTGCACCAGAGCACTGTCCCCACGGACTGCATAAATTAATCTGTGTGACATTAGCTGCTTCTGGATCAATTCTCCCCAGGTTTGTTGGGTGGCAGCAGCAGCCCTCCTTGCTCCTTCAGTGCCACCAGCTCTGCACCTTCATACCAGAAAAGTTTCTTGGAACAGAGATGTGAAAGGGGAAGTAATGCTAGAAGGCTGAAAGTGTGAGGTTACTGCACTGAGTGGTTGAATTAGGAAGAGGATTTAGCTACAGAACTAGAGTTCATTCTGTCCCTAAGACAAGGGCTGTGTTGGGGTGGCCCTGCCTGATATCCCCATGTCCTGAGGCAGTAAGTGCAGGAGGGAGGGAGAGGACAGTCATATTGTTCATGTTGGCAGAACAGCACCAGCAGATGTTGGCTCCTGTGATAATTAAATGCTTTGAGGTGACAGCTGGCCAGCAACAGTTGCCAGGCAAGCTTGGCCTCTGCTGTCTGCTCATCTCTGCCCTCCCACCCTGACAGCAGTAAGCAAATCACTGCAGGAAAGAGAATGCTTCCTTCTCTGCTTTCATTAAAGCTTCCTTGTAACCCACTTGGGGCTGGTCAGGTCATTAGTTTCCTTGTGCAATTGGGAGGGGGAGAAATAGCTCTGAGACTTTTTTTTCCCCTCCTTGTCTATGTTACTTTGAACCAATATTGAGATAAAGCTGCATTTTTCTAGTTGAGGGGAGCAGTCGGTGCTAGGAGGCTCCTGAGCTGGCTCAGGGTGCACTGGTGGGAGTGGTGCTGCTTTGCTAAAGAATCTCACCTTTCATCAGTCCTTGAATTTGTGCCAGGAAGTTGTCATGAAGTGAGTAGTTAAAATAATTGATTGTAGGACTGGATGTTCGGTCTTCTGTACTAAGTCAATTTGAAGGCTGCTGTTTGTTTTGGCTGGGTCTAATCTCAGCAAAGTATTACCTCCTGTCTTTTCAAAGAAGCAACCCTAGAAATTCCCGTGCTTTGCAAAAAGGGTTAGGTGAAAACAAAGCATATGCAAATACCTTGTTGGTGTGTCATCCAGTGTCAATTACCACATCACTGTGTCTGGAAGCTTGTTTTCATCTTGTCTCTAAATAGCTTGTTTTGATAACATCTGGGTTATAAAACTGGTGCCTACTTGCAGTAAGTGCTATGGTAAGAAACTACTGCTTAAGGGGAAAATGGCTGTTTAACAGGACTTTTCTCTTACAGCGACAGCTAAAGGCCAAGGCTAAGAAGGCCATTGAGCAGTTGCAGCTGCGTACCCTGAAGCAAGGAGATAAGGTATGGCTGATGTTATCATTTCCCAGGTGTTTTGGCACATTCTCTGCACAGCACCAGTGGTCCGTCCCAGTTGCTGCAGAAATCTCTCTTGGGAAGGTGGTTTGTCTTTCAAACCATGTCCCTTTCCAATTTGCACACTCTCATAATTGAGGCTACTTTTTTAGCTGCTTGCTTGCTGAGGGGAGATGTCCTGATTTGCTGGCATGGATGCTTAAATGTAAATTCATGTATCTGATCTGCTTCCCTGGCTGTTTTTGTAACTGAAACTGGAGACAGCAGTTTCTGAACCTCCACAGTAGTGCCACGGATTATCCAGTGATGGTTTTGCAGATGGGCTCCTAAACCACAGGATTAAACTTTCAGTGCTTCTGTTAAAGTGTCAGCTTGACTGAGTAACCCGTACAGTGTGTGTATATAGGATTATGTGCAGGAGCTTGGATTACTTCAGCTCAACTCCTTTGTCTGCAGTAAATCCAACTGTAGTTTTGAAAGCTTTAAAAGTCTGCTAATGCTATAAATTCATCTCATTGATTTAGGAAACTGGTCCTGATGGAGACAGCTGTGTTGTGTGCATTGAGCTGTACAAGCCCAACGAAGTAGTGCGTATCCTGACTTGCAAGTAAGTTCTCTTCCCAACTGCCCTTTCATCCAAACTCTGGAAGCATGCCTCTTGCCACTTGTTTCTTCTGTTATGTTAACAAAGCTGATCAAACTTTAATCAAGCTGTTGCCCAGCAAGAATTCTCCAATCTCTGTTAAACAGTGTTTTGAACAACAGGGACTGTGTAAATACTCACTTGTAGTGTGCCCCCATGGCCTGTGTTCATAACTTCCCCTGCAAGTGGAACTTGGCAGACACAGTGCTTCTCCAGGAGATGCCAGAGCTTTTCTTTTAATTTCTTACTTTGCTGGTGTATAAGATTATTACCTCCAAATTGCAGAGAACTATCAAAACTTGTTTACTGGCCAATTCGTTGCCTCCAAATTGCAGATAAATAGTAACATAACAGCCATTTCTTGTCATTTAATTTACTGGTTACTAAGAGAGATAGTTTTCCAGCCAAACTTCTTAAACCATGCTGTCTCTGGCAGTTCAGAATCATAGAATAGTTTGGGTTGGAAGGGACCTTAGAGATCGAGTTCCAACGCCCCTGCCATAGGCAGGGACACCTCCCACTAGATCAGTGCCTTGTCCAGACTGGTCTTGAACACCTCCAGAGAGGGGACATCCACAACCTCTCTGGGCAGCCTGCTCCAGTGCTTCACTACCCTCACTGTAAAGAATTTATTTCTTATGTCAAGTCTAAGTCTGCCCCCTTTTTCTATTGTTCCATGCATCATCTGAAAGAGAGACCAAAATATAAGTATAGCAGTTTAGTTTTCTGAAATTCTTTACTGTAGTATCTCACTGTTGTGCTTCTGTGGAAGCTCAGTGTTGTAGCACTAAGGTTTGGATTTGATTGTTACCAAGGTGAGCAAGGAAGGCTTTTCAGGACTTTTAAGGAACTTGTTCTGTGGGACTTCCCCTTTAGCTTATATTGCTAGTATCAAACGTTAAGTTCTCTCTAGCATGAGAGAAATGCAAGAACATACTTCTGTTGGTGGTTGGCATCAACACAGAGACCCTGCTCATTGAAAGCATTTAACTATATCCATAAAAGAAACAAGTAATTGAATGCTCCCATGAGTCACATCAGCAGTGTCTAAGTATCTGGGGTGTGTGTATTTGCAGAAGGCATTCTTGTCCAGATAGTCAAACTGAAGGCATTTATAGCAGCAGAGGTACACAAGGCCACTATTAATCCCAAGTCCTTAAAATAGTCACGTGTCAAGGAAGTGTCTGGTTATACTCTAAACACTGTGTTGGTACAGCTGGAAGGAGGTACTGGTTGTGTGAGATGAATTGGAAAAATCATGCTATCATTCTGCAGCACAGGATACTGAGCACTGGATGTGGTGATCTCCGCACTTGTCTCATAATAGAGTCCTGATTAAAATTGAGCAGAGCTTCTCTTCCTTGCTGTTTCTATTCAGGCTGAGGGAACAGGCAGATGACAGGATTTCAAGTCATCCTCCTAAATCTGTGGCCTAATTCAGACTCATTGTGTAACTGAGTGTCTTCACAGAAGCACACATTTGCATCTGCCATGGCTGAACTGTATTTTCTCAAGTACACAGCGTGCCAAGTATCCACTTGGAATCCACAGTGACTGCATAGACCAAGTAAATTTGTGGAAGCGTAGTTTATCTTGAGGGAATAACTCTAGGATGATGTTTCTGTGATTTTTGACAGAAACAAGTGCTGTTTAGTCATCTGCACCTGCATGATTGAGGTTAACTTTAAAGCTAAGGCTGAGATGTAGGTTTTGTATTAGTTAAATTATCAACTAGGAATGTATGGTTCACAGTTTTGAGGGGGTTTTGTAGTTTTTTTTGTAGTTTTCTTTTGGTTGTTGTTTTTTTTTTGTTGGTGGTTTGTTTGTTTGTTTTGGGGTTTTTTTTGTTTTTTTCTTTTCAATGCTTAAGACTGATGTAGCAAAGATGATAATGTGCATTCTATAGATATGTACTAATAAGTATAAACCAGCTACAGATAGAAAGAGCAGCTCTCTGTAACTGTCAGCTAAAACTTGAGGCAAAAATAAGCTAATCCACTCTAGAATAAGTACATTCTCAGTGTTTCTAAATGGACCAAACAATTTTCCTACTGTGAAACCTGATGTATTGATTACCTTCTTTCACCAGTCATCTTTTCCACAAGAACTGCATTGACCCTTGGCTTCTGGAACACAGGACATGCCCAATGTGCAAATGTGACATCCTTAAAGTTCTGGGTGTTGAGGTAAGCCAGAAGTCTTAATGATAGATGCTGTTAATGGTATTGGGCTAGTGCAGTAACCACATGCTGAGCCATTTCATGCTGCCTCTAGAGCTTGGGTGATGAACTGCTCTATCAGAGGTGAGATGTTGGTGTTAGAGGACTAACTGCCTCTTAGCAAAACCTGCAGTTGATTTGCTCTGAGTTGGTATCATCTAAAGCCTTGAGCAGAATGTGAATCAAAATTTGGTTGTAATACGTGACTACATAATTGCTCTTGTGCTTGCAACTAAGGCTCAGGCAAATTTTGCCAGCTCATGCTGTCCCTGAAGCCAGTCTCTCTTCAGTTACTAAGTACCTGATAGCCTTGTAAAGTGAATGTGTTGTCATGTAGAGCTTTCCTGGATCCACATGGCTTCCTAGGATACAAAGAATTTCTGATGTGTTCTGCATCTGCTCAATGTGGCAAGTGCCAAGGGAGGATGCTGCTTCCAATGCCTGACCCAGGAAACTTTATTGTTTTCTTGGGTAAAAGTTCACTAGATTCAGTCATGGCAGGTGCATTTCCAGGAGTGCATGGCATCTCCTGGAAAGATGCAGCCTCCTATTGCAAAGTTTTAATGTAACTGTTCGCTTTTTTTTTTTTTCCCCCTACAAAGGAGGATGTAGAAGAAGGGACTGAATCTGTGCAGGCCACAGTATCCAGTAGAACATCAAATGTCTCTACAGTTAATGAAGAGGATAATCATAGTGAAACAGCATCATCTGGATATGCTTCTGTACAAGGAGCAGATGAATCTGCGCTGGAGGAACATGCACCATCAGAAAGTGTGTCTACTCTTTCATCTTTCTTGCTAGATTGTGTTGCATTTTATTGCTTATTCTTTAAGTTAGGGGAGTTGGAGTATTTGAATACCTTGTTTTTCAGGGTAATTTTATTCCCCCTTTTGTTTTAACACTTGGTTCTGATGCTTGGTTTTTGGTTTTTTTTCAAATGAAACTAAAAACTATAAAAAGAGTATTTGAAAATCGGAGGCTTACTACTTAATGGCCAAAAGATTTTTCTGAAGATGTCCCTCATCTTGTCTCTTTAGAGATGTCATTTGGATAAGCAAGTGTTGCTTTGGTGCCAGATCTGTTTAAAATATTCAATTATTTACAGAGAATTTGGGGAATCAGTTCTACTGATGACAATGAGTTGGATTTTTGATTTTACCAAGGTGGCATCATCCTTTCACAGTTTCAGGGAAGTTTAAATGGAAAACGTTTCTACATACCTTATGTAATAACCGTAAACTGACTGAAAGTGTATTTTTAGTGCTCAGCTTTGCCAACACGTGCTCAGTCCTGCTGTTGATTTTAAAAATTGAAAGATTCCAGGTAAACAAATGAGAATAACCATTTGGTTATAATATAATAATTTGGTTGTGGAATGGTCCTGGAGAGGAATAAATAAAGCAAGGAAAAAACCAAAGCAATGCTCTGTCTTTGTCCACTTAGATGCCCTGT
Organism: Turnix velox; assembly: GCA_013400935.1. Classification (NCBI taxonomy): domain Eukaryota; kingdom Metazoa; phylum Chordata; class Aves; order Charadriiformes; family Turnicidae; genus Turnix; species Turnix velox. The sequence goes on from VZTY01000045.1 coordinate 161,883, forward strand.
GGGGAAACTCAGCTTATAGGAGAGTATAGGCTTTGCTGACTGTGGGAACTCGTGCTCCAGTGAGTTCTGTGTTTGTGGGCGTGTTCAGGCACCCCTATACAGCAGAGGATATTTTGTAGAAGAGAAACATCAGAAATCAATTGCATCTCTGTAAACAATTGAGGTGATGCTGAACTGGTTACATGGCTCAGGCCCTTATGTGCTCATTCTTTGAGAGATAAGAATACACATGAACAGCTTAACAATGTTAGTCTGTAGGGAGATCTTCCTTTCTAAATCACCCTATATCTCACACTTTATCCCTGAACCTGGATTTTTAGAAGTTGCTCCTAATGCCTCTCTTTAGCAGCCCTGAGTTGGTACCAGAATTGACAGTTTCTTTCATAGCTGGATTTTGTGGTCCCACATAACCCAGCACTAGTGAGAAGTGAACTCCAGAGCTGATCAGTTATTGCTAGAAGTGATGGGCAGTGTCAAGAGTGGGCTCACAGACTAGGAAGAGGCAGCAGAAAAGTGGTAGTTGGACCATAGCCATAGTCTGCAAGAGAGATACTGGGAGAGGAGTTGCTACAGTGGGTTCATGGAAATAAGGAAGTGTGGTTTGCTTTAAGGCAATAGAGATTGCTTTGACCTTACTTAACTTGCCTTTTCTTGGTTTTGTTCTGGGCAGATGACAACATCCATCTTGTAAACAATGAATCCCAGCCCTCTGCTGTGAATGTCCTTCCACATGTTGACAACCCAACCTTTGAGGCAGATGAAGCACAGGTTCATGAAGTCAAGTCCTAAGAATGTGTCCAGCCACATGGTGTGAGCCTTCTGCAAGGAGCTGCCTGCTGCCTTTGTGTCTGTACCAAACACTGCGGGACTGCAGCAGAACAACACTGCCTTGGCAATGCTGAGATCAAATGGACTTGTTCAAATCATAATTGTATGGTTTGCAATTAATAACTGCATCTCCCATGTGGAATTTAGTTTTAGCATTCTTGAGATAAAGTTGTCTTAAAAACAGAAGATCCATCAGGTTTTAACACTAAAACAGAAGTTCCACCTTCAGCAAAGCTTCTCTTCAGTGTTTGAGTCCTTTGAATAAGGAGAAGATTTTGTTGTAGCTGCATCTACTGGGAATTGCTTTGACTTGGGTTTTTCTTGTTGTTCATTGTTTTTAATTCAAGTGGATTTTCATTGTAAACAAATAGATTTTTATCTGGCCTAATGCTTATTTACCAGACACAGTTTAGTTTAAAGCAACACTGTATTTAGTATTTCAGTGCACTAATTGGCTCCTGCAGAGACTTGTATTGTTTTCCCTTTTCCAGGAACAATACTGGGAATGATATCAGCGCACCTCCTCTGGAGATCAGGTTAACCACTGGAGTATTGCTTGTCCTTCTTGCAGGTGCACTAAGGTGATAGGAGAAAGTACAAACTAATGCCTGTCAAACTGGATTTTGCCCACAGTGTCTTTGGTTTTCTAGTAAACTGATTGATACTCTACCTCTCAACTCCAGCCTGCCAACCACACATTCCTAAAGGGAAAAGAGAGCACCAAGCTGACAGGCCAAATCTGACTTGCACGATACTGTAAAGGGAACAATTGTAGGAACTTCTCAAACCTGTTAATATTAGACAGTCTGAAAGATCCTCCATGATTTTTGGAAATGTACCCATCTCTAGCACCAGCAGTGTGCTTTTGTGTAGGTGTGGGATGGCTTCAGGAAGACTGAATTAAAGATGGAAGGATAAATTCTTCTCAAAGGATCTGCTGTATTTTGATCCAGCCCATGAGGAATGCTGGACTGTTGCTGTGTGCTAAAGCTGCAGAGAGAGCTGATGTCGTGCAACTGTAATGGAGGATGGGAAAAGTTGTCTGCTGTCAGTGGGGAGTTGAACTGAGTTGAGGAGCATCACAGGGTGCCTCTATGTTAAGTGTAGGGCCTTGCCCAGCAAAGGTAACTAAGGACATCTTACAGATGCACTTTATTTTTTTTTTTAATCTCTGTATCTATGGTTTGTTTCTAATGTTAGCAAGACTTTTTGTCTTAAAGCCCACGATAAAGTACTATTGCATCTGGAGGGGAAAAGCAATGCATTTTCTTATCTGTGGAACAATTGAAATGGTTGTAAATATTTCATGATTTGTATTGAATTTGAATATGAGAATGTAAATAAAACTATATTTTGATGACCCTGACTAAATGTTGATTACCAGGAAATGCGAATTATTTGCAGGGTGCTGCTAGTTACAGGGATTGAGATTGTGTGGAGGAGCTATACTTATAAAAAACCTTATAAAACTCTGTATTCAGTGGGCTTGTTGACATCCCTCTGAGTTTTTCTAGGAACACTCAGCACAAGGTTTACATAATCCTTTCCAATGGGACAGGCTGCATCATGCCAGGTTGCTCAGCATCCCTCCCTTACTCAAAAGTTTGTGCTTGCCTTGTAGGGCAAAGCATTTCAAAAGCAATCAAATGCCCTTTGTTCTGTCCTGTACAGGGTGTAGTAGAAACTTGCCTCTCTGGCCATTTTGCTAGTAGGTAGTTTTATGCTGCTTTTTAGTTCAGTGTTTGGTGTAGTCTAGGAAGCATTGGTTAGTTCTGGGCTCAAATTCCAAAGCTGGACATAATTTGACTAGTCTGATGCTGTATTTTGCTGTGATAGCATTTCTCTGTGACCTTTGAAGAGCAGAGAATGGAGCACTCAAGCAGTAAGTGTACAACCTCTGAACACTGAATTTCATTTTGAAAAGCTTGTATACATTTGTTTTGGTGTGTGAGCTGTAATGTAGTGGAATTTTAGGGTACCTTCTCATGCAATCACTTGCCAGCTGTCTAACAGAAACAACATCTGACCAAAAATAAAGGGGCAGGAGGTGATATTCAGATAAATTCAATATATTGAAAGGTACTTGGGCATTCTTTTTTTGTTCCAATCTATAGAATTGGCTTGCTTTGTTTATAGGATTCAGGCTTTTCTGTCTTTTAAAAGCAATAAGCCTGACATTTTTTCAGTACCCATATTTCTAAGGATAATGTGGACACAGCATTTTCTCAAGGAACACTCTGGAGGATGCAGTGGCTCATGTCAATAAATTGCTACTGCTGTAGGATCAGATGATGTCTTTTCTGTGAAGATGTGGACTTGTTTAGAGCTTGTCCTGGTTCCAGCTGGGAATAAATTAATTTTCTTTGTAGTAGCTGTTGTGCTTTGGATTTGGTATGAGAATAATGTTGGTAAAGTGCTGTTTTATTTGTTGCTAAGTAATGTTTCTGTTAATCAAGGACTATTTCAGCTTCTATGGAAGCTGAGAGGAAGAAGAGGTGAGACAAGCTTGCTTAAGGAACAGTTCATAGCACAGGCATCAGTATGTAACTGGGTTTTGGTCAGGGGACAGGAATTGGTGATCTTTGGGCAACCAATTATGTGGTGAGAGCAAATTATGTCATTTCACTTTACTTTGCAGATTTTTACTGCTGTTATGATTTTCCTTTTCTGTGACTGCTCCATTAAACTGTCTGTCTTAACCCATGAGGGGTTTTTTTCATTCCTTTCCTCCCTGACTAGTGATGATGGGGCAGTTAGTGAGTGGCTGTGTGGTCCTAGTTGCTGGCTGAGATTAAATCATGACAGAGCTCAAGGCACTTATACTAATTTCAAGGTTTTTAAGATTCTTGTATCAAATGTGAGGCACTGCTGAAGGAACAAATGCAACCCTTATACCTGAATGTTATATGAATTATTGCTGGGCAGAATCATTTAATGCTTCTCTGGTTTTGCAGCTGAACCTGTAAGTCTGCCATCTTTTTGGGTGTGCTGATTTATTTGTAAATATTAGCTATGCCAGGCTTGTTGTTGAAAAGGAAACTAAATTTCATGCATGCAGCCTGTGGGACTGAACTTGTGTCTGTTACTGTCAGACTTTGAAAAAATTCACTTTCTTATTTCACTGAACACTACCAAGGCTTTCCCCTTTGAGAATGTTTCTACAGTTTTGCCTGTGCTAAAAAAATTTCTAATCTCCACTCTCAGCTCAAACCTCTCTCTCAACCTCTCTCAAACCTCTTTTGATAGCAGCTGTCTTTAGCTGACCCTGCTTGTAGTACTGTGAAGCAGATGCTCCTTTTTTTTTTGGAGGGGTGGGAGGGATGATGCTAAAGGCTTAAATGGCTGTGTGTTAAATGTACATATATATGTGTGTTATGGCACAATAGACTGTCCTTTAAGTGAGAAGAAAACAACAGTGCGCCTGGGAATAGGGCTGTTCCTAAAATGTGATGTGAGCTTACTGATGCTGTACAATAGTTTTGGGGTTTGCTATATGTATGTTAATGTTTGTATGTGAGATGCTGGAAATTATGGGCCCATGAGTGGTGATGGTTGCTAGAACACGTGCCCCTTGACTCTGTGTGCAGCAGTGCTCACATTGATCTCTCTCCAATGGTTAATTAGTGTGATCAAAACTAGGCTGCTTATGTTAATAGTAGCTTATCAATACCTGAAGGGGGCTACAGAAAGGCTGGGTGGGGTAGGACTTTTTAATAGAGCACAGGATGGCAGGACTAGGAGTAATGGATGCAAATTGGAAGAGGGGAGATCTAAGCTGGATATAAGAAAGAAATTCTTTCCTTTGTGGGTGGTAGAACATTGGAATAGGTTGCCCAGAGAGGTTGTGGATGCCCCCTCTGTGGAGGTGTTTAAGACCAGGCTGGACAAGGCACTGAGCAGCCTGGTCTAGTGGGAGGTGTCCCTGCCCATGGCAGGGGTGTTGGAACTAGATGATCTTTAAGGTCCTTTCCAACCCAAATCATTCTATGACTGAGTCACTCAGACATGTCAATTATTCTGCTCCCAAAGAGAAAGCAGAACAGGCTCCAGCATCCTCACTAAGTGTTTACTCACTGCTGTCATCTCTCCCACAGGGAAGCTCTGATCTAGATGCTTCACTCAAACATTTCCAGGCTCTCAAAAGGGGACTGGGAAAGATTTTTTTTATTTTTTTTTTTATCTCTGCTGAGAGGAAGCCTTGTCACTTGATGCTGGATTACTGTGATTTCTTGTAAACCGGGTTTCACAGCAGTGCAATTTTGTTTTAAGTGCAAGCCAAAATGATAGAATTTTCTCACACTGAAGAAAGTTTTCAAGTACCCCTGTAGAACTGCAGTTACAGATGAGATTTTTACCAAGAAGAAAGAATGACTTGTGATGAGGGGCTACAAACAATTTAATTGCAATTTGAGCCAAAAGGGCAATTGGATTCTCCTTGTAAAATGGAGAGACTGAGTCCATCTCAGTCTGTAGCTGGAATGATCTGCACTTGTCAAATGATCTAATAGTTGAACACAAGAAATGTAAGCATGAGCATGGCAGAGTGATTTTATGTAATTTCATTCCATATTTAACATACAGCATGTAGTTTTGAAATAGATGAAAGAATACCTACTGGTTCTGGCAATTTAGTTTTGACTTTAAGAGAAATCTAAAAACAAGTTTCAGTTTTCACCCATTGTGAATTAAAAACTACATAATTCTCTGCACTGCTTGTTCAGCTGATGGTTATATTGAGTGAAACCAAAATGTATTTATATAGCTGTTTATCTATTTATATAATCATGGCTCTGGTTATTTGAGGGAAGTAATTTTCTGTTTCTAGGAGATCTTTAATAGAGTGAAAAATATCTGCAGTGCTGAATGGATCTCTGTTGCTGTAGAATGCATTGATTAGACTGAAGGATGACTGTGCACTGATTAAGAAAGAATTTAAGTGGCTATAAATAAATTCCTCCGGGCCAGAAGAGAAGCACTTTTGCATCTGAACAGTATTTGGTTAAGAATTCAGTGCCTGAGGGAACTGGAAAAAAACACAGGCATTCAAGGCTTTGAGCAAGGGAGAGGAAAACAAAACATTTCCCAAGCAGTAGCATTTTACTGTTAAATTTTTATCTAATTAACAAAGTTTGAATCTTACACAAGAAAGCAACACCCGCTAGCATGTCCAGAGTGTGAAAGACACCAAAAGCCAAGCTCTGGGCTGGAAATGCCAAGGGCATCTCTCTGTACAGTTAGCATAGGAATTAGAAGACCTGTGTTAGATCCTCAATGAGTATTTCCTGTCCAAGGGCTTGGCTAATTGGAGAAAATTAAATGGTAAATGCTCTCTCCAGGAATGCTTTTAGTAGAGCAGCATCCATGCAGGAATCAGTCTGTCAGTTCAGCTGCCAAATATGCAGTAATCTTAATGTCTGTTTCTCAGTTGTCACTTCAAGTTGAGAAGCTTAAACTGCCTCATGAAGAGCAATGTGCTACTGTATCTGGGTTGCCTTGTGTCTTTAATGTTTTATTTCTGCTAGTTACCACGTACTGGCTGATGACTTTCAATTTTTGGTTTCTACTTATAAAAGCACATAAAATTAGTAGTCTCAATTTAAAGCTGTATTCAGACCAAAAGGGAATACTGTGGTGCAAGGATTTATTAGAAGAAAAATCTCATATTAATGGAACTCAGTAAGTTAAATGTGATGGCACACTCAGCTCTAGCTTCCACACTTGTGCCTTTGGGGAAGTGGTTCCTTATGCAGCTGGAACTGGAAGGGCATTGCCAAACATCCTTCAGTTTGGCAAAAATTCACTGTGCCTTTGCTCACAAATAGATTGATGCTGGCAGAAGCACTTCTGATAGTCAAGCATATTTAGGACTGTTGAAAGGGATGAAAGGAAGACAGGATGCAGAAAAAATGCCAAATTTGCAACCTATAGTTAGTGCATGATGTGCATGGTTTATTTTTAAGGAAGCTTGATGTAAAGTCTGAATATAAACAGCTCTGAATTTTTTGCATGATCGATAAAGCATTAGTCTTCAAATTCCTGGGCAGGGAGGTTGGAAATGGATGATTTTTAAGGTCCCTTCCAACCCAAACCATTCTATGATTCTATCTTAAGGTGGTAGTTATGCTGCAAAGAGTACAAAGAAAGGGCCTGGCAGGACAGCAAACCACTGGGGATTCTTCTTTGCTCCATTTGTGCTGAATGACAGACCACACCAGGACTAGGAGCGAATCTAACGTGGAGGTGGGAGAAGGTGGAAAACCTGAAGTCCCTGGGAGGAGGCAGGAGGCAGTGAGGTTTCCTACTCCTGTAAGGTTTTTAATTTGTGTTATTGTTCTGTTCTGAAAGATAGAATCATAGAATCACAGAAAGGTTTGGGTTGGAAGGGACCTTAAAGATTGAGTTCCAATCCCCCTCCCACAAGATCAGGCTGCTCAGTGCCTTGTCCAGCCTGTCCTTAAACCCCTCCAGAGAGGGGGCATCCACAGCCTCTCTGGGCAACCTGTTCCAATGTTTCACCACCCTCACTGTAAAGAATTTCTTTCTTATATCTAGCCTGAATCTACCCCCTTCCAATTTTACATTCATTATTTCTAGTCCTCCCATCAGATATCTTATTAAAAAGTCCTACCCCAGCCTTTCTGTAGCCCCCTTCAGGTATTGATAAGTTACTATGAGGTAGCCCCTGAGTCTTCTCTTCTCCAGGCTGAACAACCCCAACTCCTTCAGCCTGTCTTCATAAGGCAGTTGCTCCAGCCCTTTGATCATCTTCATGGCCCTCCTCTGGACCTGGTCAAACAGGTCCTTCTTATGCGGAGGACTCCAGAACTGGACACAGTAACTTGAGATGAGTTCTCACCAGAGCCGAGTAGAGTGGCAAAATCACCACTCTGGACCTGCAGGTCACACTCCTCTTAATGCAGTTGTATGTCAGGTTTCAGGGAGATGTCTTTGGGATATATTGAAGAGGCTGGAAAATTAACAGTAAGAGAGGGCTGTGATTGCAGCTACATGGGGAAGTGGGACTTATGCTGTGCTGAACAGTACTTACGGAAAGCCAGGTCATCCCACAGTATTGGGCAATCCTTGGCTGCCATATATATGTGGCAGAATAGTTACAGAACCTGATTTCTGTTGTAACCTGGCTGTGAGGGAACAGCTCTTTGAAATGGCAGACAAGGAGAGTGGTCAGAGCAGATGATCAAGTGCAGTCCCTATCACCTTAAAAGCTGCTGTCCAGTAATGGGGTGGGTTGGTTTATTCTAGCGCAGTGCAGCTGATAAAACCGCTCTGCAAACACTGGCACTGAGGGCAAACACCAAAGGTCTCACAGGCACAGCGTGAGGATACTGGGACCAGGAACTCAGGTTGTTGTTACGGCAACCGGAGCTTCTCCTCCGGGGGAGCCCTGAATGGTGCTGGGCGACAGAAGCAGGGAGGCAGATGGTCTTTAATGTAATGTGAAATGTAAATAGGCGAGGGTGAGCAGATGTCTGCCTCTGCCCACGCTGTGTCTGAGCAGAGAGGGGACAGGCCTGGCCGCTGTGACCCGCTGCCAATGGAGGTGGTGGCGGCGGGTCCCTTCCCTGCACGGTGAGGTTTTCTTGTGGGATTCATTTCCTCAGAGCCCCTCTCTCCGGCTGACAGGGAAACAAATCGCTCTGTGGAACGGAGCGTGGAAACGGCACAGCCTTTGGCCAAAATGGAGAACGGGACTTCTCTGACTGGCAAAGAGGACACAAAAAAAATATACCCGCTTTAGGAAGGGATTTTAGGGACAGCCTGGCAGGCCCTTGGGGAGGCGGGGTCCTGCTGCGGCCCTGCCTGACAGAAGCAGGGCTGGGGCAGGTCAGCTCCGGGGCGGTGCCGCAGGGACACAAACTCTCCCAGTGCCTGCGGGACGTAAACAGACACGACTCCGGGCTCTCCTCCCCGGGCTGAGACGGGCCCCTTTTTCCCTCCTGACGGGTGGACGGCAGGACCCCACGGGAACTGTAGTTCTGAGCCTGCGACGCGGCACTACCGGCCGCCTGCGGGAGAACTACAACTCCCAGCATGCCTCGGGGCAGCGTGGCTCCGCCCCCCGCCGGGCTGTGCTGGCAGCCGGGCTGTGTACGTGGGAGCGGGAGGCCGGCCGGCACGGCGGGGGTGGGGGNCGGGGCTACGGCGAGGAGGGCGGAGGAGGACTGGCAGGTACGGCCCCCCATCCCCGCGGGCAGGGTTAGGGGCTCTCGGCCACGGGGCTGCCCCGGGCTCAGTCCCTCGGGGGCCGGCGGGTGAAGGGGTTGGAAGAAAGGCTGGAAGAGAAGAATGGCCCTTTGCCGGTCCTGGGACCCCCAGGGCTCCAGAGGGGCCGGTGGGAGTGCGGCAGCCAGCCGAGTTTTGGAGCTTTTGACCTTCGTGGGGTTTCTCATCTTTATCCTTGCGTGGGAGAGGAACGTCGGAAGAGCTCCCACCGGGAAAAGGAATCACAGAATGGTTTGGGTTGGAAGGGACCTTAAAGATCATCCCGTTCTCAGGTCCCTGCAGGGACTCCCCCCGTTAGCCCAGGATACCAGCCTGGCCTTGAGCACTTCTAGGGACTGATGCAGTTTCTGTCATGGCCGTGGGATGGGGTTTGCTGAGCCTGTGGTCCTGTAGGGCCTGGTGGGGACATGCTGGGACATCGGACTGCCTGGGCCAGCAGCCACCTGGGGGGGGTGGCATGTGAAGCTGAGGTCAGTATGGAGCCCACCCCTCCATACTGTCACTCGTGTGACAGCCCTTTGCTGCACCAGACACCAGGCAGAGTTGAACTGGTCACTCGTTGCAAGAAATAACAGATCTGCCTTGCTTTGGTAGGATGTTTATTTCCAAATCCCTTTTCTTGCGTGCATTTGAGGGTGCTTGAAGCGAGCTCCTGCTCAGGCATTTCTGATTACTTACTTAAAAAAACAAACATGTGATTTGGTGGGAACTTATCAGAAGGATAAGCTTATCGGTTTGTCAGAAAAAGTGACAGGGCATTGACCACTATAAAAATCATAGAATCACAGAATATCAGGCATTGAAAGGGACCTTGAAAGATAATCTAGTCCGATTCCCCTGCCGGAGCAGGAACACCCAGATCATGCAAACTTTAAGGTATAGAGCTGAGTTACTGTTTTTAATTTGTGTCCATTTGTATCATTACACACTGCAGGGATCCCAGCTGTGGTTTAACTGTTGAGACTAGAGCCATCTCCTTCTTAGTTTGATGGATCAATCTGTTATTGACCCCGTCAAGGAGATATGCTACTGGGAAGCAGAGTAAAAGTTCCTGGGTGGGACATGGCTCTTGGGTGTTTTGCATGATTTGCATCTCTCTAGGTTTTCTAGGCTGTTTCTAATTGAGTCATTACAAAGCAAACTATATTCAACATGAGGCATAATCGTCTTGTTGAAACATTTATTTATTTTACCAAATAAAAACACTTCAGCCCAAAGTTATGGTCCATGAATTTCTGATGTATATTTAGCCCTCCCAACTGGAGGTGGCATTGGCATATGAAGCACTTAGAGGGCACAAGGAAAGTGTGAAAAGAAAGCATGACAAAACCTTTGGCAAGATTCTCTTTCAGACATATCATAACATTATGGGTAGAAAAATCATGTTAGACTTTTGCCTAAAACCACGAGTGAGATCTTGCAACTTTGGAAGGCTTGTGGGCATTAGGCTAGAGATGGAGCATCCTCTTTCCTGGTGCCTTTGGAAGTCAAAGAAGCTGAATTGATATGAGAGTTGACTTTCTGTATGATAAAATTCTTTTAAGAACTGTGACTTAAGGAATATCATAAGAACTGGGAATAGGTGGTAATTTTAAAACATCCCTGTAGGCTTACAGTTGGACAGATGGCTGAGGCCTCCTAGTGCCCTTTGGGTTTTGTTGAAGGTGAGACTCCTGTCACCAGTCTTCTGTCCTTGGAGTCATTTGACAGGAAGGGAAAATACTTGAAATAGTATGCTCCCTACTATGCATTTTTTTAATGTGGCATTGCCATTTTATTTATGTAGTTTTTCTCGTAGACTTATACAGATTTTATCTATGCAAGTTTTTTCACTGCACAGAAACAAAAAGTGTGATATGTTATTGAATTAAGATTGTGGTTGAGAAAGATTAACAAGAAAATTGTGGTGGTGGGGGGAATGCAGTTACATTTGCATTTGCAGGTTTGAAAATATTCAGACCTCCTAGGCATAAGCTAGCATAATTTGCTGTGCCTGATTTTAATTTTACATTGCTGTGTGTCATTCCAGAAAATTAGCAGTGAACAGCTATTATCTTCTGAGGTCATTGCAAATGTGCCAAGTACACTCTTGTTCTCCTGATCAGAACTTTGTTCAGCTTGTAAGACAAGGCTAGAGGTGACTGGTAGCAGAGGAGGTAATGATGAGGGACTGTGAGTGAAAGGGGGAGGCAGCTGTGGATGATGAAGGACTGAGAGAAGAGAGGAGCAGTGCCTCAAGGCAGGAATAAAGCTGAACAGTGCTGCAGGATTTGAATTGCAGTAATGGGGACTGGAGGAGGCAGTAAGAAAGGATAAAAAGAGAACCCTCGGTGAGACAGACTTTATGGAGGTGAGATGTGAGTTTTCAGGAAGCAGGCAATAGCTGGGAAGGCACAGACCAAGCAGAAAAAGGCAGATGAGGGAAGAGAAACTCACTCGAAGGAAGCCTGTGGATTCTGATGCTCTCCTACGTGCAGAAAGAAAGCTGCAGTTGGATTTATTTGTGTGACCCTTCTGTAGCCTGCTGACACAGTTAGCACTTATGGCTTGCTTCTTCTCACAGTGTAGTTCTGATTTGGCCTATATAGATAAAAATCAGCCAGAAATATCTTGTGCTGGTTTTACTCTGTCTTAGTGTCTCTCTTTCTTCAGGTTTGCACCTGCTTAGCTTTACACTTCATGCTCTTTCCTTTCTTAGAACTCAGCTAAGGATACAGGTACTGTAACCTGTTGGACCAGTTCTACTTCCTGATAATTCAGCATATAATGGATTGTCTCAGGGTATCATGCTGTATGCCCAGCAATGCAGCTGTATGACCACGTCCTTCAGTTGTTCTGTCTTATGTTCTGGTTTTCAAGTGGTTTTTTAAGTTAGGCAAAATGGCCCATCTGCTGAAGCAACGTTAGGATGACAAAGCCTGTGTTGTGACCAAGGTCTGGTGAGAGTAAGCATGTTGGTCACAGAGGTGTTGCTTTGGTTGTAGTTTACACTGGGCCTTAATTAGGAGATGGATATTCCTCGAATAATTATACAAAGGAGTATTTGGTGCTGTAAAATACAAGCCTTTCACTGAAATGTCAGACAACAAATTACTTGTTTTCTGCTTCCATTGCTTCAGTTCATTTCTTTCTGCTTGACAATTTCAAGTAAAATTCAGCCCTTAGAGGAGACAGCCTTGACAGTGAGATATGTGGTGGGAACTGGTCTTCTTGGCTTGTTTCATGTGCCATGTTTGGAAGGTGAGGGGAAACTCTTCAAGTCCTGGATTTCCTGCAGCAGTTATTGCTATCTGGAATCTATGGGAGGCCCCATGCTCGTATTCCTGCTTTTTAAAAGATGTAGCTTGTTGTCTGTGTCATTGGTGGCTTTCTCAAAGGCATAGCACTTTGAGGGTAGTGGCCCTGTGGCCACAGAGAGAGAGAAGCCCATGCTGGAGCAGGTTTGCTGGCAGGACTTGTGGCCCCTTGGGGCTGTGCAGTCTGCTCCTGAAAGATTGCACCTTGTGGAAAGGACCCACGCTGGAGCAGTTAGTGAAGGACTCATGTTGGAGAAGTTTGTGGACTGCTGTCTCCCATGGGAGGGACCCCATGCTGGAACAGGGAAGACTGTGAGGATTCTCCCTGCTGAGAAGGAAGGAGTGGCAGAAACAATGTGTGATGTGATGAACTGACCTGAACTGACCCTCTGCTCCAAGGACGGGGTGGAGGTGTAAGTGAAGTTGAGCCTGGGAAGAAGGGGAGGGGTGAGGAGAAGGTGTTTTAAGATTTAGTTTGTATTTCCCATTACCCTACTCTGATTTTATTTGCAGCACATCAAATTAATGTCCCTAAGTCGAGCCTGTTTTGCCCATGGCAATAACTGATGGATTTTGAGGGGTGCTGCTTTGTTATGTGTTGTCATATTTATTCTCTCAAGCTGAGCAGTTGCATTCACCTTATAAATGGTGAGTAATGTCCTTATGCTGTATGTTATAACAGAAAATGATATTAGGAGAATTGTGAATGAAATGATAAAACATTTGCTGAAGCAAAGCCAAGTTTGAGATCAGCACACTATTCTGACTCATTCAGTACAGCAAAGCTCTTTAAATAGATGTGAATGGTGTTATCTGTCCAATGTCTGACTTCAGATAGAAACTACAAAAAAAATCCCCTTTACAACAGTAACTTACAGTCTGAAAATTGCAGACAAGACAGTAGTTTTATTGGTGTAATGGACTGGTCTTTGAGGTTTTCTTTGCGTTTTTCTGTATTATTTGCTTCCACTTTTTTAAGAGAAGGGAAACTTAAATAGCCACCATAAGCTCTATGCTGGAAGTGTGTGTATGCTTAAGAAAATTGTATTCTGAGGGTGATTGTGTAGACTTAAACAACTTTGTCTTATTTTGCTTTCTTGTATTCCCTCACAATGAGTATTTTTCAGAATTTGAGAGGAGGTTAATGGAAAGAAAGTGGAAAGAAAAATATCAGAAACTGACATAAAAAATTCTGAAATAACTTTTGAGGGATGCATTTGAAATTATCTAAATCTAATACTTCTATGCAATATTAAAAACCTAAATCAAAGGGTGATTTTCAATTTAACATGGGAGGGTACTTAGAGGTGCAATGAAGGGTATGTTAACACTGTGTACAAGTCTCTACCCTAACAGCATTTTTGTGGGGGGCTTCCCTACAAGCTGGAACATAGGAGGTTCCACAGAAATATAAGAAAAAACTTTTTCACAGTGAGGGTGACAAAACAGTGGCACAGGCTGCCCAGAGAGGGTGTGGGGTCTCCTTCTCTGGAGACATTCAAACCCCACCGGGCCATGTTCCTGTGTGACCTGATCTGGGTGTTCCTGCTCTGGCAGGGGGATGGGACTGGATGGTCTCTCTGGGTCCCTTCCAATCCCTGACATTCTGTGATTCTGTGTGTGATAATGGAATTGCATTTTCTTAAGAGTTGCTTCTTGAGGCTGCAAAACGGAACAGTAAATGACTAATCAGGAGGTAGTTCAATTACTGCTTGTGCTCATTGAAGGCTGTGAGCAAGTGTGTTACTTGGCAGGTTGTCCTCTCATTTACATGGCTGTCCCTTCCAAGGGAGTCATCTCAAAAAACATCTTCACCCTCAGTATTGTGTTTATAATGGGCTTTTACTGGATGAAAATAGCAACACTTCCCAAAGAGGTTCCTTTGGGAGCACTTTTTGCTTTTTTCTTGTGCTTTGGGTAGTGTTCCTGTTCACTTACTATGTTTTATACATTTTCTTGAACACAACAGGTCTTCTTGTGGGAACATTAGATGCAGTGTTGGATTCTACATCAAAAGTCGCCCCATTTCGCATCCTGCACCAGACACCAGACTCTCAAGTCTACTGGTCCATTGCATGTGGTAGGTACTATAATTTAGAAGCAAACTGAGTTTCTAAAACAAAAAATGAGAGTACAAAGTATGGGATCCATCTTTGGGTTGTTACTATTTTCAGTTCTATAATTATTTGAAAACCTGTGTTTGACAGAAGGACATGGTTCCAGTTTTTCAAAATCTATCTATGAACTCTTCATATTACAACTTCCAGTTGCAGCAGTCTGTGAAGTGTCAAAGAACTGCCTTGGCACCTTTTTTTCTGTGAGATGCAAGTGTATCTTGGCTCAGTTCAAGCTGATAGGGATGAGTTGACCCCCAAGAGGAACAAGTATGCTGTAGGCAGGAGTAACAGGAGTTGCTTATCCTAATGTCTTTCTCTACTTTGTCTGTACCTGTTGAAATGATCCAGGTTCCCAGTTGTGATCTGAGGCTAATTCTTTTTTGTATCTATTGCTTTGATAGGGTCTGAAATGGTTCTTCCAAATAACTTCAATATTTATTAAAAAGTTTCACCTTTATTGTGTCACATTGTGCCTCTGATTCACACTGTGACTCAAATAATTGGTCTACATGTGTAGTCTGAGAAAAATAATTAGTTTGCAATTTAATTGCTATGTTAATTACTCTTCATATAATTTTTTAAAGGGCTGTTGCAAATCCACCCATGTTTGGAACAATTTCTATTCACTCCCAAGACAACTTTAGCTAATCCTGTGAGGTCCATTGAAAGCTGTTTAATTAGTCTTTACAAGGCAAATTGAGAAAAAAGAAATTGTTTAAGGTGTGTTCTTGCTTGGGGGTATTGATAGGATGTGATTACATTGGCTGACTTTAGTTGTGAGCATTCCTGTGGAGGGTGAAGCTGAAAATTAATTTATCTTCTAGAATCCTTTTATTCAAACCTTTGTAAGTTGGGTTTTTTTCCCCCTTTTCTCCCTTTTCTTGCCTTCCTCTGACAGGGAGCCACCTGAGTTGTTACACAACTGACACAGTGTTGCATTTGCTGGACCTCTACTCTTTGTTTCACTACTGTCTTCTCTGCTGATTACTTGTTACTACTTGCATAATTTTTAATTATGTGGAAAGAATAAGATGAGAGAATTATCATAAGCATTTAGAAGGTGACCTACCACATTTCTTTAATTACTAAAGTAGCTAGTGGATAGGAGTGTTTCTTTGTTTTTAAAGTTAGCTAGTAATCTAAGTGTATTTCTGGAAAGTTCAGGTGGGAGAGGTTTTTCTTTGCTATAAAGTTGTAGTGATGTTTGCCCTGTAGCACCTGATTGCTCTCTGAAACCTAAAGTAAATAAAGCAACAAGGCTGGAGTCTTACTGAGGTGTTTGAAAAATCAGAATTTATATGTTTGGAGCATTTAATTTTATCTTGGCTCTATGATTTCTACATTCCTTATGGTTATTGATACTGTTTTTTTAAGGTTTCTCATCCTCTTGTGCACATGTATTGAAGGGAAAAAGAACTGCCTTTATTGCCATGTGCTTGTGTTTGAGGGTCTAGTATTAAAAATTACAAATTCTGGTGCTGCCAAACATTGTTTCAAGGCTTGTTCAGCCTATCTAAATTGGTGAACCCTTTTTCCTGCGCCAGGAATTAGTTCTGTTATGTTTTCTATATGAGGTACAGATATGCTTCTCTTGTAGAAGCCTGCATCTGCATGAAAACAATGAATTGTTTGGAATTATAGCATAAGCACAATTATATTGTAGGTGGGATGACATTGTTTCCTGAGTAGTGGTTGCCTGAGCTTTAGTGTAGTTAGAAATATAATTGATAGATAGAGTGAGGTAAAACTATGACCTATAACAAGCATGAGGAAGCAAGTGATTATTGTCAGTAGCATAAATTGTAATTTCATGTATCCAAAAAGAAATCTTTGCTACCTTCCTGGTTATGGTCATGTATGCTTTATATTTGTATATTTGTACATACAAAAATATATTTGTATATTTTTCTTGGGGTTCTACTCTGGAAAATGCTGTGGTCCAGTGATCAAAGCTGAGGATACCCAAAGATCAGATTTAATTTTCTTCTTAGTCTTAAGAATTTGATCTCAAATTTCCCACTTTCTAGACTATTAGACTGGGAGTGTTTGACTGATGCTCTACCATCCATTTTGGGGTAGTACTGGCTTCAGCACTGAGTCACACAGTGTTGAGAAAGCTGAGATTATTCTAGCTGTATAGACCAGCAATACAGCTGCATAAAGGGCTTGGAAGATAAAACCATAGTAGTGTGAATTTTTAATGTACACCAAATACAGTTTTACTGTTGAACAATCAATTTAAGACTTCTGATTTGGTCTTACGTATCTAAATTACTCTGCAGATCATGAATTTGCTAATTAATTCTTAATTAATATTTTAGTCAAATAATTAAAGCCTGTTCTAATTTTAAGCAAAGCTAATTTTTCTCTTTCAACCAGGATCCAGCAGAGAAGAAATAACAGAACACTGGGACTGGTTGGAACACAATGTTATGAAGACTTTATCAGTATTTGATTCAAATGAAGATATTACAAGCTTTGTTCAGGGAAAGATAAGAGTAAGTAACAGGCAGATGACATGGTTGCTGAAAGCTAAGTATTTTCTTCCACAAAATGAACAAAAATTATGTGTCCTCTTTAGTACACCAAAGGACAGCATCATAAGGCTCCACACTCCTTATTGAGTAGTATTTGCCTTTTAAATTCAACATACTCCATTAGTCCTGTTTGTCTGCCTCACACTTAAGTAAGGTTGGTTGAAATTCTTGGTAAATGATACAACAGATGTCTTTAGATAGTGGTTTAAAACTGCTGATAAATTATTTCAGTTTAACTTATAAACCTGGGAACCATAGGGTATGTTTCCTTTGTATGTGCTAAATGTTTAGCCCAGCAATTCTTTTGAGCAAGTGAGGAAAACGTATCTATTTCAGAAGAGCAGACCTGGGAACATGCATCTTGTCAAAGTTCTGTTGGGAAATGAAGGATGAGTCTGAAATACCACATTTGATTTGTGACCTGTCTCTTGATCAGATCCTTGGGCTGTTCTTCCATTCTAAAGCTTGCTGCGCTATTAGGGGAGTGCTGTGCTGCTGTATGTTTGCAGGTCTATATATGACACCAGTATGGATGCATATATAATGTAACTGGTTCTTCTATTTTAGGGTTTGATTGCTGAAGAGGGAAAAGGTTCTTTTGTAAAAGAAGATGATCCTGAGAAGTTTCGTGAAGGTCTTATGAAGTTTGAAAAGTGTTTTGGATTACCAGAGCAGGAGAAGTTGGTTACCTATTATTCATGCAGCTATTGGAAAGGCAGAGTGCCCTGTCAAGGATGGCTTTATCTTAGTACCAACTTCCTCAGCTTTTATTCCTTTTTGTTGGGAGCAGAAAGTAAGTAAAACCCTAACACTAAGCCTAATCCTTTCACATTTACCTTTTATCTTTCAGATTGGGAAGAATTCTTCCTCTGTGTTAAGGGAGCTATTTTGCTGTGTGAGCAGATGTCAGCAAAGAATAGGAAAACCTGCAAACCAAAGCTGCTTTATGGAAATGAGTACATTTGTGTAACTTAGTGGACAATGTCCATGAGGTTTTCTGCTTCAGGCAGAAGGGAAATCCTTGCAGTTTTGTTGTCTTTAGTTCACTCTGTATATTAATTTGGTCTGTGAGGATTAGAGTTATTTCTTCAAACACAGATTTGATATTTCACGTGGATTCACTACTTACTGGTGATAATTGCACATAACATTTTTTTTTCCTTTGTATAATTACTTTGAAAAATGGCCAAACTCATCTCTCTAACAACATGAGTTATAACTGCATTTGTGTGAAAACTAGAAATCATAAAGAGAGTAGAATCCTTTCGAAGGTACTTCCTATTTGTAGTAGAAAATGTCATAGCTAGTGGGCAGGTTTCCTCTTGCCAATAAATGATGATTTTACTTTAAGAATTCCTGTTGGTGAACAGTTAAAATGTTTGTTTGCAATTTGCAGTTTTGCAAATAAAAAGTGTCTTTAAGGATTTATTTTACAGGAGCTGTAAAGAGAGTGTTCTTTGTGCTTGTGACTTTCTAGCCCCTTCCAAGTGGGTTACCATTTTAACTTATTTTGTCTAGCTCAGTTATGTTTTATTACTACTGCAAACTGCTTTTAAAATATGAAGGTAGCAGTTATGCACATCTGCTTGTCTTTGTATTTTCAGTAAAACTTATTATCTCCTGGGATGAAATATCAAAACTTGAGAAGACTTCCAATGTGATTCTGACAGAGAGCATTCATGTGTGCTCCCGTGGGGAGGATCACTATTTTTCCATGTTTTTGCACATTAGTGAAACATTCCTTCTCATGGAGCAGCTGGCAAACTATGCTGTGAAGAGACTTTTTGACAAGGAGACATTTGAAAATGACCCAGTCCTTTATGATCCCCTGCAGATCACCAAGAGGTAATAAATACGTAACTTGAAGTCTATTTGCCCTAGGCAAAGGGGAAAAGAATGCTTGTCTCAAGGTGACGTGTGAAGGTCAGCAAAGATGGTGTTCTCTTAAACAGGTGTCTCATTGAAATTTTGCACCAAAGTAATGTGGGACATGGTTGTTTCTTGTTACTTTGCAGTTTCATAAGTCCATATGGAAGTGATGAAACCTACACAGCTCATCTTCAACTATGCAGTTTATAGTAATTTGAATTTTTAAAGGTGTTTTGGCAGCATTCAGGATTAAAGAATGAAGCTGCAGTGCCTCCAAAAAGACCTGTTGAAGATCATTTAATAAACACATATATAATAACTGCATGGCTTTTCTGCCACTGGAGAAGCAGGTCCAGAGGAGGGCCATGAAGATGGTCAAAGGGCTGGAGCAACTCTGGAGCAACTGCCTTATGTAGGCAGGCTGAAGGAGTTGGGGTTGTTCAGCCTGGAGAAGAGAAGGCTCAGGGGGGACCTTATAGTAACTTATCAATACCTAAAGGGGGCCTACAGAAAGGCAGGGGTAGGACATTTTAATAAGATATAGGATTGCAGGACTAGAAATATTGGATGTAAATTGGAAGGGGGTAGATTCAGGATAGATAGAAGAATGAAATTCTTTACAGTGAGGATAGTGAAACACTGGAACAAGTTGCCCAGAGAAGTTGTGGATGCCCCCTCTCTGGAGGTGTTCAAGGCCAGGCTGGACAAGGCACTGAGCAGCCTGATCTAGTGGGAGGTGTCCCTGCTTATGGCAGGGGGGTTGGAACTCGATGATCTTTAAGGTCCCTTCCAACCTGAAGTATTCTGTGATTCTATGGATATGTGACTTACCTTATTTATGGAAATACTGTAGGCAGTGGGAAAGATGTTTATGTAAATCACTCCAAGAGTTGTCATCTTTTGTTCTCAATAAGGTGTGTGAATATTGCTTGTAATAATACTGTGGTTTATCTTCTGGTTCATATTGAAGCAAATGTTGCATTATCCTCAGAGAGCTGTCTATCTGTGGAGCAGAGAAAATTGACAGCAAGTCTGTTGTTAGGTTATTTAAATTCCTGTAAAGGGATGACATTTTGTAGAAAATGTTATCTATCTGCAAATCAGAAAGCAATATCTTAATAATTTTCCTACTTAGAGCACCTTGTATCTAAAATCTAAGAAAAAACGTGCTATTTAGTTTTACAGCACACTGAATAATAAAGCCTGGTTTAAGTGGTATTTCCTGGGTAACTAATAGCTCAGTTTGGTGTCAGTGCTGGAGAGGGATGTTGCTCTACAATCAGACCATTGTTTTTAGCAGCAGTTACCTGTGAAGAATTAGCCTATGTCAGATGCTTACAACATGTGCTATATTTCTAACCAATTAGCCCTCTGTCGAGCCAAAACTTGGTTTAAGCTTAAGTGGACTGTTCTGATGTGCTGGGGAACAGAACAGACTAGGCTGTTAGTATGCTTTTCTGCATTACCTGCAGGTCCTGAGCCAGTGAAGTGCTTTACTGTGTAAGAAAATGCTTGAATCAATTGGTGTTCAGTGAAGTGTTTGAGTGTTTTTCTAGGTGGGTGTATATAGACAGCTGTGCTCTGCCCTCTTCAAGCAAAACATTGAGCCCTCTCCACCTCCCATAAACTGTAGGAGAGCATGATATTTTACTGCCTTTCCACAAGGTTCTTTTAACTTTTATATTCATAAAGGCGTTTTAAACTTACTTAGTTTTCCTTTTCTCTCTCCTCCTCTGTTTTTTTTTTTTGTTTTTAACCCAGAGGCCTGGAGAGCCGTGCCCACAGCGAGCAGTTTAGTGCATTCTTCAGGTTACCAAAAGAGGAGACCTTAAAAGAAGTTCATGAGTGCTTCTTGTGGGTTCCTTTCAGTCATTACAATGCTCATGGGAAAATGTGCATTTCAGAAAACTACATCTGCTTTGCTAGCCAGGATGGCAGCCTGTGCAGTGTAATCATTCCACTAAGAGAGGTAATGCAAACTTCAGTCATACACAATGACTCTTTAGCAGATTTTCATTAGAATTTGCTTACTAAAGCAATGGGTCATACATGATGATTTCCTCTACCTTGGATACTCCATGTAGCAATTCTGTTTGCAGGTTTATAGAACTCCTTTCATGTTTCAGCTTTCTTGCCTGTATCCTTCCTCCTTCTCTTTTCTATTTACTCTGATTTCTGGTGCTGGGTACAGAATCCAAATTCTTTAATACCTATTTATCTTTTCAATAAAGAAGTGTTTGCTTAATTCTTGAAGTTGGGTTAATGAGACTTTCTCATGGTATAAAGAATTGGAGAGGGTAGAGCATCTTGAAGACTAATAATTGCTCTGCTGTGCTTCTTTGTTAGCTCAGTAGTGCAGTTCTTTTTGCAGCAGTTGGACGGCACTGTCTCTTCAAAAGTCTGTAGGAAAATCCATTGCCAGTCATCTGTGGTATAGCAGCTGATAGTTTCAACTGGCTGAATAAGGGCCATGTTGCAAAGGGCACAGCATTCATACTTCTGTGGGGTACCGTAGCTAGACTGTGGGGTAACTTCTGGTGTAAAAATACACCTACACCTCTCTCTTGAGTTCATGTCATCTGGGCCATTGCCACCATTCAGTCCTGTAGTGTTAAAAGCTTTTCATCAATACATAGACATACTTAGCATTAGCCTGAAAATTAAACTGTAGTTACTGTGCACAGTCTGTGTACATGACATAAGAAAGAAATTCTTTACAGTGAGGGTGGTGAAGCACTGGATCAGGTTGCCCAGAGAGGTTGTGGATCTCTTTGGAGATGTTCAAGACCAGGCTGGACAAGGCACTGAGCAGCCTGATCTAGTGGGAGGTGTCCCTGCCTATGGCAGGGGGGTTGGAACTCTATGATCTTTAAGGTCCTTTCCAACATGAACTATTCTATGATTCTATGCAGCCTGGCAGCAGGCACCTGACCTGGGGAGATGAGCTGAGCTAAGATCATCAATACCCTTGGTGTTCTCCACCAGGATAAAACCATTTATTTAACCATCTCTAAATAGGCCTGCAAACAATAGAAACTTCCATAGCGCATGAAAAACAAGAAGAGGCTGTTTTTAAGGAGCTGACTCTAAATTGTGGCCCTCACTATTTGTTCCAGAGTACTGCAGAGTTACTTTATTTCATCAGTCTTTCATTCTTTACAATGTAAAAGCTTCAACAATGACAGTCTGGTATTCAGTTGTCTCACTTGCATTAATGAAGTTTTAAGTGCTCCAATCTGCAACTGTTCCATCATGGCAATTAAAGTCAGCTCCAACTGTCAGGTGTTATGACAGCTATATTTGAAAGGGTATTCTCAGTGGAAATTCATTCTTGTAAAACTATTTTCATTTGATTACTTGCAAAAGCCATGTTTTGGCTGCTTTATGATGATAAGAAAAAGAAGTAACAGCTTCAGCAGATAGAAGGAGGCAGGATTTCATAAGCTGAACACTCACAGCTGGAAAAATATTTTCATAGGTTTTTGATTCTCTGTCAAAAATCTGTCACATTGTACTTACTCCCTTGTGCTAAAATAGCTGCAGACCACTGAGCATGAAAGAGTGAGTTTGTTGCTTGTTAGTAATTCTGCTTCATGCTACTGTGACACGTGCATGTCTATTTTACTCTTTTAGAAGTGTTTTTACACTTTTAGAAGGAAGCTGGTAAAATTTCTTGCCTAATTTATGTATCCTTGCTTCCAAAGGTCACAGGGGTGGATAAGACAGATCCAGCCAACAGAGGAGTCAGCATCAGCACCAAAGGGAAAACAGCTTTTCGTTTCACGGAGGTTAGAGATTTTGAACAGCTTGTGGCAAAGCTGAGAATGAAATGCAGTGCTGCTTCAAGTCCACAGCACATCATAAATACAGAGGTAGCTGCTCTGCTAATTCTAATTTCTTGGTGCCTTTTCCTAGGAATAAGGTTGTGTAGCCTTGCTGACAGTTTTGAGTGCATTGAGGGTGGTGAAACACTTGGAACAGGTTGCCCAGAGAGATTGTGGTTGCCCCCTCCCTGAAGGTGTTTAAGGCCAGGCTGAACAAGGCACTGAGTAACCTGATTTTAAGTGAGAGTTGTCCCTTCCCATGGCAAGGGGGTTGGAACTGGATGATCTTTAAGGTCCCTTCCAACCCAAACTATTCCCTGATTGCTGTGTAATGTAACAGATTTATATTTAAGCTTGAGTCTTGTAGAAACAGGATGAGTAACAATGTCTGCTGGACCTCTAGATTTCAAATTGTCTAAATTTTTCTTTCTTTCTGTTTAAAAAGTCATATTCCATCTCTTGCCTTCAGACCTTTCACATTGCAACAGAAGTTCACCTATCTCATCTAGAATTATATATAGCTGTGTCTGGTTTTGCCAGCTCACTCCAGAAGTTGATGGAGTGATTGTAAGGTTGTTTCTAGATGTGTAGTTTCATGCATGAGAAATAAGAAAGCAATAGCAAAATATCCCTACCAAGCCTTGCTTATTGTGGGTGCTATACCTCTTCCCTGATTTTCCTGTGGAAAAAAAAAATGAAATAGTATAAGTTGGAGTAGCCTTTAAAGTGACAGTTGTATGAGTGGAGAAGCATGCAAATAAATGCCTTTTGGTAGAAAACAATCAGTGACTCATCAAAATCTCTACCTTGAGATTTTGATTCATAAGTGTTAAAAGGCAAATATGAGTAATAAAAGCAAGGTAGTTTGATATCACTGGAAATGCTCAGCTGATAAGGGTACAGAACAGCCTTGGGAGACCTGGGTGGGAAGCTCTGATGGTCAGGGGCTGTCCCTTTCAGATTAGTTTATTCTGGGTTGTATCTGGATTATTTTGACATACCATGTACCTCTGGTTTTAAGGTGTGGGAAAAACAGGTAACTCTGTGCCTGTATGAAAAAGAATGTGTTAAACAGTAGTGGTATTGTAAATACATTCTGGTTTCGATTCTTTTATCTTCCATCACATTTTCAAAAATAATCCAGGTTCTAATGCTGGCTTTTAATGCTCTCAGCACTTCTGTATAGTTTGTATATGGCTCTGCTTAAATTAATGTCTGTCTTCTGACTTCGTTGTTGATGGATGGTCAGTCCTCCCTATCTATTACAGTTCTCATTATCTTAACATAATTAAGTTTTTAGCTGTAGAGATGGATTTTTTATTTTTTCCAAGTGCAGCCTCCTGGAAGCCCAGCTTTGGAGAGCAGGGATTGCTGTTTTAATTTGGTTTGGAAGTATGTATCTGCTACTTGCTATGATGAATGATGATCTAACAACAAAATGTTTTCTGATATTGGGGAGACTTTGTGAGGGGTTGTTTGGCATTTATAAACACCACTGTTAAATGTTGTTTTTCAAGGTTGCAGCTGGTTCTGCCTCTGACATTCCAAAGGATTTTGATGAGGGACCATCAAAGATGAGTCAGAAAGACAACAGCAAAACTGTCAGTACAGAAGCTCTAATGACTGTCTACCATCCTCAGGATGCTGAGAATCTAGACTCTAAAATGGTAAGGGATAAAATGGCCAACACTTTTTAGAATCTAGTGGAAAGTACTCGTATATTAATTCTATCAAGACTGCTGATTTCCTCTGGGGCTTTGTCAATCCTCTTTCATCTGCATGTTCTGTATTTGGAGTCCACAGGGTGCTTCTTCATGGCTCCATTAAATTTTCTGTTCATCTTATTTAATAATAATTATCTTCATGGAGATAATTCCTCCTGCTCTTCCACCCCTCAGGGAAGAGTTGTCTGGTTGTTTTGTGATAGTGAACATGTTTCCTATCTCTCTGAATTGTCAAGATACAAAGTTGCTACAAACTCTTTAGGGGCAAGAAGAATGTTATCAAGAAACTGCCTTCTTTTTTTTCTTGCTTCATTGTTTTGCACTTCTATCTAACAAAGTTATTCTATGGAGAAGGATTTTTATTTTTTTAATTGTTTTTGCACTAGAACTTCCTACTTTTGTTTCACCATAGTGAGTGCAAGAAGACAGATTTTATTTGAAAAGTAAGTCTTTCAGCAGAACTGGCTAAATTAAAATATGGATTTTTTTTGTGTTTAGAGATATCAAGAAATAAACACCCTTAGGCCTGAGAAAAGAGAATCCAGATTTTTAAGTTTTGCTTTTTTAATAATAAAAACAGCCCTGGAGCCTCACATGAGTTGGAGCACATGATCATCAGCTCCTTCAGAGAAATTGAATTGCATTTTAGGTGCATGATCAATAGTTTATTAGTAATCTAGTACTTTACAAAGTATCCATTTCACTCTTTTTACTATCTCTGCCTCCCTCTACTCTGCAGGTAAAATGCTTGTAATTTCAGTTATGTTTGAATGGGGAGTTTTTGCCAGTTCTCATTCTGTGAAGCAGATTTTACTTAAATGGCTGGTCTTGCATTTGTGCAGCGTCCTCTGTTGACAGAAATAGCTTGTTTGTGAAAACATTCTGTCTGGATGATAAATATTTAATTAAATGAAAAGCCTATATGGACATAAGTGTTTTCAGATATTAGTTCCCCCCTTTGATGCATCATTCTCCTCCAATTTTTTGTGATTATTTATTCTCTCCTTGTGCTATTTGGAGCTCATGTGAACAAACTGAGGAAAGATTGAGAAACTGTAGGATAACAATAACACTGATGTCATGCTGTCCCTCTGAGTAGTTCTGTTCCAAATCTGTCAACTGGTATAATGCAACAAAGCATGATGAATCAAAAAATGGAAGCAACCTGATTTGCCTGTTGAATTTCTGAGGGATGTTATTTCATCTGTAACAGAGTTAGTCCATTTTGGTTTTTTTTTTCTGTTAGCAGAGAGCAGTTCACAGGCATATTGAAATCAGAATATGGGAAAGGGAGTGATTGTTTGCTGTCTTAGTGCAGCAACAAGGAGGCTTCAAGTGAAGTTAGAAGGCAACAGATGTGTGCATTCAGAAAACAATTTGCTGGGAAATATCTGCTGTGTGTTGTTAAATTAACAGAAAATGCCTCTCCTGAGCAGATGCTTCTATGTACTGGAGGGTTTTATAGATATTTGCTTGTTCTTGCTGTCCTATGGCACTTGCTCTTGGTTTCTGTTGGATGAATGCTAGCTTAGATGTACCTTTTCTCTGACCTGGTATAGATATTTTGTAATTATATATTTCAAAGGTCATGTAGGAACTTCTAATATATGCCAAACATACACTATGCACAGGTTAGATTTTGCTTTGGGTTCATTTCACACACCAAAATGGGTGTCAAGGCTGTCATTTCCAGTTTGACTATATCTGAGAGCAAAATTCAGTTCTGTTCTCTGGAACATGGTGAAAATCTTCCAGTGCA
Source organism: Turnix velox (assembly GCA_013400935.1). Lineage (NCBI taxonomy): Eukaryota > Metazoa > Chordata > Aves > Charadriiformes > Turnicidae > Turnix > Turnix velox. The sequence continues at coordinate 188,081 of VZTY01000045.1, forward strand.
CTTAATGTTTGTTGTCTTCTGCCTTTTGTAGTTGAAAGAAAAAATGAAAGAACAGTCCTGGAACATCCTCTTTGTGGAACGTGGACATGGTGTCAGTATGTTTCGAACAAAGAAGACTCGAGACCTAGTTGTAAGAGGGATTCCAGAGGCACTGAGAGGAGAGCTCTGGCTGCTCTTCTCAGGTATTGCATTGCAAGTGTAATTGATTCATTTGTGGACTCTCCTCTATGATTGTTCATAGTCTGAGGAAAAATGCTGTTACCTCTGGCAGTTTATCCATTTCAAAATGATGAACAGGGTGGTTTTTGTCTATTCTTTTCTTTTACGTGGATGCAAACTAAGGTGGCATCTGTTTCTTCTTCAACAAATTCAAATGAAAAATAACAAAAAAATTGCCTGCTGTCCCAGGGGACAGTCAGTTTCAGGAAAGGCAATTCACTTGCTGAAGAGAAGAAAGTGTTTGTGGGACTATGTTTGAATTGCTTTGATTTTTTACCAGATGCATGAAAAAATGTTTTCCTGACAGAGAATTTGGCCCCAGTTATCAGCAGCTCTTTCCTACATGCTGTTGTTTGTTTTAAAGAGTGAGAGGTACAAGGGACATGGACTTTCCTATGCATGTGAGTTCTCTTGCCAAAGCTTCAAGTGTGTTTATTGGCTTTTTTCTGTAGAAGGCACCTGTGTCAGAGCACTTGACTTGAGGAAATGGAGGCCTGGGGAATTAAGGCACTGCTTTACAAACACCTCTGTGCTCTTTCTGTTCCTGTTCAGTGCAACACTTGGAAAAGAAGCAGCCACTGACTTGATCAGGGTCACACAATGTGCTGCAGATTTTTGAGGAGCCATCCAGGACCTTATCTGCCAGCTGTACTCTCTGTGTTCCCCTGGGCAAAGCTTCCTGCTTTTCCAGGGGATCTGTTTATCATAACAAATGTATTTTGTACTCTTCATTCAGCCTACTGTATGGCAATTCCTTCTGAAGGCATGCAAGCATGGGTTGATCTTTACTGCTGTTCTTCTGAGTGTTCACATAAGCATTTATACTTCTCTTCTAGACCATTTCTATCTTGGAAGGGCTTGCTATAAAATGTATGGAATTAATTAGGTAAATATCAGACCTTTGCCTAGTTTTTCTAATCTGATCACAGCTCTTCAAAAGATAGGTTACTGTGTTTGCTAGAAAATCTGGGCAAAATTTTAAGTGAAAGGAAGCTTCCCCCTGCCTTCAGTGAAACAAAAAAGTAAGTAAGAATCAACTTTATAGTGGAAAGTTACTTAGATTTCCCCTAAGCCTTGTTTTGTTTTGCTTTTCTGTTTTCATTTCAGAGTAATTCCTTTAGTTTCAGTAGAATTACTGTAATACATTACTGCAGTAACATCTGGAGATTCACAAAGTACCTCAATAGTCACCAAAATTTTGTATACAGGTTGTAGACAACCATGTAGGTTATTCACTGGTGTCTTTTAATACTGTATAATACAATGTATTGGCAGGTGCTGTAAATGATATGGCATCCAACCCTGGTTATTATGCTGAGATGGTGGAAAAGTCCTTAGGAACATGCACATTAGCTACTGATGAAATTGAAAGGGATTTACGTCGCTCCTTACCTGAGCATCCTGCTTTTCAAAGTGACACAGGAATTTCTGCACTCAGGAGAGTTCTTACAGCCTATGCACACAGGAATCCTCAGATTGGATATTGCCAGGTACAGCAGTTTTGAGATGCTTAGTGTCGCTTATCTAAATAGTAGTTCAAGGTTTCAGCATAATGGCACCTGATGGTTTCTTGCTGGGTGATTTACTTTGCCTGTTTCACCCCACTATGTTACACAGGTTTTAACATTGTTTTTCTGTTTGTTAATAAGTGCTGTCATGTCCACTTCATTTATGCCATTGCATTCTTACTAGGCTTTTAACACTTGAAATATTTCTGTGTAGCTTAAATACTGTGCTGTATGTTTAATAATACAGAGGTAAAAGTCACATTGGATATGGCTGTAGGTTATCCCAGCACTCTAAAAATGTGCTGTAAAGTGCTTTCAGAAATACAACAAATATACAACAGTTGTTTTTTCACCATCTTTCCTCATAAATGTTTCCTTTGCTGTTTGAATGTTGCAGGCAATGAATATTTTGACATCAGTGCTCCTGCTGTATGCTAAAGAGGAGGAAGCATTCTGGCTCTTGGTTGCTGTGTGTGAAAGGATGCTACCTGATTACTTCAATCGTCGAATCATTGGTAACATTCCTCTGTCTTTTTCTCTATCTGGAATTGACTGGAAATGGTTATTCATTAAGAACAAACGTAAGGCATGAGCTGAAGGCTGAGAAGTGGAGAAACTGTTGCATATTGTGAAATGGAAATGGAAGTTACAGAGAACATCACAAGACTCCTCCTTAAGTAGTTATGATTATAGAATCATAGAATAGTTTGGGTTGGAAGGGACCTTAAAGATCACCGAGTTCCAACCCCCCTGCCATAGGCAGGGACACCTCCCACTAGATCAGGCTGCTCAGTGCCTTGTCCAGCCTGGTCTTGAACACCTCCAGAGAGGGGGCATCCACAACCTCTCTGGGCAACTTGTTCCAGTGCTTCACCACTAGGCATAACTACTTAGGAAGTAGTCCATTACACTGTTCTTATGCAATTTTAACTGCAATTTGTACTATTTATTTAAAACTTAGTTCAAAGATAAAAGTTACTTCAGGTTCAGGTTTAGTCTTTGATCACATCATTGGTGTATATGCTGGAAGAAAATGGGATGTGAAGTTTCTCCCTAATTGTATTGGGGGTGTATACACTGTCAGGAGAATCACTGGAAGTATCCACATGCCCAGATGCTAGCATGCTTTACAGCATGGAGCAAGGCTCTGGAGCACACAGAGCTCACATCTTCCAGCACAGGGAGGGAAGCCAGTGGTTCCATGCAGCCTTAGACCTCTCTTTGCTTTTACAGCAATGTTCCATTAGGGCTGGGGCTTTATTTCTGGCCAGTGCTCTGAGAAAAATATGCTTCTCTGTATTAAGATTTGGGTGGTGGTTTTGTTATCCTTTCCCTGCAGGTGCCTTGGTAGATCAGGCAGTGTTTGAGGAGCTCATCAGGGTTCATCTGCCTCAATTGACAGACCACATGACGGACATGACTTTTTTCTCCTCGGTCTCTCTCTCCTGGTTCCTTACCCTTTTTATCAGTGTGCTGCCTTTTGAAAGTGCAGTCAATGTGGTGGACTGTTTCTTCTACGATGGGATAAAGGCAATCTTGCAGCTGGGTCTGGCCGTGCTGGAATACAACATGGAGAAGCTGCTGGCTTGTAAGGATGATGCAGAAGCAGTCACTGTTCTTAACAGGTATCAGCGCTACTCCGATTCTTACAGGATGTGTAGCAGCTGCTATACTTGCAAATTCATAAGTCATTTTGGGGCAGCTGAGAAAACATCTGGCCAAGGCTTCCAAAAGCTTCAAAGAGCTGAAGTGTTCATCTTTGGCTGAAACTTTGGAAGGGATGGCTGAAAAGTCTGCCAGAAAATCACATCCTCCATTAAAGTTTTTCTTTAATCATTGCTATTTGGTGTTTTTTAAAGTAAAAGCAATGCATTTTTTGCCTGGAATTTATCTTACTTATAGAAGGTGGCTTTCCTTAAAGACAGTGTAATCTAGAGCACATCAGCTTACTGGCAGCATATTCTGCTGCTCAGTTGTCATAGTTTGGGCTACTGACTCCTCTGCTGCTTGTGACTTGAAATAGAAATCAGACAAGAAAAATGCAGTGAGGACATTCATGACTAGATGTTTGTGCTACATTGTCATTTGAAGAACAAATTCAAATATGCAGCATTTTAAACTGATGTGCTGCAAGGAAAACCTGGAGAGATTTTGCTTCACTGCCTACCTAAATTCTGTTGATACTGTGATTGTGCATCATGGAGTATTAAAAAAGGAACTTGTGCTATAGAAGCAACCAGGTTATAATAATAAAAATTCTTTTTGTGAGACTTAAAATGTTGCAGGTTTGAATAGAGCAGGAGCTACAGTATTAATGAGGAAAATGTAACTTTTATTATGAAACCATTTAGCCTGGTCTTTATTGTTATACCTAGCACTCAAAAAACCTAACTAGAACCTAAGTCTAGAACTGTGTTGAAATTTGAATTTTCACTTGTATGAAATAGGTTGCATTTCCACTTGACACCCAAGATTATGATGATTGTTGTGAACACCTTTTGAACTCCTCATTCATCATTTTATCTGGCTGTAGCCCTTCTGCTGTACAGTTAATCCATCCTGCAGCATGCTGGTATATTAAAAAAAATTATTACAGCAGTCTGCCTCTCCTCAAGAAAAAGGAAGCCATCAGTTTATAGACATGTGTCCCTCAGTGCTGACAAAGGAATTGACCAGCCTCTGTAATGGATCTGTCTTCTCTGGGTATCCAGTTCCCACGTTTGTGTATCTTTGTTACTGGTACAGCATATCTGTGCTACACATGCTGGTATTCTTTGCTGTTTCCCATTCTCTGTGAACGTTTCCTTTGATAGATGCTGTTGTTTTTGTTTTGTTGTGATAACTGGTTCCATCTGATTTCTCATGTGTTTGCTTTGTGCAGATTTTTTGAGAGTGTCACTAACAAAGACAGTCCTTTGCCTCCAGCTGTGCAGCAGGGCTCCAACCTCAGTGATACAACCAGTGACAATCCAAAAGTGGAAATCACTGATTTGATCCGAGAATCAAATGAAGTATGTGTTCTTGTGGGTATGTTTTCCCATCCCATGCAGAGTTTACATTGCATGGGCTGCCTTAAATATAGTGTAGCTGTGTTGTTGTATGAACTAGATTAGGAAATCTGTCTAGTTTAGTAGAAATAGTGTTTCAGTATTTTGAGCATCACCAAAAAGTTTATGGGTAGGTTGGTTTGTTACTGTTTTGGTTTTTTAACTATCTGGAGGGTGCTTGCTAGGCTGTCCTGAGTGGAATTCCCTAAATTCATCACAGATCATGTGTTGCCATCTCTCATTCATTTTATTAGCATGTCAATTAAATGACAAAGTACATTGCATTTACTCATTTGAAACTGATTGTGCATTGAAAACAGTGGTAACATTTGACATAACAACCAGTGCAGGGCAATGTTTACTTGAGTGCTTGATTGTTAGGATTAAATGACTCTTTAGAGATGTGTTAGATGTGTTTAGAGTTATGATCTTTTAGCACTTTCTTTCAATTTCCATGTTTTGATTTCTGCAACTTCTAGCTGTGCAGCTCCGTGCTGGGGAGGAGATAGGCCTGGCTTCTCCTTCTGCTGTCCTCAGATTTTCATGAGGTGTTTCCTTCCTTGGCATGGTTGGTATCAGGATATTTGTCCACTTGTGGATAGGATCTCAACTCACTTAAAGTGAAAGGCAAATTGAGACGAAATTGTTCACATTTTGTTTCTTTCTATTAGCTCGTTTCATTTAACTATATGATACTTTTCTTCCTCCTTCTCAGTCATGTTTCTAGTGAAAGATTCACAATACATCTTTTTTGTAAAAATGGCAGAAAATGTAAACCAACCATAATTTGTATAATTTAGGATTCATCTCTTTTATTTGTACTGAGGAGAGGGTTTTGCCCTTAATGGGATGAACAGAGATGAGAGTCAGAAATTGAGGTTCTTTTGAAGTATTTTTACAGCATTGGGTTAATTGTATAAAAATCTTAAAAATCTCAGAGAGAAACAGAATAAAGAATAGATGTGGTAAATAAGGAAGTGCAGTACATTGCATTCTGAAGTGTAAGCTGAAGCTTTCTCAGAGGTGAAATAATTACTGAAAGATAAAGCAAAAGAAACTCTCTTTCTTCTTCTCCTGCCTTTGCAAGCAGGTAGCCTCTGATTTGGTATGGCTTTTGAATATCAGTTCAGGCAAATCCTTGAACCTGAATCTTCCCCTTCCCAGCTGTCAGCCCTGTTCCTCTGCCTTTACCCCTATTTCTGTCTTGTAACCCCTTTTTTTGGATGCAGATTTTTCTCTTCAGTTGAAACTGAATTTCTTGAGTGCTGCTAAGTGTCACAACCTCTAGCCTGAGTCGTGCTGATACAAAGTGAGAGTAGATTTCCTACTTCCCATTTTGACCAGACAGTTAATTTCAACACATTTATGTTCTGGTGAAGGGTTTTATTTTCATATCACCGTGGAAGTAAAATAAATTGCAAAATGGGAAGATTGCTGCAATGGGGAGTTTTCATTCTGCAGATGGGTCTAGTTACAAGTCATGAATAAGTGAACAGAGAAGTTCTTTGTGATCCTGTTGCTTTGCATGGATGTTCACTAGGTAATTGAGATTAAGTGAAAAGATACGGAGCTGAATTTTTAAAATGAAAATAAGCTTCTTGCCTCTAGGGCTCAGGTACAAATGCAAGACTCATTCTTTGCCAGTCTAATCAGGTATGAAGAAGTCATGAAGTAGTAACTAGAAGAACATGTAATGTTCAGTCACACCACATTAATTCAGAGTTAGATTGTACATTTTCTTTATATGTTTCCTGAGGCCATTGCCCAATGTCAGTACCCAGAAGCCAGAGCAGTGAATGAGTTGTTCAGAAATGCAATTTCTTTGTGCTTCCTCTTTGTTCCAAGTCAGAAGTGTGCCGATGATGGTCTTCACGGAAACAGAGAAATATGATTCTGGAACAGAACTCCACAGGTCATCCAGTTCAGCTCCCTGTCCAGCATACTCTCAGATCATCATTGAAAAATATCTAATGTTGTTAAAACTCTTCAACAAAAGAGAATCTGCAAAAAAAATAAATGCAGGGTGTCTGCCCTTGTTAGAAAATGTCTTAATATTCAGTAGAGTTCCTAATGGATGCTCTTAAAGTGCTACTGAGGGTAGACAGCTGCAGTCTGCAGTTCTTGATGCTCTTGATCATCATCCTTTTAACTCTGCTCTTTTTCTACATTCAACACAACCAGTTTTTCTAACCTTTCCTCAAAGCTCAGGCTCTTTGTGGCTGAGTTGCATTTCCCCATATGTGGTTCAAAGTGCATTGTTGAAAAGGGGAGCAAAAACACACTGTGGGGAAGCTTCCCAAAGTCCTAGTTTGGGACCTAGTTTGGTCATTCATCACTTATTTGTTCTCAAAGTCTGTTATTGGAACCAGCTGTGCACAAGGTGCATGGTGGCCATGGTCTTCCTGGTTGTGTGTGCTGCTGAAGAGTTCCAAAAGCTTTATAGAAGTAAAGATGTACCCTATCCATCATCTCACTTCTACACTCTAGACTGAATTCTGTCATAGGAAGAAATTTAATTAGTTTGACATGATCTTGCTAAAGAATTTTGGCCTGTTTTGAGTTATCTCGCTCTTTCCATTTAAATTTCATTGTTTAATAATTCATTTTGTGATTTCTCTGACAATTTGTTTTTGCCTGCTGTCCCACTTTTCTTTAAAGATAAATTTAGCCTTCTCTAATGCTCAGTCACCTTCCCCATCCTTCAGAAATTGCAGAGGTAGCTAGGAGTGGCTGAGAAATTAATTCAGCTAATTTCAGAAGTTCACTAAAGTTCACTTCAAGTCCAGATAGCATACACAGCATACTTTGCTACCCTGCTGTAGTCACCAGGTGACAACAGAGTTCAATATAGAGCTGAAGCACATAAAATCTCTGTCTTAGAGCATGGTGAACTTTCCAGTTTCTACTTTATTCATCACGTTCCACTGCTTAAGAAGAATGTTAGTGCTCTAATAAGCTATTTTTTGCTCAATTTCTGAGATACTCCTTTGTGTCCATACATGCATTGTGCTTAGATGTGTCTAGCAATAGTTGATTTCATAGAATAATGGTTTTATTCTTAGAGATATGGTGATATTCGCTATGAAGATGTTGAGAGCATGCGCTGCAGAAACAGGCTTTATGTGATCCAGACATTAGAAGCTACAACCAAGCAGAATGTGGTGAGTTATTTGGAAGAGGTAAAAAAACCCAAAAAACAACAGAATTTCATTCCCTTTTGGAAAGTTCTGAGAAGACCTACATTTTCCAGGGACAAGTATATAATTCTACATGCTGAAATCCCTCTCTTTGGCAAGGTTTTGATTAACTGAGGTTTGGCATGTGCTGTTTTCAGTCTGTGAATCACAGCATAACCTTCTGGTCTTGGTAGAAGTAACATCATCACTCCTAAAGGATGTCGTGTCTCTTAGATTTAGCACTGATGGGAACAGGCTGACCTCTATGTCTATCTGCTTTGCTGAATTGTTCTCTTGAAGGCATGAGGCGCTGTAAAATGTCCACAGTGCTACAGTAAAACAATTAATCAGCTGCATTTTTTACTCTGGGAAGCAATCCCAAATGAAAGGTTAAGTTTTCCATTAATTCTATAGGCTAATTCCAAAGAGGAAAGACTCATTAATTAATTTTCTCCCAATTTTATTTCAGCTACGTGTTGTGTCCCAGGATGTAAAATTCAGTCCTAGTGATCTTGAAGAGCTTTATGAATTATTCAAGGTAATGTTCCATTTTCCTCACTTACCAAACATCCATCTTAATGGTGGACTGTGTTGTGGGATTGAAAATATTTTAATAAATTGAGTTAGAATCTAGATTCAATTTATATTTTACATATCAGCTTCAAATGACACAGCTAACTTCCCACATGTCTTACCCAGAGGGATTTGTTGTTTCAGAAAACTTAATGTTTTACCTTTCCTTTGCAGAAAGAGCACTTTCTTTCCTGTTACTGGAATGTAAATAGTCCTGTCCTGCAACATCATGATGCCAGCCTGCCATACCTTGAGCAGTATCGGATTGATTGCCAGCAATTCAGAGTTCTCTGTCATCTCCTGAGCCCCTGGTCAAACTGTGCTAACAGAGACTCACTTGCACTGTGGACATTCAGGCTGCTGGATGAGAGCTCAGACTGCCTTATAAACTTCAAACAATTTGCCTGTGTTCTTGGTACGAGAACAACACACGTATGTAGCACATTCCCAAGGGAATCTTGGGAGTAGAATCATAGAATCAGAGAATAGTTTGTGTTGGAAGGGACCTTAAAGATCATCGAGTTCCAACTCCCTGCCATAGGCAGGGACACCTCCCACTGGATCAGGTTGCTCAGTGCCTTGTCCAGCCTGGTCTTGAACACCTCCAGAGAGGGGGCGTCCAACAACCTCTCTGGACAATCTGTTCCAGTGTTTCACTACCCTCGCTGTAAATGATTTCTTTCTTCTTTCAATTTACATCCATTGTTTCTGGTCCTCCCATCAGCTATCTTATTAAAAAGTCCTTCCTCTGCCTTTCTGTAGGACCCCCTCAGGTACTGATAAGTTGCTATAAGGTCCCCCCTGAGCCTTCTCTTCTCCAGGCTGAACAACCCCAACTCCTTCAGCCTGTCTTCACAGGGCAGTTGCTCCAGCCCTTTGACCATCCTTGAGACCCTCCTCTGGGCCCGCTCCAACAGCTCAATGTCCTTCTTGTGTTGAGGGCTCCAGAACTGGATGCAATACTCCAGGTGGGGTCTCACCAGTGCAAAGTAGTCATGGGGAATATCACTTTTCATACAATATAGAGTCTGAAAAAAAAGAGACTAAGTAGTCTAGCTTCTTCACATAGGGTCAAATAGTCTGCTTTTTGCCTTGTCACATTTAATACAATGAGTATCTAAGTGCTCAAAGCTTGAGAGTGGAGCTTCAGAATTCACTATCTAGCTGAGTGATAAAGACTTCAGATGACAGAATTGTGTTGTCATTTCCTTGCCTGTATGTTTCAGCCAGAAATAACTAAGGCAAGGCTTTAAAAAACAAGTAACTTTTTGGAGATACTAATTCCATATTTGAGATTAAATTTAAAATGTGGCTTTGCCAGCAAAAATAGCAGAAAATTAGGAAATGGTATGATCTCATGGCCCAACCTGTTTGATGATAAATACTTCCTCACAACAAACCATCTCATACACAGATCGTGCAAGATGACCAATAGCTTGTATCTTTGGGGAACTGAAAGTTTGCTTGAGTTACTATTCTGTTCTTTTCCTCTTGAACCCAAAGTGGCATAGTTCAGGAGGCAAAGATGGAAGAGAAAATGCTGAGAAGACATTAGGGCTATATTAAGAGATATAATTTCTAAGAATCGAATGAATTTATTTATCTTTAAAGCAAAGTTGGGACAGTAGGCAAAAAGTAATTGCCAGAGAAATCACAAAACGAATTATTAAACAATTAAAATCTAGATAGAAAGAGCAAGATAAATCAACATTCTTTAGCAAGGTTGTGTCAAACTAATTTAATTTCCTCCTATGAGGAAATTCATTCTTAAGTACTGTAGTTTTGTAGATGTGGACAGTGGAGGTGTTCAAGACTAGGCTGGACAGGGCACTGGGCAGCCTGGTCTAGTGGGAGGTGTCCCTGCCTATGGCAGGGGGGTTGGAACTCCATTATCTTTAAGGTCCCTTCCAACCCAAACTATTCTATGATTCTATGATTCTTTCCACAGTTGTAGGCAAACCTCAGGCTGATCTGCAGGTGATAACTGCCTTCCTTAAGCTTCATCTCTAGTTATACTCCATGGAAAGTAGCACACACCTCCAGTTTCAACCACCCCAAGTTGTATTTGATTAGGTTAAAAGGATGCTTTAAAATTTGGCCCAATTGATGAGACTGTCTTGCTTCTTTTCTCTTACAGACACCATGTACAATGGAAGTTTCACTGACAAACTCAAGCTTCTTTTTAAGTTGCACATTCCTCCAGGTAAGTGAGAGGCAGTGGCATTTGGGGAGGGCTGTTTCTGGTTTTTACCATCTATGCATGATTTATTTTTTTTGCTTTTTATGCCATTGCTAATCCTGGCCATGGTACAGTCCATTTGCTGTAACACAGGTATTCTGTCTAGATTAATGTGTTCCTTGGGTAGGACTGAATGTGCTCAAACAGTATGTCTTTTCATTGGGACCATCTGTCTGTATAAAGCTTTTGGGTTTTATCACTGCCTTGGGAGTCCCTAAATCACTTCATTTATTTATTGCAGCTTTTACTGAAGTAGAATCCCTAAGCCCTTCCAAAGGTGATGACCTTTCAAAAGAAGAACTGATCCACTTCAGCCAGCTCAGTGGTAAGCTCCAGAGTGTGAGGCTTTGCCTGCAGACTATTAGAAGGAATTTATTAATTATTTCATGTTGAAGAATGGGGAGCTCTCTTCTGAGTACTAGGAAATCCAGTAAGTTGTATCACTGTTAATGAGAATCATGGAGGAGACCAGTTCCATCAGAAATCAGTCCATGCTGGAAAAGGGAATCTGCAAAAAAGAGCCAGCAAGAAGCTTTTTTTAGGAGCTTTTGTTGAAGGGTTATTTTTTTCTTTGCTCTTTCCAATAGGAAAAAATGATATTGAAAGAAAAAAAAATCTATCCAGTCAATCAATACATGGTTCCATAGCTGGTGTCACCAGCACAATTTTGGGGTTTTGGCTTTTAAATCCTATCCAAAACTACCTTACCTGTAATACATGAGTACTCTTCTCACCACTGTTCAAGAGAAGGGCCATGAAGATTATTTGCTTGATATAACTGACTGCAGTTTGTGATCTCCATCCTCACTTTCTATAGAAAGTACACAAAACTTGCCACGTGATTTCTTCTTGGCATAATCTGTGTTGAGAACATAGGGGTCAGTGAGGGGTGTGCTCCTTAAAGAAGGAATTTTTGATAAAAGCAAACTGTTGGTCCTCCTTTCTCACTTAAATAACTTTTTTTTCTCTCCCTAAACTCTAGTTTCATCTGTTGGGGGTAGCCTTGAAAGTGATTCCTTGAAGAGCAGCCCAGAAAAAGGTAAAAAATCCTGGAGACATGTTTGATCACTTTGTGTCTTTTGGAGGAGGAGATCTGGGAAAGTGTGTGATGACAAAGTCTTCTGAGTAACATCATCTCTAGTGCAGTGCTAACTTTACCTCCACTTAGAGAAGTCTAGTCCTGGGCATAAGATCCTGTTTAGTCCTTAGACCCACCACTCTGTTGAGTAGGAACAGTATTAGGGATGCCAATTCTTTCACTTGTCATCATGAGAAGCTCTTAGTTCCTGCTTGTTCACTTCTTTTTTTTTCTTTTTTTTTCTTTTTTTCAAGTAGGAAAGGGAAAGGTTGACATTCAGGCATATCTGAAGCAGTGGCAAGATGAACTTCTTAAAAAGGAGGAAAGCATTAAGGATTTGCCAAGAATGAATCAGGTAAACTGTCTGAATCTTTTTTAAGCCTGGTTTTGACTGCTGCTTATCCTTTAAGTCCTATCAGTACTGTTCTGAAGGATTTGTAGATTCCCTTAAGTTTTAGACCTCTGAATTAATCATTAGACTGTGGGTTTTTTAAACTTTTTTAAGTGTAAGCTTATGAAGTGAAGGACTTTCAGACAGGTTTATCAGGGATGGTCCACACCCATTTGTCATTAGGGCAATTTTGTGCCTAGCAGCAGCAGGCACTGGGTTGAGATCACAATGTGCAGTGAATCAGAGCAGTTGTGTTTTCTCTGAATAATCTCCTCTGTATCTCTCTGTAGTCTCAGTTCATCCAGTTCTCAAAAACTCTGTACAATCTGTTCCATGGAGATCCCGAGGAGGAGCTGTTGTACCGGGCTATAGCGGTGGTTACCAGCCTCCTGCTGAAAATGGAAGAAGTTGGGAGAAGACTCCAGAATCCCACATCTCCAGTCAAAAGCCCTGTGGCTGTTGTGGAGGTGCCTGCTGAGACCCCTCAAAAAGGGCAGGAGGAGAGCAGCTCTGAGCAGGCTGAAGGCAGTAGAGCACAGAGTTTGAGAGGGAACCATGAATGGTCCTTTGCCTTTGAACAGATTCTGGCATCCTTATTAAATGAACCAGCCTTTGTGAGATTTTTTGAGAAACCTCATGACATAAAAGTTAAAATAGAGAGTGCTAAAAATTTACAACTCAAAGCAAGAATCAGTGTGTAATTTTCTTTGCCTTTGAATTAACCACAGCATAAAGCACTTGCAAGGGAAGGTTGTTACTACAGAAACTGAGTCTGGTGTTTACATAGAGAATGGAGTTTGAAGGGTTAAGCTTTAAATAGCAGATTGCTGGTATGTGATGTAAATAAAAGTAGTTTGAAGCACAATCACTTTCATGCATTGTTCATAATTTTCACTACCAAAAAAAGGAGTGAATATTAAACTGTCTGTACTGTGTTATTAGAATATGCAACATTGCTTGGAAATATTGGATGTGACCTATTGCAAACCTCTCTGAACGACACCTTTTACAGTGTGACAGGCTTATTTCTATTGTTGTGACAAAAAGGAATGATTTCCAACCATTTTCACCTAAAAGGAGTAGTGACAGTTTTGAGTTTGTCTTCCAGGTTACTCTTATTAACTATTTTGCAGCTTGCACATGGACTGGGATCATAGCAGTGTAAAGACTATGAACAGAGGCAATGGTAGGCACCAGAGCATGAAGTTAGAGGAGAAAGTTGTCCTGGTCTCAGTTCCTCTGTCTTGGTCCTGGGCTCTTGCAGATCCCAGCTCCTCCTTGGCAGTTTGCAAAGTACATTCTCCCAGCCCACATCTCTGTTGTGCAGCAAAGAGCTGGTTTCCTGCTTTTCTGTCTCTGCCTATGTACAACTTCTCCTTCCCATTTTCATACCAACCCTCCTACAGTAGAGGTGGAAGGGATAGTCACTCCAACAAGTCTAGCAAAGCTTTGAACTCAAGTGGCTAAGTCTGTCAGACCATGCTATTGCTCTTTTGCCTACCCTGAGTCCATTTCTCAGCCTAAGTGATTATTCTTTCTTTTCTATGGCTCTCTGCATTATTGCTGTTGTAGTATTTTCCCTCTGCTGGGATTCATGGCAATTAGAAAATCCTCTGGGATCTGACTTGAAATTTTTAAAATAGAAAAAAAAAATCATATAGCAAAGATCCCATGGAGGCAAGTTCTAGCAGCAGCTGGTGTTAGAATGGGTTTAGAGAAAGAGGGGAAGAGCTTATATTGTAACAGCACTGAAAAAATAAAACAGTGACTCTGCTGAACTAGTTCAAACAGGCTGTTTCTGAAGCCTGGAGGATGATCTTCCTCTGCAGAGCAGAATTATTTTTATACTGTGCATGTTTTTTTGTAAAGAAGCAGAACAGGGATGGGCTCATTCAGAGGCTTTTCTTGCAATACGGGTATGAACAAAAAATAAAATGAAATTCTGACTTGTGTTACAAGCACTGGATGAAAACCCATCATTGGGATTAGGTGTTAGAAGTTCCCATCCTGCTTGTAAAGGATACAGTTTTGATTAGGATCTTCTACTCTCCCCCATACTCTCAGGTATTAATGCAAAAGAAAGTTTTATTGAATGAACAGTAACTCCAAAAGCTATATCAGATCTGTAAAGAATGAGGAGTCTTTTCTCAGAAATCTTCTTTAAGTAATGACACATGATACAATATAATAATGATTTGTACTGGTATGCTTAACATATAAACCCTAATGAACCTGAGGCAAAGTAGGGCAACACTGTGTTACTTTTAAAGTGCATTTACTCACCACTTTCCTAATGTTTTAGAAATACAAAGCACATAGTGTTGCTCTGGCCCAGGATGTGCTCTGTCTGATAAGATTTGCCCAGGAGTAATTTGGCCAAGAGCCATGCTGAAATTCATGGAGCCCCATTAAAGCAGAGGAGGTCACCATCCCAAAAGCTTTTGTAGGGTTATGACAAATGTTATTAATTTCAGAAAGAAGTGAAAGCTCTGAGCTGTTAGCTATGCCAGAGAACCTAGAGATAAGAGAGACTTAAAACTAAATATTTTTTTCTTTTTCACTGAGGGTCAATATGTGAAGCCTAATTACAGAAGGTGATACTGAAGGAACCTCCAAAATACAGTAGCTTTGTGACATTACTGACACTGTGCAAAACTGAGCACCTCAAAAGACCATTTTCTGTTAGTGTCAATCCAGGAGACCATTATCTAATAGCTCTTATCAGTAAAGAGAGATTACCAGCATTTATATATATTTATATTAAAAAACTAGATTTAAGATGAAATGTTAGACTACATAGGGGAACACTAACTTGTATTAACTACATGGAATTTTTTTTTCCCTGTTTTATTTGTTTATATGTTTTCACCAAAAACAGGGTTACCTTTTTTTTTTGGTTACTCCTATGCCAGAACTGCAAGCCCTGGTGGAGTGGCTCTGGATCCAGCTGCAGCAGGACAGAGGGTGAAGCCAGGTGGTCCCAGAAGCATGGCAGCTCCTGGGCTGCCACAGCATCTTCCTTTAGGTCCCTGTGACCCAAAAGCCACTCTTTTGGGTAGAGCTAGATGTAGGAAATGTGGGCTGTTCTCAAGCAGTGAGACCCAGAGGTGTGTTTGCTGGGCTGACTCCACACTCTGCTGTAACTTGGAAGGACACCTGTGCTTTTTTTTGTGTGTGACTATGTCTGGAGTTAGTGCCTCACTCCTTCCCTTTGCCATTACTTTCCATGCTGTCCAACAAATGCACACAGCTGGGGCAGAGCAAAGAAAGCTCTTCAACCCCAGAGAGACTTTCAAACTCTTGACTTTAAAAGTGGAGCAGAGAGCACCCTGCAGTACAGATTTTTTTTTTCCTTTTGCTTAAATTTTTTTTTGGATCATCTGAAGATCTTGGTGATGGAAAGATAACCCCTTCACCCTCCCCCCCTCACATGATGTGTCTGTGCTGGGGTCAATCAGCTACTACATACAGCTGGGGGGGGGGGATGAAGCAGAAGTGCTAGCAGGGAGTTTGGCTGTGGCAGAGCATCTGGCCCAGAATGACTCAGCTGCTTCCCAAAAAGGGGACTTTCCATTCAAATTGTAACTTCCAAGTTGTTTTTGAAGTGTTTTTGAACTTTGATCAGTTCATGCACAAAGAGGAAGCAGCATGAACAAGTCCTGATGTGTCACTTCACGTACCTATGGTGGTTTGGTTGGGTTTTTTCCTTTTTTTTCTGTAACAGTTATCTATCTTTTTTTTTTGGTTCAGAAATAGGAAGTAAATGAATGTGCCTCATTCAATGCAAAACAGACAGTTGTAGGTGGCAGGACTTGGCTGCTTCACCTCTCCATCTGCCTGGTTCAGGGCTTGACTACATGAGGTGAGGGAACAGCTCCTCTGAAAGGAATAAAGCAAGCAGCCCTTTCCACCACAGAGTAGAACTGTTTGTAATTCAACTGGTAGCATTTCCCTTGATATAGAAATGGTCCCACATGATTCAGAAAAAGCTTTCTGCATTTCCATCTGCTCCTACAAACAGCCACTTGTCCATCACTTCATGGCTAGATAATGTACTTTTAGAAGAGTCTGCTGCCCTAGTGACTAAGACATAGTTATATGTTGATTTTTTTAGTAATTTCTCTGCCATTTGTACCACATAAGGTTCTTGATTGTGAATGCAGTTGTTATCTGAGCTAATATTCAAATTTGCTTCCAGAAAAAAAAATAGGAAGTTTTTGTCTTCTTTGCTATAGCTTGGTCAATTTACCAAGAAGGCAACACATGGGTGTTGGCACATTGGCTTTTTTACACAATGTATTGTATGTCAGACAAATGGGATATTAAATAAAAATTTGAATTTGATGGTAAATAAAAACTTGGTATCTTTGTTTGGGGCACTGTTATGTCCCATGACAGACTAGTTCAGAAGTTACATCAAGCAAATTGGCTATGTTAAAGCCAGAGCTAGTGTTTCCAAAGCCTAAACCCATGCTAGGAAGAAGAGGATGAATGACAAGGAGACTGAGGTTTCAAAGCCTAGGACTTGTTCTGCCTTGGTTGTGGTGGAAAGTGATTTAGCTCTGGAATAGGACTTCTGTTTTTGGCATCCAAATTAAACCACTTATTATGTACAGACACAGTTACAGCAACTCCACTGTCTTGTTCTTTCTAATTTATGCATTTCCCCTTTGCTTCTGGCACTCTTCATGGAAATCTCAATTTTCATCTCGTGTCCTTCAGCTGCCCCTGTGTGTGTAAACACAATGGTTGCTGCTCTTGTGCCTCCTGGAGATCATGGAGCAGGTTCTGGTCCCCAACAAACCCATACCTCCCAGGGAATAACAACAGCACATCTTGTGTGAGCCATCTTACCAAGCATTATTTTATTTAATGGTCTTTTTTTTTTTCTTTCTCTCTTTTAAAATACTATGTACAATTTTGTTTAAAGCTTGTCAAAAATGCACAAGCTCCCACTCAGTGGAGCCGTGCAGGGACAGAGATTCAAGACAAGAATAAAATCTTTTACTGTTCATCTTCATAAGACACTTCCTTTTCTCCATTACAAAATACTTTTAAGAATAGTAACATTTGTAAATGTATCTGTATTCAACATCATATAAAATAAAACAAGATTTATACTCAATGCTAAGATTTTCTCTCTTTTTTCTCTTTTTTTTACATAGGGAATATACAATATATACAATAAATTTTCACTGTGTTTGTCAAACCAGCCTGATTATACCCACCAGGCTTTAGCTTATATGTACAAATATGCTAAAAGTGCAAGACTTTATTAATTAAAGCTGCCTGTGTTTTCAGAGGTCTGGAATTGTGTGGCCTATACCTAGATTTTTATATATAGATACACATATATGTGTAGTAAAAATACATGTATCTGTATATCTATATATAGAGAGAGATTGTATATAGGTGCTTGTGTACTAGAAAGCCTTGGAACATTAATGACTAATAAGTCAACACTGACACTGGAGCCCAGCCCTGACATGGGTGGCATCAGTCACATTCTTGCCCTCAGTTTGTCCCCAACATCTGCTGCTTGTGTTGTCCCCTCAGCACTTGGGGGTGTGGGAATCAAACCCATCAGCAGCCCTCAATTCCAAACAGGTCCCAAAAATACAGGTCATAGCTAAAACATCGAGGTAAACAAATGCAAATCAACCTGAATAAGGAGATTTAGTCATTTATATATATTTTTTTTATTATTTTTGAGAATGAGTGACAATGTAAGGCAAAAAAATCCCATGGCTTTGCCTCAGATGTGCTCTAGCCTGGAGGCAGATGGAGCAGGGACCAAGCAAGCCCCAAAAAGGGACTGTGGGATTTTGGCCTTTGGAGCTCATCTGGAAAACATGGCTCTGCCTGTGCTCAGCCCTCCAGCAGCCAGGCTGGTGGCTGGAGGGGACAAAGGGGAGATGGGGACTACAACATGGGAATTAAGGGGGGTGGGGGGCATAATAAAGTGCATTTTGGGTCTCTTCTTTTAGCAAGGCCAATCTAACATGTAAACATTCTCATAAAACTCTTGTGCTCCTTGTCAAGGGGCTGTGAGCAGGAACAGCAAACATTCTTCTCCCAACCAAACCCCCAGTCCCTACAGTCTGTGCAGCCCAGGGCTGCCATAGAAGGGCCATGTTCATGTCACAGCCCTGTCTGGCACCCATCCACTGCCCCCCAGCCCCTGCTGTCAGACCTTCTTCCAAAGCCACAGCAATGCCAGAGAACTACTCTGCCTTGGCAACCTTCTGCCAAGGTTTGTTCACAAAAAAACTACCCCAAAGCCCCCACCCCCAGCTACCACCATCTCTGAGATACACGTGATGGACACCTGCCATGACTGAGGTCATGTAAGGTGATGGGACATGGCAGAACAGCCATGGGGGTGTGATGGGGGGGGATATGTGGGTTTAATGGGCAAGAGAGAGAAGTGCATGGCCTCTCCCTCCTGCCAGCCACACCAGGCCACAGATGATGTACAATAATGGAGCCCTAACATAAAGGTGTGTCTTTGCCTCCCTGCTAACACTGTCAGCCAAAGTTAGATGGGAAGACACCAACCCAAAAATACAGAAACCCATCCTGCCACAACCTCATAAGCAACCCTGCTGTCTTGGGGATCAGGATGGGGATGCCCTAAAAGAAAGAGTGCTTTTAAAAAAGAAGCAATTTAAAAAATACTTCCTACCTCAAAGGCTGAGTGCTGTCCCTTTCTGTGTCCCCTTGTGTGACACTGCAGCACAAAGAACAACCCATAGTTCTCCCCTGGGCTTGGGCTCTAAAAGCCAAGAGTGGAGGCTGTAATTAGTTCAGCTCCAGACTGCACCCAGAGGCAGGTGCTCCATGTCCCACTGCCAGCAGCAAGGTGGCTCCATCCCATGGCTTTCTGGTAGCCACCCTTTTATGTAGGGGTTTGAAATGGCAGGGCCAAGCCAGGCTGTGCCCAGGAGCATCCTCTCTCAGCTGTCCCAATGCCCCGGCTCTGCATGTGCTGCCTGTGCTGGGAATACACTCCCAAGGCACTCACCCCAGTGCTGTAGTCCCAGGGCTAGGAGCTGCTGGGCAACTCCTCACCTCCCTCCTAAGGCTCCCCAAATGCTGCCTGTGGCTGGGAGGCTGCTCTGACACCCACACCCCATCACCACCGGCATCCCTGGGAGGTGTGAGCTCACACACCCCACACAAAGCCAACACGAGCCCATGCTCTTCCAAGGAAAGTGTCCTCATGGCAAGCTGGGGGCTCAGACAGCTTTGGTTTGTATGCCCTGCCCTGGCCAAAACCTTGCTCCTGCAGCCCATCATCTAGCCACCTCCCTGGGCAACGTGGCTCAGCAAAACCTCAGCCCCTTCTTCAGGAAAAACCCCTCTGAGTGGGAAACAGCCCTTTGTGCAACGGGGCTGGGGCACAGCTGGGGCAGGCACTGAATCACCCTCCTCCTCCACAGCCCCAAAGGATGTGGCCAAAACCAGGTCTGGGGCAGATCTGCTTCCCTCCTGTTTTGTTCCTGTGCTCTTGGGGAAACTCAGGCTGCCACAGCTTGTCTCAGTGAGGCTGAAAAAGCCAGAATTTTCTGCCCCCTGCTTAATGAGCCCCTGAGCACATGCCTGGTCTCAAAGCTCGTGAAACCCTCCCAGTGTGGCAGCACAGAAAATGTGACTGGCCGGGGGGGGGGGAGCAAGCCAGCTAGAGATACAACTTTACCTACAGCACTGTCTCTCTCCAGCTCTAGCTAGCATTAAGTGTCTCTGGCTATAGATACATGTACCCTTTAGTAATTTTTTTTGCATGCTAAGTTTCCCAGTCCCCCCCTTCTCCTGAAGCACAGGGCTTCTTGAAGCTGCTCATCCCTGGAGTCCACCCCCTTCCAGCTGCTGTGAAGGGCTGAGCAAGGGGAAAAAGTGAACAAATGCCAAAAAATAATAAAAAAGGTGCACTTTGCATGGATTCAACCCATCCCTAATCCTTGTTCTGACTAACAGGTGGAGCTTGGCTGCTAGAAGGATCTCACCCTAACTAACCATTTACTTGTGAAGCTTGTAGTAAGGGCCTAACCCACCACCCATGTTTGGGCTCTAACAGGGTCCAAAGCCAGCACATAGCTACTAACACCCCAAAAAAATGTACATTTAAATTTTTCCTTTGGAAAGATACAAACAGTAGGGACACTTCACCATATACACCCACTGAGGAATAAACTGTTATTTCCATTCATAAATATAAACTTATAGTTAAAAAGCGACAATTTACAAAAATACAATTTATTGCTGACCCTAAGGGCTTGTAACATCACACTTGTGTCATTGTGATCATACGTTTCACCTTTGCCAAACTGAAACATGATCTAGCAAAACCATAAAGTTTGCCATCACATGCTGTTCTATGTTCTATGCTTGTTTGTTTTCATGTATAGAAACATACACAACTACATCACTTGAAACAAAACAACCAAAAAAGGAAGAAAAAAAAAAGGAGGAGTAAGGATTCTTTGTCTGTAACCCAAAAGGTATTTGGCTACTGGGAGTAAAAACCATATAAATTTATCTGCACTTGTTAACCAAAATAAAACATGACAAATATCTTACTAGCTGCGGTGTGAGCTGGTATTAGCAACAGTAAGAAATTCAGGCAAAAGTGGTGTTATGTAAATTAGCAGCATTATCCAATCTCCTGGAAAGCAAAAAAAAATTGTGGGACTGAGGTATAGAAAAAAAGGAAAAAAAAAAAAATCCACAATGGATCTACTACAGCAAACTGAGTTATGTACATGGGAATCCAACAGCATCCTGTGGACTGGTACAGTCTGTCTCCATGCTCCAAATGCTGGGCTTAAATTCACAGTGACTTTGAGCATCGAAGTCCTGAATGGAAAAGGTTTGTCTCCATTGCAAAGCATCTTCGTGGCAACTTGAACAACTTCCCTGTAGGCAGAAAGCCATTGCCTTCCAGTGGTACCACTGCACTGGGCAACAGCCTGTAGGGCTGCTGGAGCAGCATCAGCTCTGCCTGGAAATCCCAACTGATGAGGTGCTCCCAGAACCATTTGGGGACTGAACCTCCAGCCACTACCTTCCCCACTGGGCCTGACCTCACCTGTCCTGTGCTCTGATGGTGACGTCCTCGTCTCCATGCGCCGAGCAGCTGCAGCCAAGGTTCTCTCTCTTCAAGGTGGACCTGGCATTCAGGGCAGCTGCATCTCGGGCAGGTCAGGCAGGTTGCAGGGCTGGCCCTGTGTGTGGCGGCTCTGCTGCTGTGGGTGGAGGAAGTAGCTCAGGGGATTCTGCTGTGGGATGTGGGGAGGCTGGAAAATGCGCTGTGTTGGACCTCCAGGCACCGGCTCAGGTCCTTGCATCTGTCAGGAGACACAAATCCCACATGTCAGGTCTGGCCCATCTCCCATCTGCTTTCTCTCTTGAGCTGATGCTGAGACTTGCAGCAGTAACAAGTCCTAAAGGTCATCTCTACCCATTGAGGGTTTAAGTAGTGGAGAAGCATGACAGCGTAGAATCATAAAATGGTTTGGGTAGGAAGGGACCTTAAAGATCATCTAGTTCCAACCCCCCTGCCATGGGCAGTGACACCTCCCACCAGACCAGGTTGCATATAAGGCATTTTCCTCTGAAATGATGGAACCTGGAAGCACACCTAACAGACAATGTTATTTTTACAGCTGGAATGGGCTCTTACAGGACCTTCTGTCCTACAAAAGCTCATGACTAACAAAAGTAACATAACTAACAGAACCACAAAAGGCATGACTAGCAATGACTAGAGAGTATTGAGGGAAAGCAGGACCATCCATCTGAGCAGCCCCATGAGAAGCCCATACAAATGGAGATCGTCAAAAGCTACCTGGATGTAAGGTAAAATCTGCAGGATGCACAACCTTCATCTTCAGGCTATCAATGAAGAAACTGTAGAGTGACCTCTTCCATGTACAACCTCATGGCTGGTACCCCAGAGACCTGCTGGACTTACTGGTTCACCTCACTAAAGACACTGCACCAAGGCCTGGTTTTCTGTTGTTCTGGAGCTTATTTATCTCCACCAGGACCATCATTCTGCAGCCTCTGTTGCTAGTCCTCAGGACTTCAATGCATCTTGTGAGCAGAGCTACCCAAAGTAGTGACAGCTCATGTCCATATTTGGTGACAACAATTAATTTCTCACTCTAAATCCAATCCTGCTGTATGTCTACTTTCAGCTGTACCTGCTCCACCTGCTTTGTTTTCTATCATCTTTGCCTGGAGGACCTTAATTTACCTCTTCCAACTAAGAAGGTGCCAGCTAATTAATTATTAGTTCAAACAAGCCCTCTCCTTGGCAGCATCATTGGTTTGGCAAGCACTGAAGATGATGTGCTTTGTAAATTACCTCCTTCAGAGATGTGTGTTGTGAAAGAGCCATTTATTAAAAGAATGCAGTGACAGCAGCTGATAAAACAACCTCGCTATGCTGAGACATAAGAGCAGGAGGCATGATTTCAAAAGAGTTTATCACTTATTAAGTTCCATGTCTACAACAAGAATTCCCATCAGAGCTTCTCTGGATGACAAGTTGCATTTGAAAAGCTGGGTATTTCTTCTGGACACAAAGTGATAACGTGAGTTTGGTGGAAAACGTGGCCTTAAATAGATGCAGAGCCAACCTAGAAAGGTCAATGACTTGGATACACAATGGGAATGGAGGACATGCAAGTCCATCAGCAAGTCCTGAATGGCAAAGTCAGCCACATTTCTTCAGCCCAACCCCAAAGCCATCCCTGTGCCTCCTCAGAAACCTCATCCAGCTCCATTACCTGCAGGTAGAGACGGTGCTGCTGAACCTGTTGCTGGGGCCACTGGTGGAGATGGACTGGTGTGTTTGCCTGATGGGATGTGAAGCTGGTGTGTGGGATCATCAGAGATGGGGAGAAAATGGGCGACGGGGCTGGAGCTCGGACAGTGCTACAGGTAATTGGCTGCATCTGTATTGGGGGAGGCAAAACCTGCTGCTCTGCAATGAATCTGCCACAAGGAGAAAAACAAGAGGTGAGAAACCAAACCCAGACCCACCACCACTGCAGGACCTGTGGAGCCCAGGTGCTGCAGAAACCTGACTGGAGCAGGGTTTGTCAAACCATGCAGAGCCTGGTGAAAGCAGGTCCCCTCTCCATCAAACATGATGTGAAACCCAGAAAATGAAAGTTTCTAAGGCTCCTCATCTCCTCCATGGTTTTACTGAGTATTTTAAGCTCTGCAAAAGCCAGAATTCATAAAGTTCTTTGCACTTCTTGATGTTTTTTTATTCTCATAATGAGTTGAGCTTTTGTTTTCTGTTAAGGCTTGGGAGTGTTTGTATGATCAGATACAAGTTTTTCAAAGTAATATTCAGTGCCATAAAGTGTCCTGTTAAGACAGGGTATGAAAGCAAGGGGCAGCAAAGACTCACTTTGCTTGTTGCCTGCTGGCACTGCTCTGTGTGGGCTGGCCTCTGCCGTTGGTGGTGGGCAGCATGGCTTGGATAGACTGATCCAACAGTGTCCTGGGGGAGAAGAAAAAGAGAGGATGGTCAGGAGAAGGGAGAGGGCTGAACTCTGGTCTGTCAGTCTCTAAAAACAAATCTTGGAAAATCCTCCCTGAAAGCATGCAAACCATCACTCTGAAGAAAAGTGAATTATTATAGAATCATAAAATGGATTGGGTTGGAAGGGACCTTAAAGATCATCTCATTCTAACTCCCCTGCCATGGGCAGGTACACCTCCCACCAGACCAGGTTGCTCAGGTTGGCCTTAAACACCTCCAGGGAGGGGGCAACCTCTCTGGGTAACCTGTTCCAGTGTCTCACCACCCTCACTGTAAGGAATTTCTTTCTTCTGTCAAGCATGAATCTCCCCTCTTCCAATTTTCATCTATTACTCCTAGTCCTCCCATCATGTACCCTATTAAAAAGTCCTACCCCAGCCCTTCTGGAGGCCCCCTTCATGTATTGATAAGTCACTATGAAGTCCCTCCCAAGCCTTCTCTTCTCCAGGCTGAAGAAGCCCAACTCCTATCACCCTGTCTAATGCATTCACAGAGTTGAGCTGAAACCAGCTGAATCTTTCATGGAAGAAATACATTTTATAGATGGAGAGACCTCTAGGGTTTCTCTTGTTTCCTTACATGGTATTTCAAAACAGTTGCATCCTGAGGGCAGCATCTGATACCTCCAAGAATGGTGGTCAAACAGTTTGGGGCAGTTTTCTATGTTTTATACAACAGTCCCAGTATTCATAAAAGAAAAACAGTTTTGCCATGGCTGGAGAAAACACATTCCAGAGCTTCTGAGCAAGCAGACAGAGGTGTAGGAAAGGTTATACCTGAAGGTTTTTCCTGCTCACTGCCTTTGACAACAGCAAATGTCCAAAGATTACTGATCTATTTGGACAAGTTATGGAAGTACAGAGAGAAAAGGATTTCAGGCCCTTTGAGGGCACACTACCCTGCTTCCACACACACTGTGCTCACCATTAATCCAGATCTCTGTAAGAGGGGACATCCCTACGACCATGCTGTGGTGCCCAGACATTGCCATCCCCCATGCCCAGGTGTGTCTGCCCTCCCTGTTGCCCAAGTACTACAATTTTCTGTCATCATCTTTCTGTCGCCTGTACCTGAGGCTCCTGTCCTGGCTGTAGTCAGACTGAGGTTGCCTTTCACTGCTGTCAGTGGCCATCTGTGCAGCCACTGCAATGGGATGTGTCTGTGAGAACACCACGGGGTTGCTGCAGAGGGGCACTGAAATGCTTGTCTGTCCTGGCAGACATGGTTGCTGAGCTTGGCTTCCTCTCATTAGCTGCTGCTGCTGTACCTGAAGAGAAGACACAGACACCCACATGAGATTTTAAAGCTCCTTAATAAAAGGTTAAAGTCACTGCTTCCAGAAAAGCAGGAGGAACAGCAGGAGAAGAAAGAGGGGAAATTTAGATGTAGAAAGAAATCTGTTACTGTGAGGGTGGTGAGGCACTGGTACCCAGGATGGCCAGGGTTGCTAGAGTCTAATGCTTTTAGGCTACTAAGAATCATAGAATAGTTTGGGTTGGAAGGGACCTTAAAGGCTCCAACCCCCCTGCAATAGGCAGGGACACCTCCCACTAGATCAGGCTGCTCAGTGCCTTGTCCAGCCTGGTCTTGAACACCTCCAGAGAGGGGGCATCCACAACCTCTCTGGGCAACCTGTTTCAGTGTTTCACCACCCTCACTGTAAAGAATTTCTTTCTTATGTCAAGTCTAAATCTACCCCCTTCCGATTTACATCCATTATTTCTAGTCCTCCTAACACATTTCTTATTAAAAAGTCCTACCCCTGCCTTTCTGTAGCCCCCTTCAGGTACTGATAAGCTACTATGAGGTCCCCCTGAGCCTTCTCTTCACCAAGCTCAACAACCCCAACTCCTTCAGCCTGGCTTTCATTTGGACAGTTGAATGACATTGTTCTTGACACAGATTTTTGACATCATCTATGGAGTGAAACTATCACAGAGGAGATGCAGAGGAACATGGGGAAGGGCAGCATGGCAAACAAGCTAGGGAAGGGGACAAAGAGGACAGGGAAGCAGCCAACAACCTGTGCAGCTGTGCAGCAGGGGTCCCTGAGGAATTGGCGTGGTGACGGCAGGCGAGTGCTGCAGTAGTGCTTTGTCCCCATAAGGCCTTGCTGTTGTGACTTCTTGGCTGTGGTCTGTCTGGTTGTCCCCGACGGGGGTGGCCTCCTGGGGCTTGGGTGCTGCACGTTGTTAAAGACAACGGGGATCGGGTGCTGCATTAGCATCTTTAAATGAGAGAGACACATGAGTGGTCACAGCCCATATGGGTGGTGCTGCTCTCCTGGTTTCAGCTGGGATAGAGCTGAAGAGTTCATTCTCTTCCTGGCTGCTGTGGTTGTGTTTCAGATTTGGCAGAAAAGGATGACCATAATGCACATGGCTGCAGTTGTTGCTAGGTGATGTCCACACTATTTGAGGACTAAATTTCAGCTTCCCACAGGAGCTGAGACAGGGCATAGACAGAATAATGGAACAGCCTGTGGAATATTCCACACCACAGAGGACATTCTCAGTATATAAAAGGGGGCTGGTTGTGGGGTGGGAATCAGCAGGCTCTACTCAGGACAGGCTAGACAACCCATCACTGTGTGGTTTGAGTGACTTCTATCACTTTATCTTCTATATTCCTTTGCTGTTATTATCCCTCTTCTCCCTGCCCTTCTTGGGAGAAGGAGAAAAATGCATGATCTGCTGCTGGCAGCAGTTAAACTGTGACAAATGTCTGGGAGATACCAGCTCCTGCTTCCAGGCTGTCTCTATCAACAAATACACCACTGCAGCAGCAGCAACAACTCTAAATCCAGGGGCAAAGGAAACCATGAATAATAGAAAATAAAATGTTAGCTTGTGTTCAAATATTTATTCTGAGCTATGACTGTTCCAGCTCTACTGTGCCTGTTGCATTTTGCTGGAATGGCAGTGAGAATGCAGGGGGACTTTGGATGTCTTGGGATTGCCTTTTTCTAAATAATGAAAATTCCTGATCCAATACTTAAGCAGACACTGATACCACTCATCTCTCAGGAAATGCTACTCCCACATCTGAGACCAAAATACCCATTTATCCAGAGCTCATCTATAAATACTATAAATTGCCACTGACAATTTTTGTCATCCATATGGGTGCTCCAAGGAAAAGCAAGTGGTTTGTGGGTTTGGGAACCCCAGGAGCAGCAAGTACCTGCAGATTGGAGTCCTGCACTAGCTGGAGCTGCTCTTTGATGACATGGAGCTCCTCTTGCTGTGTCTTGATGTCAGCCTGCAGGATGCGAGTCCTCTCCTCCAGCTGCTCTTTCAGCTGGTGCATCATCCCCAGCTGGGTTGGGAAATGGTACACTGGCTGCTGAGAACAGAGAAAAAGATCACAAGGTAGGACCCATTCTGATACTCACATTCATAGTGACACTGGCTTGGGGAAAACAGCTGCTTTTCAGCTTTTACTGTACAATATATGATGCTGACAAAAAAAGGGCAATGTATCCAAAGGCAATCTAACCAAAGCACCACTGTACTTGCAGAGCAGCAGCACAACTGGCTCTTACTCAGTGCCTCATTCCCCATCTTGGTCTGCTGAATTTCTGCACAGGCATATTCATTTGTGCACAAGGCTCCCCTGGCCTTCAGTTGACACTCTGCTGATTTGGGACCACTTGTTTTTTTGTGGCAGGCACTGCATGCTAACCCTCCCCACACCTCCAGGCTGTACTCTCAGTTCTGTTCCTAATTATACTAGAAATGCCAGAGTGAAGTTAGGTTGCAATCACACCCTGGGACCCATCCTTCCCATCTGTGTTGGCCATCTTCAATCCTCTGTTTCACTTTGAATGCTTACTACTCTGACCTCAAAGCTCAGTGAGCATGGGCCTCATAGATTTATGAATCCCACATTCCTCTTTTTTTTTTTTTTTTCTTTTTCTTGCATAACNTTTTTTTTTCTTTTTCTGGCATAACTCAAGCTTTCCATGACACCTCCTTCCTCTACCAGGGCAATAAAATTCTTCAGCACTGTATCAGCCTGCAGGATTCTGCTAGCAATTCAGAGGTGAGCCACCAGCGTCCCCCAATGGTTTTGACAAGCATAAAACTTCTAAGCAATTCCTTCAATGTCCTATCTGCTCTGTCTCCTTGCTGAAATAAATTGGTGCAGTAATTTAGTTGCAAGTAAACCTCCATAGCTGCAACGAAAGGGGCACTGAAGCCCTGCTGCCACACTGGGTCCAGCCAGCAAGGAGGTAAGAACAGTGAAGAGCCACTGAATCAGCCCTTCTGACTGGCCATCCCAGTGTGTTTAACAAAAATAAACCACGTACCATCACAGTGTGCTGAGAGGGGGCTGTCGGCTGAGCCACAGGATGCTGAGGGAGGTGCTCACCAGGGGCTTGAGGAGCTGCTATGGCCTAGAAATGAAAACTTTGCCTTACTGTAGGTCCATAGCACCTCTAGTGCAGAGTTATCATTGAATGGTTTGGGTTGGAAGGGACCTTAAAAATCATCTAGTTCCAACCCCCCTGCCATGGGCAGGGACACCTCCCACTAGACCAGGTTGCTCAGTGCCTCATCCAGCCTGGCCTTAAACACCTCCAGGGATTGAGGGGGCATCCACAACCTCTCTGGGCAACCCATTCCAGTGTCTCACCATCCTCACAGGGAAGAACTCCTTTCTTGTATCCACCTAAATCTCCCCTCTTCCAATTTGCATCCATTACTCCTAGTCCTGCCATCCAACTCCTACTGGTGATGAATGAGTGCAGGGAATAAGGCAACTCCACATGGAAATCTGAGGATGAATCTGAAGGGAAAAATTAAGCTCCTGCACGTCCCCTGCTAATTGCAAAACCTTGGCATTAGCATCTATTTATTGATAAAGGCCATTTCACATGTAAAAATCCACTGGGCTCACTGAGTGAAATGGCATTTGGCCAGGAACAAACTGAATCCTGAAGGGAGGCAACAGAGGAGCCTCCACCAGCTCCCTACCAGTGTGGCATTCTCTGCAGCCCCGGGACATCCCACACTCAGAAGTGAGGATCCAGCAGTACCAAGGCTTATCAGGTTCATTTCTTACATCATAGGAAGGTCTTTCTCTCACAGGGACCACTGACCTGAGTGCTTCCAGTTGATGCCAGCCGCAGGGCTGCCTTCTCTGCCTGTCCCCCAGCCCCTGATGGCCGTGTGGGAGTGCTGGCATCTGTGTGTCGCATGGATGATGTGGCTGGAAAAGAGGAGGTTTACAGTGAGAAGGCACAGTCTTACCTTTGCACCCTGGCTAAGCCTTAACTCCACATCTGCAGATGAGCAGCAACCCAAACACACCAAAATTGGTCTCCAAACTGCCTTCTCCCCTGACTCATGGGATTCCCTTCTGATTCTAATGCCCCTTTTCATGCGCTTCTCCATGTATGTTGCCAGATGAGGTTTCTCACTCTCTCTCTGGCAGTATTTTAAAAAAGCCTCCCCTGAATGGTGTCCTACCCACAGTCCTGTAGAGGCACAGTGGTCACCTTGCTGTCTTCAGGGCAGGGACTGGTGGGAGCTGTGATGAAGCTGCCAGCAAGGCACCTCCTCCAGCACCTCCAGCAAGCCTCCTGCACTGCTTCTGCAGGGATTTACCATAGAATGGTTTGGGTTGGAAGGGACCTTAAAGATCACCTAGTTCCAACCCCCCTGCCATAGGCAGGGACACCTCCCACTAGATCAGGCTGCTCAGTGTCTTGTCCAGCCTGGCCTTAAACACCTTCAGGGAGGGGGCATCCACAACATCTCTGGGCAACCTCTTTCAGTGTCTTGCCACCCTCACAGTAAAGAATTTCTTCCTTCTATCCAGCCTGAATATACCCCTTTCCATTTACATGCATTATTCCTAGCCCTTCCATCACACATCCTATTAAAAACTCCTAGCCCTGCCTTACTGCAGGCTCCCTTCAGATATTGATTAGCTACTATGAGATCCCCCCTGACTGCCCCGTAATGAAAGTTTTATGAGTGAGGTTTGTGGAGTGATCAAACTGCTTTGGCTTAGCAGGTCACCCCAAAGCCACTGCACACAGCCACAGCCCTCAGAGGAAAGCAGCTCTCCCACTGGCAGTGGGATAAAAGGGAGAAGGCAGCTCTCATACCACTCCTTAGAATCATAGAATGGTTTGGGTTGGAAGGGACCTTAAAGATCATCTAGTTCCAACCCCCCATGCCATATTCAGGGACGTTTGAAGGCTTCAGCTCCCAGGGTCCATCCAGCAGCACCACAATCCCTTGAGAGGGATGTGCTGCTGTGTCTGCCCTGGGGCACTCAGTCCCAGTGCTGAGCATCCTCCTCCTGCACTGACTGGGTGACTCCCAGCTGAATCCCAGCATCTCAGAGACTTCTCTGGCCTGCTGCCCAGTCCCCCATGCTGTGCTGGCACCTACAGGCTGAGTCGGAGAGGGCGGTGTGCGAGGAGCGCCGGGAGCTGTGGGATGACAGTGACACTCCTTCCCGGCTGGCGTCCTGGCTGCTGCCGCACTGCCCCACCTCCAGGTAGCTGCTGTGGCTCTGTGGGGAGAAAAGCACAAGAGACAGAAGATCAGCAGGAGGATAAACCCTCCTGAATAACCCCCCACCTCCACAACCGCTTCTTTGCAGAGAAAAAGAAGAGAAACGCTGCTGGCTTTGGTGAGATTCTGTCCCAGGACGCCCATGTGAGTGGTGGTGGAGGACATGCAGATGCACTTCGAGCTGATACTTTGGGATTGCATGAGGATGTGCCTCATGCTCTGGTGTGCCACCCTCTGGCTTCCCTGTCACCAGTGTGCAAACGGAAACACACTTCTACAATTAGCCCTTTCTACCTGATTTCTTAAGGGATGATAAGGTGAAGGTGGTGAGATACTGGAAGAGGTTGCCCAGAGAGATTGTGGATGTCCCCACTCTAGAGGTGTTTATGGCCAGGCTGGATGAGGCACTGAACAACCTGGTCTAGTGGGAGGTGTCCATGCCTATGGCAGGGGGTTGGGACTAGATGATCTTCAAGGTCCCTTCAACCCAAGCTATTCTATTCAATGATTCTATGACACAGTTTGCCAGCCATGGCACACTAGGGAGTGGTGGCAGAGGTGGCCACAGGGGCCACATGGTTTTATTCATTGCAGAGATGGAGAGAGATGATTGGGAAGGGACAAGGAGCAGTGGCACAGGGGCATCACCTGCAGCCCCAGGAGAACCTAGAGCAAATGGCTCCCATAAGGGACAGTTAGCAGGTGATGCTGAGAGATGATGCCCCCTGGCCACTGCCTGGGAAGTAGCTGGTACCAGCAGGCTGTTGTGGGCAGCAGTCTGGCAGCACATCCCCCGAGGGAAACAGCCTACACTAGTGAATATTCACAGCTTTGGAGCTGTCACACCAAAGTGACAGATGCCACCTGGCAGATGTTTTATGGCAAACAGCCCATAACTGTTGGGTTGTTGAAGACTTTCACCTGTAGGATATGGATGACCATGCCACCACCCTCCCCATGCCTACCAGGGAACTCCCCAGGTTCCTGCTCCCCTCCAGAAAATGGAGCAAAGTGAGTGATGATTCTGCCTCTCTCCAGATGCTCTACAACAACAGGTGCAGCTGAAGCTTTGCAGAAAAATATCTCAGCTGCCATGTGGAAGAGGGAAAAAGACACAGAAGTGTGCAGTGGTGACAGAAAAGCAGATGGTTTGCAAGGTGGTCCTTCCTCGAGTGAAATAGGTCTCTGTGTCAGCTTCCCTTACACCTCCCATTAAAGGGCTTCAAGAAAATAATGTCTGAAGAGCAATAAGGCTAAATGGCATGATAATTACACAACAGCCCATTTGAAATTGCTTTGATTACTGGTCTTATAAACTATTGAGAGGAAGAACTTGAAAGTAATTAAAATGACCTTGTTAACTGGGGTGGGTGTGTTGGGATTCCAGACTGATTCCAGCCATGGAAATTACTGCTCTGGTCATAACCCCAACACTTGATGTGATCATGCCAAAGGGTGTAAACAGAGCTGAAACCTGGAGTAAGTGTTTTCCCTTCACTTCCAATCTTTGTCTGAGCATCACTGATGAGCTGGCACTCACAAAACAGGTACCATGTGGTACTGCTCTGTCTTTGGATCCTCTGTGCCTTACTAAAGGTGACAGGTACAACAATCCAGCCTCCAGCTCCAACTCTACTTTCCTGCTTCTGAGCTGAGGTGTTTTAAGCTATGGTTTGTGTAACAGTACCAGAAAGATTGCAAACAGCAGAGCAGCAGCAGTGCAACTGCTGAATTTGGAGAACCAAGATGGGCAATTCTGAGTTGTGCAATGGAAAGCTTTTCAGTGTCTGCTTGTGACATAACCCATCTGAAGGCTTAGAAGGAGAAAAGGAGAAAGAAGGAACTGAGATTTCCTAAGATTGGCAAACAATGCTTTGTTTGGTTTCAGTTTGGACTAACTCAGTTGTGAAGGAACATGGTACCTTTAGAGAAGAGGATGCCAGTTCAATTGATGACTCTTCAAGGCCAAGATCTCTCCTTCTTTCAGCTCGAACTTCTGCATAACTGAAAGGAAAAAACATATCTTTTTCAGTCTGGATATAGTTTACTGCACAGTGGCCATCCTACCATACATGAAATATCCTAATGTGGAGATTTCATGTTGAGTCACAAGCTTTGCAAGACACACAAACAACTCTCTCATACACAAGGTACTTAGAGGACCATCACCATACAGACTTGCAGTCTGCAAATAAACTGCACATGCTGAATATCCACAGGGTGGCTTTGTCCTCAGTACAATTTTCCTAATAAAGGAGATTCTCACCTTCCATAATCAGGCAGAAAAATGATCTTGCAGCTTCTGTGCAGGTGAACTACCACAGCAAATCTACACTCATTTTCTATCCTGCTGATGCTCAAGAATAAGGTTTTTTGCACATGACAAGGTAGCTCATCAAGACCTAATCCAGTGCCTTGGGAAGCAGGAGGCCAGGTCCCTTCCTCCTGAGAGTACTGGGAGCAGCATGTAGTGTGCTACATCAAAACTACCATCCCTTGCTTCCTGAAATAACATTTGAACTCGTGTGCTTCAGTAATACATTCTAAATCTTAACTATATGACACAGAACGGCATTTCAAAATCTATTTAGGACTGTATCATCAGGTTTAAGAGGAATCAGGAATTAAAAACAGCATGCACAATAAATTCAGGGCTTAAAGTGGAGCCAAATTCCCTGAACAGAAGCAATACAGCTCAGATAACACTTGACATGTGCCTCATGTCAGCACACAGTTCTGATCACGTAGACCCAGTCTGTATTTCAGAATATCAGTTTTAGAATATAAAATGTTTGTTTTTCCAGATATTTTGGGGCAGTAGAAGAGGGACTGGAAAAAAAATTCCCAAGTTGATTCGTGACATTAAAGATGTGGTGAGCAATACGTCTGCTCACGTTAATAAAGAAAAAACAGCACTATTTTCAGGCCCTTCAGTAAATACACTCTTAGTCTTAACACCATCTTTTTTGAGATGACAGTGGTAATCCAGCAGATCCCCCTCCAGAAGGTGCTTTATCACAGAGCATCCCACACGCTCACCGCCTTCCAGAACAAGCAGCTTCCCACTAGGGGGGGATCCTGAGCTGAATTTCAGGCGAGGAATAAGGCTGGCAGGACAGCAGCTAACTTCTAATCATAACGCTCTTATCAAAAGGTTTTGTAGGAAATATATGAACCGAATCACACTCACGAACTTGTCTGGTTCTAAACAGCTCTAATTCTTGCTATGGCCATGTCATTGTGAGGAACGAAAGCAGAATGTAACTCACTGATAGATGTGACCAACAGTGGCTTCCAGGCTTTTGGCCCCATTGCCAAGAAAAAAAATAGAATAATGAAAACACATTAATCTTTTCTCAATGCTCCTTGTCATAACAGTTTTAAAGAATGAAATACCATCTTTGTGTGTCAATAGGAAGAACAAATATTTGGCTAAAAAAGAAACAGGACTAGAATAAAGCAATGGTTGAGCAGGAAACCCATTGGGAATTGTTTGGTGCTTGCTCCTACCTAACAACCAGGTGAGTGCAAACGATGAACTCGGGTTTGGAATTCCACTGGTGGTAGGTGATGTAGTAGTGTGTCTGCAGCCATATCCACTGCTGCCCTTTGGTCAGGAACCGATAGTAGCAGGACTTGCCTTTCCCAAACTGCATCACTATTTCATAAGAAAGAAGGCAAAGTAAAGCAAACAGAAATTCCATAGTGTGAAATGGAGCAACTACCCTATGAGGACAGGCTGAAGGAGTTGGGGTTGTTCAGCCTGGAGAAGAGAAGGCTCAGAGGGGACCTCATAGTAACTTATCAGTACCTGAGGGGGTCCTACAGAAAGCCAGGGGAAGGAATTTTTAACATAATATCGGATGGGAGAACTAGAAACAATGGATGGAAATTGGAGGGGGGTAGGTTTAGACTTGACATAAGAAAGAAATTCTTTACAGGGAGGGTGGTGAAACACTGGAACAGGTTGCCCAGAGAGGTTGTGGATGCCCCCTCTCTGGAGGTATTCAAGACTAGGCTGGACAAGGCACGGAGCAGCCTGATGTAGTGGGAGGTGTCCCTGGCTATGGCAGGGGGATTGGAACTCGATGATCTTTAAGGTCCCTTCCAACCCAAGCTATTCTATGATTCTATGAAAAGCACTGAGTTCCCTTCCCCTTTTGCAGTCTGCTTAAAATGGGTCTTGTGGCTTTTTAAACACAGGTGTACACAACCTCAGACTGAGATTTTATTTGGGTTATCTTCTGCTATTGATTTTTGGAAGTGCTATTTTGAGATTGTTCTTATGATTAAGCATAGAATCACAGAATGGTTTGAGTTCGAAGGGACCTTAAAGATCATCGAGTTCCAATCCCCCTGCCATAGCCAGGGACACCTCCCACTACATCAGGCTGCTCCGTGCCTTGTCCAGCCTGGTCTTGAACTCCTCCTGAGAGGGGGCATCCACAACCTCTCTGGGCAACCTGTTCCAGTGTCTCACCAACCTCACAGGAAAGAACTTCTTTTTTCTATCCACATAAATCTCCCCTCTTCCAATCTGCATCCATTATTCCTAGTCCTGCCATTCTGTACCCTATTAAAAAAGTCCTACCCCAGTCTTTCAATTATTGGCATAACTACATAACTAGCTATATATTCTTACAACTTATTCCTAAGACCCTCTGAAATAAGCATAAATAACTTAATTAAATAAGGGATTAGCCTATCACATTTGCATTCCAAAGACTGGGGTCTTGAAGTCAGGATCCTACTCATGGCACAAAATAATAACATAGTGGAGTTTTAGTAGTCTGAGTCTTCTTCTGAGAGATGCCCTAAATACACCAGACCTAATACACATTATCAGGCTATGTCTACATAAAGTCTCAGGGGGTGTAATACAGCTGGAACATAATTAGGGGAACTACACTAAATAACCACGTTAATTGTTCCCTGACTGCTGTGAGTACAAAATGAAACATGCTCACTTAAAATACCCATAAATAATGCAAAGTAAGATACAAACATGGCTTAAGCAAACCCATTTCACTTCTCAGTAGATAAAATGCCTTCCCAGAGGGTCAACCTGATGAATAGGAACTTACCAAGCCACAATGACCCAAGTGTTTTTACGAACCCAAGTCTTAGGGAATAAAATGTCTCACATGCTCATCTTGTAGGAAAAGCAGAATAATCAACAGTAGTTCATGACTGCTGCCACATTTCTCCCTTCTGCAGATCAGCTCCATCTTTCACCAGGACATGGTGCTTCAGCAGTGGGCTGCAATGCTGCAGTACCTGGGCTTCGTGCTCCTTCCAACTCAGAGCTCCTCCTGGGCTCTCACAGACCACAATATTCAACCTTGCACCAGGATGGACACTCTCTGGTGTTCACACATCAGCCTGTACTGGACTTTTCTGCTCTTCTGTTATACTTTTAGATCAATCAAAAATGAGCCATCTTCACCCACATTCTGTATTTAGAACTTTTACATTTAAAAAAGGGTCTGAGTGGGTGATGCAAATGTGACTTTCAGGTGGCATTTCAGTGAGCTGAGCCTCCTGGAGGCTTCAGAGCCCAGAGGAACAACAAGCAAGACCCCATGGACAGTAGCAAGCAAGAAAACTCCCAGGGATTGGGGCTGCCCTCATGATCAGGGGACAGTGGAAAGCTCTGGCTTCCTATTTATTAATCTCATTTCATTTTCACACAACCCATTCCAATCTGAGAAATTTACACACAGCTCCTGATCTTAGCAAATTCTGCAGGGACTCAGCCTCCCAGGTAAGCATCAGCTGTGAAAGTCTGTCACAGGTCGACATAATTCCCTCATGCCCCAGATAAAGACACGTTTTGTGACAAGGTGTAAAAGGTTTTGCATGAGTGACAAATGAGATCAAAGACAGGCACGCTGCAGAGCAAGAGGAACTTACAGTGTTCATGGCACCTAGCAAGAAGCTCCAGGTCATCTGCGTGGTAGTAATCATACCCTGATGTTCCCAGAACCTCAAAGGGCAAATATCCTATAATAGGTGGAGCCCTAGAAGGGAAGCAAAGGGCAGGGAGTGAACATAAAATGTGACACTTTGACATCCTGGCAGATAGGCTGTGATAATAGAGACCAAAACCATCTCACACGCTCAGTTGGCAGGGAAATCAGGAGTGGATTTTCAGAGGCACAATGAAGCATTTTCATTAACAAGTAGGGAAAAAAAACCAACCAAAAAAAAAGCAGTGAGGGAGAGGTAAAAATTGAGAAAATGAAAAGGTGTGTGTTTACTGTTTCATAGCCTATTCATTATGTGGGTGTAGAGAAAGGCATGTATGTATGCAAGTGACTCAGTCATTAAGTATGCCTGTGAGACACTGCCTGAGAAATGCCTGGGCTCTGCATGTGCATAATAACTTGGAACTCGAGTAAAATTATCCAGTAGGCTGGATATAAACGTCACCTGGGTAGTAACCATAGAAGAAAGAGTAAGTGGGAAACTGTAAATTGTGTCATGACCAGCACGGGGAAAAGACAAAGGTAATTGTTCCCCTGAAAAAGCTTGGGAATTTCTAAACAGCAATAATTGTCTTCATGTTGGAAGCAAAAACCAGCACGGGGCTGGTTTTAAGAATCGTAGAATGGTTTGGGTTGGAAGAGACCTTAAAGATCATAGAATCATAGAATAGTTTGGGTTGGAAGGGACCTTAAATATCATCTAGTTCCAATCCCCCTGCCATGGGCAGGGACACCTCCCACTAGACCAGGTTGCTCAATGCCTCATCCAGCCTGGCCTTAAACACCTCCAAGGAAGGGGTATCCACAACCTCTCTGGGCACTGGTTATTTCTGTGACAGGAACTGAGGATGTATTTAGGTTGGTACATTGCAATGACCAAACTGACTATTCTGCTGACAGTTCTGTGTTTCCTCATATAGGAGATCATTTTATTTAACAGATATCCTAACAACATTGAGCTTACACACAGCCTTTGCTGGAGCCTGCTGCCTTATGATTATGAAATAACACTCAAATGGGAGGAGAAAAAACACTGTATTTGCCTCTGCCCCCTGCCACCACCTTCTGTCTCTTCTACTCTATGGGGCAGGGGACCTGTGCTAACTTGGCTCCACCTACTAGTTTTGGCTGCTGGAGGTGTCAGTAGCATGAGGCTCACCCACTGAGTTCAGTGTGTTCTGCAGAAACAAGCCGGCTGTGTGTCAGCAAAACGACTAACGTTTCAAAAGCAGGGCAGGCTCAGGGTGTCACCGCCTTTCTCCTGACCTGCCCAGTGGCCTCCTTAAGGAAAGTGAATGCTATAAAGCAGCCAAAAATACCACTAAAAAGTGCAAATACATTAGGGTTTGGATGGATCAGTCCTGACTGTCCTGGATTTTAATACGGGAAGTTTTCCTGTCCTGGTTAAGCTCCACCTCCACATTTGTACTCTTTGAGAGATGTGCTGGGCAGAGATTATTTAAAGATTATTATTTTTCAACTAAAGACAACCCAAACAGGTATTCAGTCTGTCTCATCCCCACAGCTGTAAGCTGTATGACACCAAAAGGGAGAGGGGAGAAATGAGAGACATCCTTGGAGAGCCAGGGATCTGCTCAGCAGCATCCCCACAATCATCAGCAGAAGCTGCAAGAGCCAATCCTACACACACTGTGATGAAAAAGCTCTTGAAAAAGAGTGTGGTTAGTACACTGTGGTCTCCACCACAATCAGTCTTATTTATTCGAACAACTTTTCATAAGAGCACTGTGTTCCTGTTCCTCATGTGACCCAGATTTGTGCTAATGATGATAATATGTGTATTTATCAAAGTACCCTTCCTTGCTGTCTCTTTGGCAGTAGGCACCAGTATCTCTCCTGTCTCTAATGACGTGCTCAAATTCAAGACAGTAAAGTCTTTCAGATGCACATCAGATAAACATTGAAGCTAATTAGGAAAGCACTACGTTTTCCTGACTTTCACCAGAATTC
Organism: Turnix velox; assembly: GCA_013400935.1. Classification (NCBI taxonomy): domain Eukaryota; kingdom Metazoa; phylum Chordata; class Aves; order Charadriiformes; family Turnicidae; genus Turnix; species Turnix velox. The sequence goes on from VZTY01000045.1 coordinate 226,363, forward strand.
TTTAAATGAGAAAGCAACCACAAAATGTGTCATTTCACAAGGAACTGCCTTGCTTGTGAAACAGTTTACAAGTGTCTTAGTTGAAGTTCCAGCCTTCAGGCCTGCAACTTGCTGTGCAAATGGAAATGTACAGTCTTCAGAGAACCTTTTGAGTATGGAAAAAAGAGAGGAAAAAAGAAACAAGGGCTGTAATACAGAAAAGAAATGGATCATTATCAAAGCTGACAAGTTTTCTTCTTCTATGCATCTTTATAAGTAGACCTAAAATATCCATTTTCCCCCTAGTTTTCTAATCCTCATCTGCACGTTGGGAGGGCTTTCTGCATTATCTGGATTTACTCCATTTGACATTGTTGTCATGAGAGCATCAGTCCTCACTCTGGTGTGTGCTGGGTACCCTCTGCCCCTCCTGCCGGCACCCCCCAGCCTCAGGTACTCTGAGCTGATAGAAATAAAAAAACCCTAGCAAAACATCCAAAAACATTTCACTGCACCCTGCATTGGTGAGGTAATGCGACAAATCCACAAGATCCCTCAACTCCTTCATGGGTCTGGCCTCACTCCTCACATCTGGGGCTGTCCCAAATTCCACTTCAGCATCTTGCATTGGCTTAATTTACTCTCAGCAGCAGTGGTTTCCTCACTGGGGTTATCAGTGTGACTGCAAGCAGCCAGCACAGAGAGATTCCTCTCTGAGTCATAACCCAGATTCATCAAAAGGCTCTTTGATAAGTTTGAAAGCAGCTCCTGCTCACCTTATCCACAGGAGCTTCTGGGAACAGCCTTTCGTCAGGCAGTGAGACATAAGCAAATAAAATAAGACAGAAATAAGGGGCTCAGGGATCTTTCATGAATCTTAATATCAATCACCTGATTCTGAAAATGTCCCAGGATGAATTGGCCCTGTCTGAAAATGGAACAGGCCCATCAAAATCTAACCAAGTCATTGCAGCAAGATCTCAACAACATGAAGAAGAAGCTGACTGTCCCAAAACACAAAGCACTAATTTTAGGGCTGTCACAGGGTCAGTTCCTCCATATTTCAAGGTATGATGCATGAGGTACACATTCTGTCTACTATCTAAATACAAGTTATTATTAACTTGTATTTGCTCTCTGCTTTTCTTACTTGAAATGTAAATGTGAAGATGATATTTAGGGTTCTTTCCTCCCAAATGTTTTATACACTACAGCTTTATTTATTAGTTTTCTGTTTCTAGTGTTGAATACCTTTTGTACAGCTTGCAAAGGGAGGAATAATGGGAAGGGTAAGGTAAGGGTAAGGGTAAGGTTTTGCAACAAGCTTATGCACACATATCAAATGCAGAGATGCAAAAGAATAAATAAAACCTGCCAGCTTCTTCTGAAGAAAATGGGTACTATGTTAATCAGCTTAACAAAGTGGCTCCAATCTGTTTAATTTACCAAGCTGAATCCTAGCCCACCATAAGGCACTGTCAAAAACAAAAATGTAATTAAATCATCTCATCCACTGCTTTTTCATTTCTTTTTATAAATCCCATCATTTCTCAAGGTGAAAATCAAAAGTTTATTAGCACAGCAGAAGATTTATAAGGATTCTTGGAAGCTGCAGCAGGAAAACAGAGGAGCTAAGGAACCATGCTGCTCAGTTTTAATGATTTAATATTTTTGTGAAGTTAATAATTTCTCTTGACATTTTCCTACTATATTATATTGTTTCTTAGCTGCCTAAAATATGGAAAAGAGCAAAGCACTTAAGGATGCCTAATAAGTTCAGAGTATTGTTACTTCTTCTGTTGCATTTAATTGCAGATGTTCTACTTGGGATCTCAGGCAACAGCTACACAGGGTTCTCTATTTTTAAGCTACAGTTTGTTTATTTTTCAGTGATTAAAAGCAAATCTCTTACCTGTGGTCCAAGAATAAAAATTTCCATTCCAAACTATGCCTCGATGTAAATTCTTCACATGGCTCTTCAACATTGCAGAGCTCCTGCAAAATAGTTGGCACATTCAGACACTTAATTCTATGAAATGACAAAAAGAGCTCTCTGTCAACAATAAGGATACATTTTGGTACAACAAACCCCAGCAAAATTTAGTGCTTTTACAGCACTTGACTTGTTCTCCTCTAAGGAATGAACATGCTTTGTTTTATAGATGCATAAACTGATGAAAAGTGGCTGCATAATTATCGTGGGCTGAATTTCAGAGCTAGGATAAATAGTCCAAGGGCTTCATCTTGCAGTCTGTAGACAAATTCCCTGTTTTTTGTAAATATTGGTATCTGAGGATGGATGACAGCACCAGGCCCAGCCTCAAACTGAGCTGGCTAATGGCCTCTTGAGTAAAAAGCCTCTACAGCTGTTGTCCCTGTCATCACTGCATTGTGCCATGGGACACAAGATGTGGGTGGCATCAATTCTTTCAAGGCTGCAACTTTTTGTGTTGTATATCTGGTTGCCTTGTATTGGTGCTGCCTGGACTGATGGCTCCAAGACCCCCATCACACACAACCACCTCTTTTCAAAAGCAGCTCCTGCTTCATACAGTGCCAATTCCAAAAAAACATACTTATATTATCATCTCCCACTCCCAACACACAGTGGTGTTCTCTCTCTCATTTGCCATCTCCCTACACAAGCAATCTGTGCTGCTGAGAGTGCTCTTGGAGAGGCTGCTGCAGCACAGCTCCACATCTTGTGGTACCTGCAGCAGCTCTGAGCACCAGTCAGTCTCCACATGAAAGGGAAGATGGTGCCTAGGGATGTGGTTTCAATGATGGGTTTGGAAGTGTTAGGATGATGGTTGGACTCAATGATCTTAAAGGTCCCTTCCAACCCAGACAATTCTATGGTTCCATGATAGCATCTCATGCCAGAGCTCTCACCTTTAAGAACTGTGGTGTGACAAGACGAACAGTTGCTACCAGGCAAATCTGCTCCTTCGTGGCTGACCTGAAAGCTCGTGCAATAGCTGACTCAAAGCCATTACAGGAGGGTGTAGGCACTAGACACAAGCAGACAATTTGTTTAAGGAGAGGAAGAAGAGCTTTCTTTTCATGTCAAGACAGGTACAACGACTGATGAAACCCAAGCAACAAACTCCTCCTACCCACAAGGTGATGCCACACTGATACACGCTGATGTTATTTAAAGAATGATCCTCTAGGCTCTGAGTTACATGGCTGTTAACCATCATCCCCTGGCTAGCAGGGAGGCTTCATAAAAAAAACCTCTGAGCAGCTCACAGTGTGGAGCCTCAACAAGATTCCAGATTTTACACATTTCTCAAACTACTGACTTTTTAAAAAATGTAATTTTATTGCCAGAAGTGAATTTTATTACAATAAAAATGTAATTTTATTTTACTGGTTATTTGGATAAGTAGGCTGCTTTACAACTGGTAGTGGGTCAAACAGAGGTCAGATCAACCTAGTATCACTCCTTTAAGCACAGTGGGGACAAGAGTGCACTCTTCTGACCAACAGCCTCCCCATCACTGAAAAGTATCTCCAATATATCCACAGCTCATTCTGTTCCAGCCCATTATGGAGAATTTTCAGCTGAAACAAGGCCTTTAGGCAGCCACAGATCAACATATAATTTAAAGAAGAGAGGCAAAGAGAGAAAGGTAGGCTGGAGCAGTAACTTACCATGAGTAAAATATTTAAAATCCACTACAAATTTGACATATTCATACATCAAGGGTTCATTTGGATCTAAGCTGCCTCTTGCTAAATGGCAGCAAAACTCTATTTGTTTTTCTGCTGAAATGAGAGAAAGAGAAGGACACATAAACAATTTTACTACAAGTTTGCACTTTAGCACACTCCATATATTGAAATTATCTAGGTGCTTCAACCAACCCTGCTGCAGGGATAACTTGGCACACCCTGCTAGGATGCTCTTGATACCCATAAGTAAATATGTAACTACTAAGAGCAATGACCCTCTGGTTCTGCTTAAGGAAATGTATTCTCACCCTTTCTCCCACAGCTTTACAGTGACCTAGTTGCTCTGGGTGTGATATCAGTACTTCCCTCTGACTTAGTGCCCTCATGACTTCAAGCAAAGCTGTTAAGTGATACCACAGTACCCTGCTTGGGAGGACCCAGATTCAAAGGGCACTGAAGTCACCCCAGCCTTTCCATTAACAGGGGAGGGCACTGTGCCAAGCTCTTACTCTGTTTTCTGACCCAGGTCTGAAGTCCATGGATAAAGCCAGGCAGCCTTGGAGGAAAAGCCAGAGCAGAGCATCAGCAGAGGTGCTGCCCAGCTCCACTGATGCTGACAGGGCAGCAGGGAGGGGAAGCATTGCTTGGCCTTGGTGAACCCACCAGGAAATGGGGCTTTCAACACAAGAGGGGTGAAATTTGGATGCTGTGAAGAGGCTGCTTTCCAAAGGGGACATGTTATGGATGAAAGGGGCATTTTGGAAGTAGGAGAGCAACCAGACTGTTCACATAGGAAGGATGTTGCTTAAATTACATGTAGGATTTCTTAGCTGCCCTGAGACATGCAAGTTTCCTAAGGAACAAAACACTTGGAGATTTCTACTACTCTCTCTCTAGCCCCTCACTCCTTCCAGGGGCTAAGTCCAGCATTCTTCCCTGGGGGAAAACATCTCATGAGGGCAACTTCACTGTCTTGTGACAGAAAGCAGACAGCAAAACAAAGAGTGTTCAAAACAAAGAGTGTTCAAATCAAAGACCCAGTACTGGGAGTGAGTAGGAAGATTAGATGATGTGCTGCATTAAAAATCAAAAATATTAACCACAGCAAAACAGAAGCCGCAGACAAGAGAACTAAATAGCTGGAGAGCCCTGTGCAGGCTCCCCCAGGAGCTCTTTGCTTTTGGCAAATTTCCTTGGCCAAGAGACAAGAGCAGAGCTTACCGTTCAGAAAATCAGCTGCAACAGGATCTGTCATGAGCACATGTGGAGAAAGGAGCTTGTACACCTCGCTCTGCTCCCGCTCAGGCAGGAAGTTTAATATATTTTGGTCCACCAAATCTGACTGATACAAAAGAATGCTTTGTCATGTTCAGCAGCACAGCACGACACAACCACCCACCTTTCCATCCCACAGCACAGCACAGATGCTGCTGGTTGAGTGTGGATGCAAAAGACAAGGAAACCCAGGGCAATCTGCAGATGGATCTAGGGCAGAATATAACCCTCAGGTTGTTCTACCCTGAGGCTACTGCCTATTGTTTGCACAGGTCCTAGAGGCTGCCCTTCAGTTCAGCGAGATGCATGCTGGAAAAGAACCCCTGGTACCACTAGAATACTTATCAATACCTGAAAGGAGCCTACAGAAAGGCTGGGCTAGGACTTCTTAATAGGGTCCAGGATGGCAGGATTAGGAATAATGGATGCAGATTGGAAGAGGGAAGATTTAGGCTGGATAGAAGAAAGAAATTCCTTACAGTGAGAGTGGTGAGACACTGGAACAGGCTGCCCAGAGAGGTTGTGGATGCCCCTTCTCTGGAGGTGTTTAAGGGCAGGCTAGATGAGGCACTGAGCAACGTGGTCTAGTGGGAGGTGTCCCTGCCTATGGCAGGGGGTTGGACCTAGATGATCTGTAAGGTCCCTTCCAACCCAAATCATTCTATGATTCTATAAGAAATATCATATCAAAATTAAAAGTTTAAACAATTCCCTTTGGAAGCACCAGACAAGTCAGGAAGCTTCTCACATCCTCCTTTTGTCTTCTAGGATGAATATCTGGCAAAATCAGCTTGACCTTCAAGTGTTTCATTGCTGATAAACCCTACACATCTTGATGAAAGGGGTTCCACCAAAATGTCACCATGTATTTGTTTCTTTGCACTCCAGGACATTCAACCTATGTGGTCCAATTTTCCCTCACCTAGTGTCATTAGTGTCACATGCCAGACAAAAGTTAAAAATGCTTTTGAGGGGCCAGTTAAAACTTCTGTACCCAGCAGTCAGCTGATGTCTAGAAATTCCCCCAGAAAACTCTTAGGCCACATATTTGTTACTAAAGACCATGGACTCAAGGTAGAAAAAGACACAATGACATCAGAAAAGCACAAAATCAGTCCTGAAATCATCTTTAAATTATCTGAATAGAGCTTCAGCATGCACAAACTTCACAAGCAAGAGGTTTTCCATGTACCTGGGGATAAACACCCCCAGGCTCTCTATTCTCCCTCTGACATGCTGCCAGGGGCTGTGCCATGAAAACAGTGATTTTCTATGATTTTGCATAGGTTGTTTCTTTCTTTTACCTAGCTCACAGACCCTGGCAGAGAATCTGTTGTTCACAGGAGCCTGATAAACTCTTAAAGAGTGGGTTTATCCCCCACATCCTTCAGTTGGACAAAACCAAGCCCCAGTTTTCCAGTGCTGAGGCTGCATTAAAGCAGAGGAACAATATTGAGTAGTCAGAACTTACCGGTAAGTGTCCAAGCAGGGATGAGACACTATCAGATACATAAATAATAATCCCATCAGTGGTAAGAGCAATGAGAAAGCCATCTAGTGCCTAACGATAAAAGGCAGGCAAAAGAGAAAAAAAAGAAAAATAATTATGCATAGGAACAACTTCATACAATAGACTAATTTATTCTTTGGGGAGGCTAACAGCCTAAAACTAACAGAAATCAATTATGGAAATGGCAGTTCAATGTATAAAAACATAAATTACACGTGCTATCTAGCTCAGCATTCTTCTGCCTTCTTATTTGCTCATTAATAGTAAATTGACTTGTATTTTTCACCCCCTGAGTATTTATTTAACATTAAGCAAGACAGTGGTGGTTAGAATTTCTACACCCACACAATCCGAGTGACCTCAGCCAATTCATTATGTGCTCAGAATGACACAATAGCTAACCCATTCAGTGCGTAAGGAGATGTTAGATATGGTCATAGCAATCCCAGCACTGTGGATGGATGGATGGATAGATAGATAAGGAGAGACAGAAAAATGATACAATACTGTATTTTTAGCAATTACTGGGCAATTTGGGACGAGAATTAAAAACTTATTTATTTGGCATAAAGTACTCACTTGTTAGGTTAGCGACACGGTATTTTAAAGTTTGTTTTGCTTTGCTTTTCTTACTAACAATTGTTTATGTCTATGATTCTCAGTTCCTTTTAAGTCACTGCATGTGCTTTCCTCTTTGGGTATTCTCTCTATTCTTCAGAATGTCTTCTGTGACTGTCCCTACTTGTCTCTACTACATACCAAGGTCTGGGAGGTTTAATCTCTAGTTAGCACTATGCACAAAGCCAGCTCTCCTTAAGACACTGTTGAGGTTGCTCTGCAGCTCAACTAAAGGGAGCCAAAGATACAGCATTCACCATCTCCCCCCACAGCCAGTTATCCCCCACCTCAACAACATAGAATCATAAAATAGTTTGGGTTGGAGGGGAACTTTAAAGGCCATCTAGTCTAAACCCCCTGCAATAAGCAGGGACATCTTCAACTAAATCAGGTTGCTCAGAGTCCCATCCAGCCTGGCTTTGAATGTTTCCAGGGATGGGGCATCACTTAAACATCCAGGCAACCTCTGCCAGTCTTGCAACATCCTCATTGTAAAAATGTTCTTCTTTATATCTAGTCTAAATCTTCCCTTGCCCTATCACAACAGTCCTTGCTAAAAAGTTTGTCTCCATCTTTCTTATAAGTCACACTATTCCTTTGCTGAAAAGAAACCCTCTCTGGGAAAAAAAACCCATTGATTTTAACTAAACTGGTCAACAACCTAATGTTTTCCAGCAAGACAACAATTATTAAAGAGTGCTCTCTGCTCTGACACTTCGAAGAGCGAGATTTGTTTTGATTCAGCTGGAACAAACTAGCTTGTTTGGTGAGAGAAATTCACAGAAAGAATGAACAGAGTTTTCCATGGAGGTGAGTCATGACGTCCTGATGAAAAGGAATAAGCAAGAGACTGCAGCACCTCCCGGCTCAGCCCAGCATACACCCTTATTTTGGTGGGGCAAAGAGCAGCTGCCCACGCAGGGTAGGAGATGTCCTCACCAGAGGAACATGCAGCACAAACCCAAAGCAGCATCCTTAAGAAAAGAAAAAATATGGGCTCAGAGGGTGTTTGTAAATCAGCTGAGCATTTCATAGGTGAGAGTCTCAGAGTTTTTCCTCTGAATGCACTTAGAGATGAACCAAGCAGAAGACACAGTTCACATCACAGGTACAGCACCATGGTAGCAGAGGCAGCAATGTGATTGTGCCTGGCTAATGCAATGTGGGAAGAGGAGAGCTGCTCCCTTTCTTTGGGTGCTTTCAAGTTTTGGTAAAACTTCTAGCTTCAGAGGCAATTATTCTGAGGAGGGAAATTCTCTTTTTCCTTTCTCACCTGGCCAAATCTAGGCTGAATTAATCTTCATTCCTAAATGAAAAACTGTTTGTCTTTAAGGGGAAGCAATCACATTTTTAATTCTGTGCCTGCAAAACACAACGTTGGTCTCTATTTGGTTTGCATTCCATGTGCCAGCAGAGTATAAATCATCAACTCTGGGACCTACAGGTGACAAAGAACTATATCCCTGAACTACTCCCCTGAACTGATTACTTCTCACTAATCTACGCAGTTTTAATTTTGTCTTACCTCTAACATCAACTGGGTGAACTCCTCGTTGCTAAGAAATGAAGGCTTCCAGTCTTGTCTAATCTCACAGGCTTCTGTCTGTGCTGTGATTTCTTAAAGAGAAAAACATCAAAAAAGCAACATGACTCATGCTGGTTGGAATTCTATTTTCCATTTTCAAGTAACACTGGATGTCTTTTAAGAGGCTTTCAGAGGAATCATCCTCAGATCATTCTCCACACAAAGCTTTCTTGCATGTAATAGTCATTTTCCATGCCATCATAATACAAGTGTATTAGAAATCAAGAAAAGCAAGAAGAGACATTTTCAGTGGTTTGAGAAATCCTTAAAAAAATAAGGCCTAATTTCAGAGAAGTTGAGCATCACTGTGAGTAGAGGGTGTCTGTGACTCTGGAGCTGTTTCAGAAAGGCTCACAGGAACACCCAGGCAGCAGGAAAGGACAAGTCCTACCCCATGGTAGTTGGGAACAGGATAAAAACCTTCCTCCCCTGGTTTGTATAGCTTCTGTTGCTTCCCAGCTCCTCCAGCTTTCTCCTGTTTGAGAGTGTAGAAACCATGCCAGGGATTTGGCAGCCAGAGAGGGAAACAGAGTGATGTCACTACATTAACATCACTGTACTCAAACCCTTGCCTGATTCCTAAGGCCAACTGCTGTGGCTGCTTCTGCTCATCACTTAGGTTCATTTTCTCTCTGGAAAAAAAACAGTTTTCACCTGAGTGGAAACTGGCTGCTGGGCAGATACAGAGCCAGAGCCCTCCAGTACCTTTCTGTTTCTGTAAGAAGTCAATGGTCCTTTGCAGTATTGTGGACTTGTCCATCTTGAGAGGGTGGCCATGGCCCTGCAGCATCGTGCAAAGCTCTTTGATGAGGACATTGAACTGGTCTCTCCTCTTCTTTTCAGACTTGTTGCGTGATGCCCTGGATGACAGAAACATAAATGCCACTAAGTAAAATGCTGGATACTCAGCTTGACCCAGGCAGAGGGAAATGTCTCTGACTCAGGAAAACACTTTAAAGGCAAAAATCTCCACTCTGCTGGGGCTGCTGACTTGTTTACAGGGAGGATCAGTGTAAGCACCTTGAGCAGGACTGAGCTCATTGACAGCAAGGAGATAACAAATATGATTTACATTCATCTGAGCAAGACCATTCCCTCATGTAGATTTGAGTAGCAGTTCCCATTGTCTCCAAAGCAGTGATAACGAGGGGAAGGTGCTACAGATTAAATTTCTCCAGAAACAGAAGTCTTGGCATCTACATGTTCATGTTTTGACCATCTCACTTTTAGGAACTTTTGTTTTGCTGTTAGTACACACACATATAAAGGTCAAAATGCAAATGATTTCTTATTCCCTGACTTGTACTTGCACAAGTAGCTTATAGACAGACCATGCTGTGCAGAGACACATCAACTGCAGAATGAAATCAAGCACACACTCTTGCATCTGGTTTTGAAACTCTGCTGCCATGATATATGAAACTGGGAATGTTCTGGCTGCAGAAATCACTGACAAGGTTCCAGCTTGCATTAATAGAATTAATTAGAAACAACAAATGAGAAAGCAAATTCACTCAGTTTCCTTCAAGTGTTTCTTCCAATGGTGATATCTGAGATAAACCTACTTTCATACAACCTCTTCCAGTAGTAACTATTCTCTTTACAAGAGCATTTGTGATGAGACATACTTCCTGTGATCTAGACTGAGGGTGGTAACACAGAAAGCACCTCCATTCACACCCAAGTTGCCGTTTGGAGGTTCTCAGATCCAGCATTTGCATTCACAGTTGTCTATCTCTGATTTGGCACTCACGTGAAATGACTAATTAGAACTGAGCCAAATGCTTCCCTGAAGGGAGACTAACTCATACTTCTGCTAAAGCAGAGCTGCTCTCTAAGTTTCACAGGGAACTCTACCCCAGGTGGGCAGCACTGCATCATGTCAGTAAAATCATAGGTCCTGCATAGGATAACACCAAATTCTGAGGAATTCTACAGGACCACTCAGTGGTTAACCCATTTTAGAGGTGGTCAAAGACACTATGAGATGCTTGAAAAGGGTGACTTTATTATGCTTGTCAACTTCATGGGTTTTTTTTTCCTCTGACAGTAGTGGTCCCAGGTACTTTTCGAAGCATTTTTAAGCATAGCATTTACAATTCTCCCTCAAGAGAGCTTCCACTGCCAGTGCTCTTTGCATCCCTTCATACCTCTTTGCCCTGTCCTTCTCATCTTCATCCATCAGTTCGTTTACACAAGACAGGGTTCTGGAATGAAAAGACAGAAGTACTTACTGAGACATATTCCCTGGTCTTGTTGAGGGTGTTAGAATATGGAGCTTCCTGGTCTGTAATTTACAGCCTCCTGGATGTTTCAGCCTCTCCTTTCCCAAACTCTACTCTTGCTATGTAACTTCTTGCTTGCTTTGTCATCTATTGAAGCTTGAGAAGTGAGAGTGTTGCTAAACGCCCAAATATATAACTACAATAAGTGTGACATTGGCAGGGAAGGGTGAGGAGCCAGCAACCCCTCAGCCTGCCTTCACACTCCCCTCTGGCACAGGAAACAGCATCTCCCTTACAAATGTGAGCATCAATTTGACTCTTATGTCTGTGCCTGGTCCTGCTTTCAGAGATCCAACAGGCTGTTGGTTGATTTCAAACATTGCTGCACTTGAAACACATCTGAGATTTCCTTCCCAGTGGAAGGGCATAGGAGGAAAAAGGAAACTGTGCTAATCCCCCAGAGGATTAGCATTAGGCAACTACAAGGTGCTATCAGGACACCTAAGAGCTGATACAACAGTTTCATACATGGTACATCGCAGTCTGTGGCTGCTTCTTGCACTGGTAGACTTCAACCAAATCACTTGAGCTGTGTCCTGCCCTTGAGATTCATACCCAGGACTTCAAGTTAAAACTTCCTCATCCAGCACTAACCAGTGAGAAGAAGGGGATGAGTGCCCTGAGTTCTGTATGTTGCACCACAAAAGTCACTGTGAGCTGCTGCCTTTGCTTTGTTAAACTCTTCCTGCAGCACAGGACAGACATGGTTCTCTCAAGCACTGTGAAATGATAGCAAATTCAACCTCTTCACTGCTGGCTTGCTTTCTGGGACTCAAATGGGCTAAGTCCAAGGGATAGTGAGCAAGGCAGAGGCAGACAAGGCAACTGCCATCACTCCATGCTGAAACAGCTGGGTCAGTTCTGTTAGATTGCATCCCCCTCAGACATCTTCAAAGAGGAGATTTAACCAGTTCCTGTCATAAACACTGATCTGCCTCCATGGCTACCAACCACTTTCCCTGGTAAAACCCTCCCACCACATTTAGCACCCAAGGGACACTTTTCAGTGGCTACATCTAAATGTTTTTCCCTCCTTTAAGACTACTCCAATATCAAAACGACTCCATGGTTATAAAAGTAACACCAAATAAAAACAACCACAACTGACAGGAAGACAAAGAAGCCACTCCACAGTGAGAGGTACAAAAAATTACCCTCCCTTTCCTGCTTCAGGGCAAGGATCTTCTTCCCTGCAGATCATCAGGATAGAAGAAACTGTATGATCCCTTATGTCCCCAAACAGGAATGGACTCCATAGGGAGAGAATGGTTCTCATTGCCTGAGTCACTGAAAGCTATGAGACAAATTAGAAATTACCTGTTTTATTCCTCAGATTCATCAGTCCAGACTGACGGAGTGGGATTAGTACTTATCACCATGTAGACAGAGATGGAGAAAAATTAATCCTAGAAGGAAAAGCAAACCCAGTTAAAACACAGTTGCAGACAAGACTTAGCCCAGATTGCAGCAATTATTTCAAGTTGAAAATGGATACCACTCAAGTATAACTGCTGAAAGCTCAGCTGACTCTCCAGGAACTGGAGCTGGACCATGTTCTGGATCTCCTGCCTCTATGTGCCCCACCTGATGCTACAGAAGAAGGTTGGTTGGGAAGGCCAACTTGATCTCCCATGTCCCAAAAGCCACATAGCCCAGAAGAGTGGACAAATGGATGCACTAATTTGGGGCCACTGAGAAGTGATTGGTGGCTTTCCAAAACATGACAGTTTACCTGGCATGCACACTATGGAAACTGGTGAGTATGATCCATTCTTCATTTATCCAATCTTGCAACCAAAAACCTCTTTCAAGATGAACAATAATAACCTAAAGTCCGCACAAGCCAGAGTCACCCATCTGTGGATGGTTTTAAGGCCCCCCACTTAGATTTGCTACTGTTGGGACACAGGTCTCCTTTTTGGTTCTGATTTAAATGCTTAGTAATGAACTTTTGGCTGTATTTACATCACACTGTCCTGAAACTGTTACTGCTGGCATTTGTTTGGCTTCAGATGAGCCTCACTTTCAATGAAGGATAATAGATGCAACCAAACTGTCCATGACTGACATATCTCTAAAACCAGCCAAATACTGAGCTTACAAACTCAACAAGCTTTTAATGTCCATGAAGTGACATCCCTGAGGTGACTCCAGGTTCAACGCTGTTTCTCCTTTCACAGTTAATTGCAGCATATAATGATATCAAACTGTTAGTTCAAAAAAGTCAGTTCAGACAAGTGCAATGTAGAGTGGTTGTAAACATAATATGGATGCTATGTACAAAAGTCTTGAAACTCCTGACACAACAGAAGTACAGGAGTAACATCTAAAGTACCTAACGTAGTACTAGTGGAAAGAGATTCGATAAAAAATGAAGCTGGGATGATAATTTTCAGCTTGGAAAATAAACTTCCAGGGAAAACCTCATGCAACTTCTTGGATTCCTCATGAAGCCACGAGTGAAAACAAGAGCTGTGTAACGAGTTTAAACAAGTCTACTATGCTTCTGCTCTGATCTTTCTTCTCAGTGTACATTGGTCAAGTTATGAACTTTTATCTTAGTTCAAAAGCAGCATGTGATTTTATTTGTTACCCTATTGAACTATCAGAGACCTAAAGTGCTTATCTTGGTCACTGCTCTGCATCACTAAGTTTGTTTTATCATAATCATACAGTTGCCTTTCCTCTAGAAGAACAGTTCCTCCTACAGAACTTTTGCTAGCTCATAATAATTTCTGAGATCTGTAGGTATAAATAAAATGCTTTTTAAAGCAATGGGTAGAATTCTAAAAGATGCATCTGACTCAATTTTTCAGTAAGCATTTGTTTCTCTGTGGGTTTAAAAATGCAAAAATTCAGCCAAATAGAAGGATTCTTCCTGAACCTGCATAAAGCAAAGCTTTATGCAGAAATCCTTGCCCATAGGCTGCCTGACAACTGGGAGCTCTGGAAGAGCCTGGCAGGTTTTCTGTCTTGTACATGTGGTTACCCTCCCAGCCAACTTGAACAGCAGTAAGTTGAGGCAAGCTGTTTGGTCACTGTGAGAGACAACAGTGAAGTTAATGCTCAGTCTAAACTGGGAAATAAAACCCCAGTTCTCTTGTCTCTAGGAGCAGTTCCCACACCCCCCCCCCACCATAGGGTCAATTTCAGCTGCAAGGAGTAGAGAAATGAGACGTCTCAGAACAGTCCCCCTGGGACAAACTCAACAAACTTAAGAGATATCCTTGGTCAGCCTTTGAGGTTCTAACAGAGTAAAGGGCCATAAATGAATTCCCAGGCCCACACACACACACAGAGAAGCTTTTTGCATGATGCAGCAGGATGGTGAGCTACAAGAAGCCTTAGCAGAAGACAACTAAGGACAAAATATTCTTAACTGGATTAAGCACTTCAGGACTACATTTAGCTAAGTGCTTTTTGTCTTGTTATGAGCCAGAGCTAAATATAGTAACCAGAATACTTAAGAATAGTTTCATAAGGGTTGTATACACTCCTCAGCAAGATAAGGCACTTAGCTCTACTGACAGCAGTGTGTCTGCACGTTAAGAGTATTTAAAATAGCTCCAGATAGAATCTCTTTGACCTTAACTGCATTAACCACAGGGATCAAAATTTATTTATTGCCTCCTGAAAATCCTCTCCTGCAGCACTTGGAGAGAAGGATTCCTGAACTCCATGGGTAGGTAACAGAGAGGACACATGTCTGTGCTGTTCACACTGTCTTTCACTCCCGTTACAAGGGGTGAGGATCAGCACTCTCACAAGGAAACCTACATCCATCACTCCTTAATGACCTCTGTAAAGGGAAATGATTTTTCTTCCCTTGCTCTGGGATTCTCAAAAAAACACTCGTAGCATTTTAAGGACAAGTTGTATTTTAGACTTTTCAAATATTGCAGTATTTGAAGTTGTTTCCAGGGTTACAGAAAGGGTAATGTAGTACAGCAGCCTTAAAAAGTCAAATGGACTTCTCAGAAGCATAGTGAATAGTTAAAGCACTATTCTGTGCTATCTGCAATATTCCAGCACATTTTTTACTGAAGAGACAATAGGAGAGGGTATTTGTTTACATTTCCTTGTTTTTGCAGAACTGCCAGACTTCAGGAGCTATCTAAAACTTCAAACTTTTCACTAAAGAGAATGTTTATTTATCAGCTTGCAGCAAAGCATCAAGATATTAACATTATCTAAAGGTAACTCTTAATGGAACATCACATTAGTAAGAATTATCCCCTGAAAACAACAGTTCCTATAAAAGCTTCATTATAGCTTTAATTTTAATTATTTGATGATGTTACTGATGGCAAGGCAAAGATCACTCCATGAGAGTAATGCTGCACATTGCTTTGTGATCAGTGCCTTTCATCCATCACCTAAAAAAACAGCTCAATCCAGCTAATTTGATTCCTTTTTCCCAACCATATCAACTAGTCTAATTTAAAATATTCTCTGTGCATAACAACTCTGTTATTCCTGCATTCAAATTTTCATAACATTTTGCATCTGAGCAACATAAGGCAGGCAGAGAGACTTCAAATCTATACTGAAGGAAACATTTTAATTATGGAAATGTGCTGTGCTAATAATTTCCATGGATTTTTACATGCAAGGAATTCAGCAGAGAGCCCTTAATTACAAGCTGCAGTGCCTTGTGGCACAAGGCAGCCATAAATAAGAGAGTTAATTCCTTCTCCAGCAACACGATGTGTGTGTCAATATACCAATGTTTCATTCTTCTTGAGGCAACAGGAAGGCATGGCTGTCATCTGATTTAATGGCTAACCATCTGATTTAATTTTTTAAAAGGCAGAATTTAACCTTTTCAAGTAAAGTACTACTGATTCAATTATAAGATGCTAATGTAAATGGCATATGAAAAACCAAACGGTGCTGTTTTGCATGAGAAGCCTCTACTCAGGCAGCCTGTCCTGTGTCACAGAGCATCCTGGGCATCACACAGAGCAGAGGGGATGCCATGACAGCCCTCCACTGCAAAGAACTTCCTCTTATCCTGAGCTGTGACCTGACCTAGTGACAAACTAACCCACCTTTGGGACAAATGTTTCTGGGCAAGCTTTGTTCCAGCGTGTCAGCAACAGGAGCTGCTCCACAGAGCTATGGCATTATTCTCTACTGGAGAGGCACTGCCTCTCCTCTGCAGTATCACAGCCCAGAGAAGATAAAACATTACCAAAAAAAGTCCCAACTTTTTTAGTCCAAACCACTACCTGCATTATTTGACCTGCTTGCCTTTTTTTTTTTTTTTCTGCTTACATTTTACCATCTCCCTTCATTGCTTTCTCTTCCTCTTCACTCTTCCCTCTCCTTCCTTCACTTACTCCCCTTATTTAACATCCATTGATTTGCAGTTCAGAAAACTGCATCTTTCTTGAACATGGTTTCTCTCCATCTTGTTATTTCTTACATCATCTGCCTTCATACTTCCATTGCCTTTTCTTCACAGTGCACTTTATTTTCCTCTTCTCAAAAAAAAGAAAGGATGTTATAATGATCTTAGTATTGACAATCAATCAGCCATTCAACTGTGGGAACTCTTGGCTTGCTCAGAGATGAGACACTCAGGATTGTCACATTCTGTTTAGGGCCACGGTGCCTTAGGGATCATGCTGGTAGGGATCAGATGGGTATCATAGAATGGTTTGGGTTAGAAGGGACCTTAAAGATCATCTAGTTCCAACCCCCCTGCCATGGGCAGAGACATCTCCCACTAGAGCAGGCTGCTCAGTGCCTTGTCCAGCCTGGCCTCCAGAGAGGAGGCATCCACAACCTCTCTGGGCAACCTGTTCCAGACAGAAATAACTTGATTATAATTGACAGAAAAAAACCCTTTTTTTTCATCTTCCTTGTAAAACACTGATAATACAGCCAGGTCTTGCTTCAAAATCTGTACTATAGAGATTTTCATATTCTGACATTGATTTCTATGGGAGGAAAGTACAGGTACACATTCTGAACCCATCTGCAGCCCTGATGAAACTGACAACTTTGGGGATCAATTTCAGCTTCACAGCAAAGAGCATGTTCTTGTAAGGAGAGGACAAGTAAAAGCACCTAAGCTGAGCATTCCTCAAAAATCCAGAACCTCTAACACCCTGATGAGATGTGGATTTCATCATCAATGTGGTCAACTCCCACATCACCTTGGTCCAGGAGCACTGGGTCCTGTCCTGCCTCACAGTTCTTAATTCCAGTTTCAGATCCTTTGGCTTTCTAGAGGAACTTGGATTTCACTCAGTTCAGCTCCATCCTTTACAGAAATAAAGTCCCACATCTCTGCTGGGGGAATGGCTGAAGGAAATGGTCCCATACAGCACCCTCATCTCTGGCTGCTAAAACACACCTACCCTCTCTTGTGGGTTCAAGGCAGTGACTGTACGTGCAGCATCTTTGTTTTCTGGAACATGGGGAAGAGTGCTGAATTGGTGAGGGAACCAAATATTCTGTCCTCTTTTGTTAAGCTTTGAGAAATGGACTTTTTGTGCCACTATTGTAACTGTTGCATCTCGATGTGCTCGCTTACCTACAGCATACTCACTCTCCCCAGGTCTATTGAGCTCTAAATTTAGCTTGTTACCTGTGACAGATTTATTACTACATTCATTATAGCAGAAACAGCTCCAGTGAGAAGCTAAGAGGTGCCCAAAGAAAATGGATTATACAAAACAATTACACCATAAAAAAAAGGATGTATCAGAACAACGTGATTCAGCACATAAATGAAACAAAAGGCAGAGAAAGGAAAATGATGGCTTGTTGCTTCTTCTGGGGTTTTTTTTTGGTCTTTTTAACCAGGATACGGTTAAGAGGAGGGACAGACACTTGAAAAGATGATTACTGGAACATTTTGTCCTCTAGGATTTTTGTCAGATTCTGGGGAAAATAGCTGGCCAAGTTTGTTCTGTTCCACTTAATTACTGAATCTTGAAGGGTAAATATACACGTCTCCAGGGGATTCTGTAACACGAAGGGAATGCATTTAATTAATTACATTGATTTGTCTAATAACCCCCTTAAAAGTCCCAAAACGTGGCAAAAGGAGAACTGCTGATTCACAGCCCTGAGCAGCACAAAGCTGTGCTTCCACTGCCACAAGCAGCACAGGATAAAAATGCATATGCAAATAACACTATGTCTGTGGTTCTGCATGAATACCACTGTTCATTTGTAGCTGCTCAGTTACTAAAGGAAAAGGAAATGTGTGCTGCAGCACAAAATGATGATATATAACCCATAAACAACTCTTCAACACACCTGGCTCAGTGAGACACCCAGCCAAATAATCCTCAAATAATAACATCTTTTCCCCTCCTGTACAATGTGACCAAAGGCAGTTGTTTGCAGTTAATCCTTCAGCAGAGATGGGTTTTCATGGGACTGCTTCCAGGAAAAGCACACAGAGCTAACAAGAAAGCAGCACTACTGAAATCTGGAAGTCAGAACAGAATATTCTCCACAACTTCTGGCAAATATGAATGATCTTAAAGCTCTGCTTCTCTTTATGGCTGATCCTGGTGGTGCAAATGCATGCGGGTGGGTGGGTAGGTGGGTGCACAGACATACATATATAAATACACATTTTAGTTCTGAGAAATTTGCTAAAAGTAGTACCAAGAGCAATTGCTAGCAAGGAAAGCAATGGTGACATTCAGGATGACTCCTGCACTGCTCACCTCCTGGGGCTGGAAGGTCAGGAACTGCTCCTGCTGGGTGCATGGAGGAGAGGGAGGGCAGAGCTCCCTTGCTCCTGCCTCAGGCCACTTTCTATCATCTTCATTTCTCTGACAAATGCAAAGGATCGAGAGTGTGCAAGGGAAGGTTAACCCCATAAATTTTAGTGCTGAAGAGAGTGGCTCAACACACTAAGGAAATCCCCAAAGATACTAATTCTGCAGCTTAAGCAGGATGAACTGTACGAAATCATAAACCCCTGGCTGAAATTCTGTCTCTGAAATTCAGGCTTGCATTCAGTTTAAATGCTACCACATCAAACCTGTAAGGAACATCTTGAAAAGAAACCACCACTCTCTGCTAACTTGACAGTGGCCTCTGCACCCATCAGCTGGCACTGATACCTTAGTCACTGGCTGGAGCTCCTGTGCCTTACTCCCACCAGGAGGATATAGCTCACATCAGTTGTCTATATGGCATATAGAAAGGTCACAGAGGCCATTTTGGGTTTCAGATCTTGTTTTGACAACTACATAGATACTGGGGCAAACACGTCAAAGCTGTCTTTTCAGATGTGTTGCCCTGAAATCCCTCTTGTTTTTTCTTATGTCTTCTATCTACTATGGGTGAAACCCATCCCAAGCAGACAGTTGTGCCATTAAACACCCACTTCTACACCTTATGCTCTCCCTGAGCAAAGAGTAAATGCAATCATTAGACAACACAGCAAATCAGTTAGCTAATTTAACTAAATACCTACTACTCTTCTTTCCTCAGCAAGAAAACACCCCCAGCAACCACCAGTTCATTGAAAAAAGTAACTGATACCCTTAGTTGTTCACCAATGCTGGGTATGATTTGGCTTCAAAGTCCATCTACTCAGAGTCTGCAGGACCAGCAGAAGATGATGGTGATTTATTACTTGGAGGACTTTTTTTTCAAACTCAAACATCTTTTGCCTCCATACAGCACTCCCCTGGCATTGTGCTGTTGATGTGCCTCAGCTCACTTCAAATCCTGACAACAACCAGAGTCGAATTTGATTATTCCCCTGTGAAAGTGCTGCTCCTCTCACCCATTAAAGCAAGAAGAGTCTACCAACTCCCCAGCCCATTTAAGGAAAGGAGACTGATACTGTCAGGACCTTTCTACTACTTGACCAGATGTTTAGCATAATTGATCCACAGCTGCACAGTAGGTCTAACCCTTTCTGACGTGCACAGACTGACAGTATATGACACAAATCAGGGTCTCCTGGAAGCACACAGTTACATACACCTGTCCTGGCCACACTCAATGCCTTGTCCCTGCAATCCCCTCCAAGAACAATGCATCTGCTTCTCACTGCTGTTGGGCTACAGGTGGGAAGGTGGTTGGATGGGCTGGGTGTGGTACAGACAGTCTGTAGACTCTTTCATTTCTGAGCCTCTTTACATCTGTTTGGTCTTCTACACTGCCTGGGGAGCCCTTCTGCTGGTAAAGTGGGAGGTCTTGGAAGTCTGGCTCTTGTTCAGCATCCTTTGATTTGTGCTGAGCAACGTCTATTTTTCTGATGCTTTGCAAGCAGCTTCCTGACATTCTTTCTCTCCTCTTGTACCTTTATATCATGAATCCTCAGTGCACTCCACAAGCACAGTTATCCTTGAGGTACAAGTGAAGAAACAAGGGCACACATTTTTCTTTTGTCTCTTTTTTTTACGAGTGCCCCAGTTTTAAGAAGCTGAATTCGAAACAGTAAATGCAATTGCAGCCTGATTTTTAGCAATGCTAAAACCCACCATGAGCACCTACAGGCAACCCACATTTTGGAAAAGCTCAACTTAAATCACTGTAGAAGAGTTAAGGGCATGCAGCAGAGTTAAGAAGTGAATCCAGATGTCCTCATGATTAGCAATGTCTACTGGCATTCAGTCAAGTCTTCCCTCCTAAAATAAGCTTCCTGAACATCTAATACTGTAGTCTTAGAACTCAAACATGCTGCACTGGTAAGAAATGAAGGAAGGGGCAAAAAACTTTATTAATTTATTTTTTCCTCAAGTGATCACTGACTTGCCAATGAAAGGGCAGCTCATTTGATCTCAAACTTCTTCCTATAAATAAAAAAGGAAGATTCTTCTCTCTTTACAAATAACATGAAGTAAAAAAATGTTCTGCCTCACTAATCCGAGATCTGAGTAATTTAATCTGTTGCAATCTGTTTCCCATGTGTATCACCAGCCTGGAATTTCTGGAACTCAATACATAAGGAAGCTATTCAAAAAAAAGGAAATATGACAAAAGGATTAAAGATAGGGCTGAACCAGACTGAAAGCCTCCCTATACCAGAGGAGGATTCAGCTCCTAATCCAAAATCCAACTTCTTGACTTCAGCTCAAATCTCAAACCTAAAAACTGACAAAAATATGAATTCCCTAGAGCCAGATCATCACTGGTTCAGAGAGAGAAGAAATGAGACAACAGGGTGAGGGGAACCTCAGTGGCAGAGGTGGAACTGCAGAAGTGGAACAGCACTAATCATCTGAACAGACAAGCTGCCCAACAAAACAGAATAAAATTCTTCAGTTGGATGGGAGCTACAACTATCATTTAGCCGAGCTGCCTGACCAGAAGTTAAAGCATGTTATTAAGGACATTGGCCAAATGCTTCTTGAACACTGGCAGGCTCTGGGTCATTGACCACCTCTCTAAGAAGCCTGTTCCAGTGTTTGACCACCCTCTTGGTAAGGAAATGCTTCCTAAAGTTCTGTCTACATAAAAGACCAGTGAGAAAATGATAAAAAGCTTTAGTAGTTAAAATTCAAACTCTGCCATGCAAGCTTACTTACAGTTTTATCTACTTATCCATTAAATGAATATCAAAGGATTCACTGCAGCTGAGCTAACTGACCTCATTTTACATCTTCAGCTTCACATGTCCAAGTTCAAGCACAAGAAACATTTCTTCCCCTCTTGGTGCCTTTAATTCTGTGCTGTTCCAGGTATAATGTGCACATCAGTCAAAAGGAATTTAAACAAAGCCCTTACATTCCAAAATTTGTCTTATCCTCATTTGGCTTGGAGAATTTCAGCTGCTTTCCTTAAATGATCCGCTCACATCTGCTCTCCAGCTGAGCCATGTTCATGCCCCACTGACCTCACTGCTGCCATCTCTGTAATCTTGCAGCTGAGAATAACCAGCAACTCACCCAGCCTCTGTAAGCGCCAAGAGCCTTTCAAGAAATAGGAGGGAGAAAAAAAAGAAAAAATCAGCTTTTATATAACAGGGGAAAGAAGGATTTCAGAGAAAAACCCATTGTCTGACTAAGGTGAGTAATGGGAGCCTCTCGCCTGAAGTGCCCTGGCCCAGCTCCCCTGGGCAATGGGAACTGGAGCCGTCAGCATCTTGCAGGATTACACTCCACAGCAGCAGCTGGCAGATATTTTTCTAATAGAGAGCACGGCAGCATCATTCACACTCATTTGATTCCATTTGCTGCTGTTTGAATGGGAACTAATCCCATCAAGCTATTTCTTGGCCCGTGCCTTCAAGCTGAACAGGTAAACACCTTTCATAAGGGCTGAGACCACTTGTTTCGAGTGTATGATTAAGGGCTGGAGTTGAGCATCTCATCTCTGTTAGAGAACTCAGCTCAGAGCTGGGTCCATGCCAACCTCATGGAGTTCAATAACACCAAGTGCAAGGTCCTGTAGCTAGGTTAGGGCAACCCCAAGCACAGATACAGGATGGGTGGAGAGTGGCTTGAGTGCAGCCCCAAAGAAAAGGATTTAGGGGTGTCAGAGGAACAGAAACAGAGCCAGCAGTGTGCACTTGCAGCCCAGAATCCAACTCAATGCTGGGCTGCACCAAGAGAAGTGTAGTCAGCGGGTCAAGGACAGTGGTTTTGCCCCTCTGATCAGCTCTGGTGAGATCCCAACAGGAGTTACTGTGTTCAGTTTTGGAGCCCTCAACATAAGAACGACATTGAGCTGTTGGAGCAGGTCCAGAGGAGGCCACGAAGATGATNCCCTCAATCCCTGGAGGTGTTTAAGGCCAGGCTGGATGAGGCACTGAACAAGCTGGTCTAGTGAGATTAGGGTTGGAACTAGATGATCTTTAAGGTCCCTTCCAACCCAAACCCATTCTATGATTCCAATTTCCAAAATCCCTCCCAACTGTCTCACAGTAGCACTTTTCCACCCTACACTACAAAGATGTAACATGGGTGCAAAGGGTCCCCAACACCAAACCTACATTCGGGTTTCAGCTGCCTCTTTGAGCTCAGAATAGCTCATAATGGCACCAGCTAGATACTATGATGCAAAAATATTTTCTGTGGCTACCAGACCTTCTCCACAGATGTCTCTTCTTATTTACTGTGAAGAAGACAGATGATAAATATAGTCAGCCCACTATGGACAGTCAGGCTCATTTGTAGCATTTGCATTAACTAACACAGCCAGACTTACACAACAGAAAAGATGTTGATCCAGTGTAATTCCATCACTGTTATATCAAGGATGGATTTAATCTACTGAATCTCACAAGCTTCTTTCAAGAAGACTTGCTTCCACTTATGTTGCTGGCATTGTTAATAATATAACCAGTATTCTTTCCTTCTTTAAAACACACCTCCCTTTTTCCTCTTTCTCTCTTCTGAGGCATTTTTAAGTTCAAATATAATATTCTTTCTTGCACTGTCTTGTCCATATCACTTCCCAGCTTGCTCCTCAAAAGCTTTGAAAGCTTCAGGAATAAAAGAATATTTAAACAATTAACTGCATCTCCCTTCTGAGGAAAGGCTGAGGGAGCTGTTTCTCTTTAGCTTGGAGAAGAGGAGACTGAGGGGTGACCTCATTCATGTTTATAAATGTGTAAAGGGTGAGTGTCTAAAGGATGGAGCCAGGATCCTCTCAGTGACACCCAATGATAGGACAAGGGGCAATTGGTGCAAGCTGGAACACAGAAATATAAGAAAAAACTTTTTCACAGTGGCACAGGCTGCCCAGAGAGGGTGTGAGGTCTCCTTCTCTGGAGACATTCAAACCCTGCCTGGACATGTTCCTGTGTGACCTGATCTCAGTGTTCCTGCCCTGGCAATGGGATGGGACTAGATGATCTCTCCAGGTCCCTTCCAAATCCCTGCATGGCCCTACAGATATACACTTGAAATAAGAAAGCAGAAATTCCCTTTAAAAGAAGATAAACATTCACAGATCTCTCCCTCTCTCATTACTTTATTTTTTTTAGACTGCAAATATGTCACTGGAACACTTCCATACTCGGTCATTATTGTTACACAAATTATGCACAAAGACCCAAGGCCTCATTCTGGCATAGACAAGATGATATTCACACACATCCTTTTTTTTCCCCTTGCAGTTGATTTGCATGGCTGGCTGGATAATCAGCCATAATAACAAAATATGACTCAGCATGACTGAATGTCCACTTTGTTTGGGGATTCTCTTGGAGGTTTGCTTTGTTTTCTTTTAACTATTGAAGACCAGAAAAGATGTGGCTTTTGCAGATAATGTTCATGCAAAAAGGATTTGAGTCAACTCAAAGACTCAGAGGAAAGGGAAGGGATTAAACAGCAACTTTTCTGCTCTTATATCCTCAAAGAGGGTCTGGTCTCCCACAGAGTAACCAGTGCTGCGAGTACCAAGTCCCTTGTCCCCTGCTGCAACATGGGGGCAGCTGGGGATTTAACACTGATGGCAGAGGAAAGATGGGGGTCATGTCCCACAAGGCCGGGTATTCCTAAATGAAGAACATTTCCCCCACCCCTCCTCATTTTCTTAATGCCATCTATGGATTTCAATTGTGGAAGCATGCAGAAAAATTTAAAAATATGCTCTATTTCACATCTGTAATGGTCCAGTACTAAGAATTCTCCCAGTATGAGTCAAAATTGAGGATCAAGTAGAACAAGTAAATTAAACTTGATCAAAGGACTGGAGCAACTGCCTTATGAAGACAAGCTGAAGGAGTTGGGGTTGCTCAGCCTGGTGAAGAGAAGGCTCAGGGGGGACCTCATAGCAGCTTATCAATACCTGAAGGGGGCTACAGAAAGGCAGGGGTAGGACTTTTTAATAAGGTATGGGATGGGAGGACTAGAAATAATGGATGTAAATTGGAAGGGGCTAGATTTAGACTTGACATAAGAAAGAAATTCTTTACAGTGAGGGTGGTGAAACACTGGAAGAGGTTGCCCAGGGAGGTTGTGGATGCCCCCTCTCTGGAGGTGTTCAAGACCAGGCTGGACAAGGCACTGAGCAGCCTGATCTAGTAGGAGGTGTCCCTGGCTATGGCAGGGGGGTTGGAACTCGATGATCTTTAAAGTCCCTTCCAACCTGAACTATTCTGTGATTCTAAATATGTGAGTTCACCTCCTCTGAAAGGCAACTCTCTTAAGCAGAGCAGCAGTGATGGACACTGCTGTGCTACTGAGCAGCCCTGGCTGTATGGATGTGAGTGACCACCCTGCAGAGGGTGACTGCATGTCACCTGGGACAAAGTGAACAGAGCATTGAAAAGCACAGCCCTTCATTTAGCTGGGTAAATTGGCACACGCCTGCTTTTTTAAGCATCTGTGTAATTCTTCTGATGGTGAAAAAGGTGGAATTTATTCATTTTTCCAGTATTAGGATAAACATGGACTTATTACCCAGAGCTTTCTTGACCAAAACACCTAAAACCGCATATCAGATGAGGAAAAACTCATACCATAATCTATATGCATAAAAAAGCACATGGGTTAAAAGGGAGACTGTTCCTGTGCTAATCTGACTGTGTAATACTGCCAAGGCCATCAAGTTCCCTGACAAACATCTACGCAGTAGCATGAAGCCAGCAGCAGAAGTTAAAAATGCCCATGACCTTTAGCTGGCAGCCCCAGTTTCCTCAGGATTTCACACCATGTTTGAGAGTCAAGTATCATCTGTAATCTCAGTCTCCTCCTTCCACCACTGCTTTTGTGCATGTGTCCTAAAAATCATAAGCAAACTACTATACAATAGTTCAGATGAAACTCAAGCAGGGAAAGCATTCAATCAGGTAGAGAGAAAAGCTAATTTGCTCCTTCCTTCTTCCTCTCATCAGCCCACCTGCAAAAGATCAGTAGTAAAATTCCTATCTACTTCACTGACATTAATATTACATCAATCCTGATTTAATATAAGCTTCCTCCAAATTAATTCAGGGTTTTTTTCTTTCCTTTTCAAGAAGTGAGAAGTGCAGAACAAACAAGAAATTAGAGCTATGTCATAGAATAGTTCGGGTTGGAAGGGACCTTAAAGATCATCAAGTTCCAACCCCCCTGCCATAGGCAGGGACACCTCCCACTAGATCAGGCTGCTCAGGGCCTTGTCCAGGCTGGTCTTGAACACCTCCAGAGAGGGGGCATCCACAGCCTCTCTGGGCAATGTCCTACATCACTGCTTATGAAGAACCAATGCTTCAGGGATCCATCAGAGTTATCAACAGCAATGGCACAAACAGGGTCATAGAGCACAAAGTCCCAGCTCAGCTCCCAGCCAAAAGCTATGGAGACCACCAAAGCCTGTCATTGGGTAGGCAGATGAAAAACCAAGGCAGAAGATGGTGCTGTTATCCCCCTCCTGCAGCCAAAATCTGTGCCACAATCAAGTCCCCAGTGGCAAATCTGCAGCCTTGTGCTCATCTTGTGGTCAAATGCTGCACAGCATAAACCAGGATGAAGCTGCTGTCTTTATTAGGGTTAAGCATGTTGGGTTCTCTTCAAAGTGAGCCCGTGTTTGTGATCAGTGCTGTCACAAAAAAGTAATCTCAAGTACCTAAGCTGCTTTCTTCTACACTGAAGTTGAAATGAATAAGAAATCAAGTACAGCATCACCAAATGCTTCTCTTCAGCCTCAGAAGCTTGTTTACCATCGCCCCAGTAGCTGAATTGCTGAATGAAATATTTACAACTATTCATGCAATCAAACTCATTTTCCTAAGGAAATAACTGATTAGGTATCTCACATCTGCTCCTGACAATGATTTAAGCCTGTGCTGATCCATATCTAGACTTGACACGAATGTTAATGTTTCACAAACAGCCATCCTCCCTGGGTCTGCTGGTGATTGGCTGCCATGGGGAAGTTCTGTATCTACAGGTGAAGGATGACACAACCAACCCACAATTTTCTGTAACCTTATGACCTAGGGCTCAGGAAGCCTGGCAGGAGATGGATGTTAGAGCAGAGCTTGATGCTGAATTATCTTGAGAATTATCTTCCTATCCTTGTCAAAAGGTTTAATATCTAGCAGATGTTTGCTTCCTCTCTGCCAAGCAGCAATCCTGCTCTGTCAGTCTCCAGCATCACTTGTCACCCTTCCAGCAATGTTTCCCCATCAGGACTCTTTGATCGAAGCTGCTTCAAGTGTTGCAAGGCTGGGAGGAAAATCAGCTGCTAGTAAAGCTGAGTGAAATGATGCCCTAATAAAATGTGATGCTCATTGTCAGGAAACACACAAACTAAATTCAATACTTTTGCTCAAAAAAAAAAAAAAAAGCTGATTTCCGGATAAAACTACTACAAACAGAGATAAACCTAATGTTTAGCCAATCTGATTTAATTCATCCAGTGATCCTTTTCTACGGGAAACTGATAAAAAAGCAGGAAAAAACTTCTTGGTGCAATAGCTCCAAACTCCATGCTCCCAGTTACTCCACAGAGCAAAGGAGAAATCTTTGCCCCTCTCAGGTCAACTGCAAAGTTCTTCAACGTTGTGTCAAAGACACCAGTGACAAAGGAGATGATCTGTATTACTGCTCTGTCTGGCAAGGTGCAACCATTGAGACAGCCAAGCTTCCTAAGTTCTGACAGGAGCAACTAGGTCAGAAGAAAACTTTTGGCAACACCTATAATCACTACAAATTCCACTTCAAAGTCAAGGAACCAAATAAAAAACAATGGAGAAAAATATCACTTGCAAAAGACCTTGTAAAGCTGTAAATCAAATATAAATGAAATCTCTGGAACAGTCAGGAATGTCTCATAGAAGTAGATTTCAAATGCAATCCAAAGAAGATTAAACTGACAATTCATCTCCCTCAGGACTTACATACATCATAAATAGGCATTATGCCTTCTATGTAAAGCAGCTCATTATCTGATTTATTCACTGATATCTCTTATTCAAACAATTCAAACTGGACTGCATTAGAAAATCCCAGAATACTTTCCTCAGCACCGCAGCTTTTGAAATAAGATGATGATTTATACTTATAAAATTTTACTTACTGTGCAATCATATTCATGTTAATATAATACACTACCTCTAAGGACAATTTTTCAAAAAGCTGCTCTTCCAGCTGGATCACTTATTAATATTCATATGCTTGTCTTAAAAAAAAAAATTATCAAAACACAGTAATTTGTTCTTCTTTGTATTTGTCTTTTCCTATCCCCCAAGTGATAAGAGAGATTCTGCTCTAGTCACACCAGCCACATACCAATAAACTATTCAGTCTAACTCTCTACACCTTGAGAGCTCTACTAATTGCCTTTTTAACTATGAATATGCCCAAGATAAGGGATTTAGCTCCAGATTCAAAACATGAGCCTTGGGTAAGACCAAGTACTCATTCAGGCTTATTTCATGTTTCCAAATGAGTTCACATTAATTTAAGTCCATTGCATTTATTCTTCTTCAATTTAAGCAAAGATCTTTGCCTTTTCCAGATAGCATGCCAGGACTGCTATAGAATAATATACACTCTCCTGCAATAATAGCCTTATTCTGAGACACTTCCCTTTCAAACTCCAAATAATTTCCAGAAAGTAGAAACAAGGAGATGTAGACAATTTTTCTACTCCTGAGTTGTGCAAACTTCCCCAAATAATGGACTTCTATTTGGTCCTGGTGAGACAGGAACCAGGAGGTCTTGTAGTTGAATACCTCAGTGCCAAGAGATGTGAAGATGCCCCAGAAAGGAGAGCAGTTTAGCTTAGGAGAAGTCCGAGCTGCAGCAGAATGAGAATTGTCTGTCCCACTACTGGCACCCCAGGGCTTCTGCAACTCCACAGCTCCCCATCAACACTGCTATGAGGGAGGCAAAGCCCAGAGCCTATAATGGAAAAAAAATAAACTCACTTTTTCTGGGTTGCCACATTGTCTCCACTAATGACAAGGCTCAGTCCTCTGCAATAAGCAAGATTAAATAGAAAATGCAGATGTTAAGATGAGCTCAAAGAGTTTTTTTGATTAGCACTTCCTGCTATACTCCTTCCATCAAAAGTCTGCCCCAAAATGAAGCAAATTTTTCCAGTTATTCTAGCTGAGAGGTTCTGTTTGTGCTAAAGATGAGTATCAACAGTTAGCTTTTTCTAAGTCCTGCCTTTTTTCCCCACACAACATGCTTAATACTCATACTTTGTAGGTCACTTCATAAAATTTGATCTGAAACAGTGTGATCAGAGTGAACATTTCTAATTCACTTCAAATTGTGCCAGTGTACATTGCACTCAGGGACAGGACAAACAGGTTTATGGCCAAACCTCCTCAGCAAGGGGTGTGACCCTCCCCTGCTATTAACAGCCTCTCTAATTCCTGTCTTTGCTGCGACAGGCCAACAGCAGACCAAACACACAGCATCCTCCTCCATGCATAAAAACAGACTCACAATTCGTATAGCAGAGCCTTAAATAGTCTAAACCCAAAGTCTGGCTCTCAGGGACATTTATTCTTCTCTTCAGCTGATACTCTGCAAGGTTCTTGCTGCATAGAAGCTGATGGAAGCTCAACCTTGGCTTTCACCAGGGCCTGAGGTTCATCTCATCTCCTTTACGTAAACCCTCTGCATTTGCTTGTAAATAGTCCTATAATGCTGCCATGCCTGTGCAAAACAATTAATGGCAATGGGAGCTTTATCAGCTCATCTGTTGTTCACTTATTTCTCAAAAAAAACAAAAGGCTGCCTTAGTTTGCTGCTTATGGCCAAAACTTAGCTGTTCTGAAGTAGCAACCATGCTGTGTTGTGCATTAAAAGAAGATTAAAGTAGCCTGAGCCCAGAAGAGAACAAACAAACCTTATTAATTTCTTTTAAGCATGTGTGTATGCGTGTGTTTGTGGGCTGAAGAGATGAAGCAAGAGAGGAGATTAGCATTTTTATGGATATGATTCCTGCCATTGCTACATACTTGGAAATCTTGCCTAAGCTTGGGCAGTTTGTAAACAAGAATAAACACATATACAAACATCTTTGTTTTTATCTATTAGTCAATCAATTAATCAATCTCCTTATGCCTAGCACTCAACAAAGCACCCAACATTGACTGAAAGAACACCTACAGGGGAGGGGGAACCCAAACTGTGGGCAGACAGAACTCTAGTGCAAG
Source organism: Turnix velox (assembly GCA_013400935.1). Taxonomy (NCBI): domain Eukaryota; kingdom Metazoa; phylum Chordata; class Aves; order Charadriiformes; family Turnicidae; genus Turnix; species Turnix velox. The sequence continues at coordinate 256,332 of VZTY01000045.1, forward strand.
TGTCTGCTGAGCCATGACACTGCCAAGGGGAAGAGGGAACCTTGCCTAAATCCCTGCTCAGAGCCAGGGCAAATAGAGCAGCCCAGGTGGCAACTGCAGGTACAACAGAGCTACTGGCCAAGTCAGAGGTATTCACTGGCCAGTGTTAAACTCCACACACTTCTGGTTTATGCAGCAAATCCCTGAGAAGCAGCCTTGGGAGACTGAGCTCCCAGGAACTGATGGAGGGTGACATGTGGAGTGGCATAGTGGTAGTGATGTGGGGAGACCAAGTCCTTTGCTCTCCTCATTTGCCACTGGGTCACTGGGCCACTGGGTGTTGAGGATCTGGTGAGAGGGTGGCATAGTTGTCTCAGTCCATCTGCTCTGCAAAAGGCAGTTAGCACTAGTGTTCAAGGCAGTCATTAGCCAGGTGACCTCCTTAATCATATCCAGAACCCCCCTGTGTTCATCTTCTACCACCATCAACAGGAGGTCATTTCCAAGTGCTGATGTGAGTGCTTAGATGTGCTTCTCTGTGTGTCAATTCTCTGAAGTTAGAGCTCCAGTTCCTTGCTCTGACTCCTTCCCAGGGAGAGATGTATTTCACAGCCTCCTCTGTGCCAATGTTTAGTGAGCCTCTTGGTTACCATAGTGCTGAGCACTAAAGAAATGTCGACAAATTAATCAATTATACAATTGTGTTTGCCTAAGAATACAAGTCACAGTCACATGATTCAATGCACTTCAATAGCTCTGTGGAGCTCGGTTAACACACTTCCTCTTCTACTATCTTGATATTATGCCCATCTACACTGTCATTTTTCCATATTTCAATTTCTCTTTCCAGGCAGTTTATCAGGTAAATGATCTCTGCTTCACACTAAGTCCAGCTGTTTCCCTTCTTGCTTACTTGCTCGCTTGGTTTTTTTCTTCTTTTCTTCTTTCTTTCTTGTAATAAGATGCACATTAAACATCCAGCTGATCTTAAGCCCAGCTTTGCAGCATCTTTTAGGAATATGACCAATCTCACAGAAGCCTTGTAATAAGATGCACATTAAACATCTTAAACTGATCTTAAACCTTACAGGCATTTGTTTCTTTTATTCCTCAGGTAACTCAACAAGGTTTGTTTTCCAAGCACCTTTGCTAATTGGGGAGGAGAATTTTATTTGTTATTTGAAAATTTTGATTTTTATGGAGTTTGGGAATTGGGTTGGAGGTTTTGGTGATGGAACACTGGAAAAGGCTGCTCAGAGAGGATGTGGGGTCTCCTCTGGAGACATTCCAACCCCACCAGGACACCTTCCTATGTGACCTGATCCTGTGTGATCCTGCTCCAGCAGGGCGATGGGACAAGATGATCTCTCCAAGTCCCTTCCAATCAATAACATTTTGTTATTCTGTAAATATCAAGTGTAAAGGGAACACCAATGCCAACACTTCTAATGGTTTCTGCATGACATTGCTACAACCTGATGAGATACATCAGCAGCTCCAGAACATGTCCTAACATCCTACAACAAACTTCTGATACGCATCAGAGCCACAAAAGATTAAATGGTGTTATGACACAGGAAAGGCCAAGTGAAGATCACTGCCAGTACTGTATGTCCTTGGATCCACACAAAGTTCACTGAACACCACTAGGAGCAGATTCAGGAAAATACCTCATGAAATACTATATGGTTACTGGCAACACAACCTGAAAGAAAAATACCTCTCTGGTCCAAAATCTTATGAACAGGTTAAACCAGGGATTGTGCCAGAAAAAACAGTTGCGCCAGTCTAATGCTACAGAATCCCTGCACTGAACACTTTCAATATGTAGTGCTCAAGAGGAAGGCACATATGAAGGGAGAAAAGAAAATATCCAAAACTACATCAACAGGAAAAATTCATTCTTGCCTTGGCTCCCAAGAAAACAGCAGAAGCCTTGATACATGGGGTCCACAGGACAAACAAAACCAGGCCCATTCTCTTTTCAACCTTACATTAAAAACACAACTAAACTGGAGACTAAAGGAACTAACTCTGCAAACTTAATTTCCCATCTCCAGGAACTCTCTAATTTGATTGTATAATCTCTTCCACAAGATTATCAAGATCTACCTCAAAACTACCTTAATTACACAACTTCAGTCCTTGGGCAGCTAGAAGCCATCTTCTAATTTCCCATTCAAATTTATTCATGACCAATTCAGACCATTTGAGCTGATGTGCATGCAATCTTTTGATTTATTTTTTCTGCCTTCTCGCCATTTAGCCCCAATTGTGTCTTACAAGACCTGCCGTGACCCGTCCTGTAGTTTGTTCAACTGACCAGAGCTAAACAAATTATGTTCTTTAACCTCACACAATAGATGGTCCATTTGTGTAACCACTTCTCTAGCCTTCCTACTGTTGCAATCTAACATTTTCTTGGGTGGGGTGCTCAGAGCTGTGCAAAATCCCAATGGGCATCTCCATGAGCAACGGAAAGCTCAACACTCTGGGTGATGATTTATGTTTGACCATAATATCACACTTCCCTGAATTTCTCCTATTATTTTCTTTTGATATGGATGTCATTGGTCTCCTTCACAGCTGTATCTCACAGCTTCCTCAAGGGTGTCTGCTAGTGCATCCACTTCTCTCCCTTCTGTCACAGACAGCTGATGAGCTCCTCTGTCACACTGGAAATTCTTGTCACCGGTCTCCGCGCTCAAAACTCTGCATGACTTTGCACTCAGTGCTATTAAACACCATTCTATTTCTATCACTCCAATCAAAAGAGTCATCTAAATTCTTTCCATATGATAATCTGACCCTCCTCCATGTGGACAATACCTCCCCATCTTATGTCATCCTGCACAGCTCCTGGGCACAGACCCAAACCCTGCCCACAAGTCAGAGCAGCTCCATTCCTCAGGAGCAAGTTTGGTTCCAAGAGAGCAAAAGCACTGATATATCTCTGTCCCCTTGACTTTCTTTGGATACCTCTCTCCATTCAGACAACTTTATCTGCATGCATCTTTTCCTTAACCAGCTCTTTTTCCACCTTTTGACTCTTGTATTGAACCATCATCATCACTTGAAACACTAATGTCCTGTGGGGCATGGGATCAAATACTTGCCTTCTTATAAATTACACTCCTGCTTTACCCCACCTAAACAATCCTTTATAGAAAAAAGATGTTAGATTAGTCCAGCACAATCCATCTTTGATAAAATCTAGTTGCAATTTAGCCTGCTTCCACTGATTTCCATCTACTTTCCTTCAAAATACGTCAGAGAATCATAGAATACATTGAGTTGGAAGGGACCTTCAAAGGCCATCTAGTCCCCTGCAGTGAGCTGGGACACCTCGCACTAGACCAGGTTGCTGAGAGTCTCATCAAGCCTGGCTCTGAATGCCTCCAAGGATGGAGCCTCCACTACCTCCCTGGGCAACCTTTTCCAGTGCCTCAGCACCCTCATGGCGGTGTTACTGAGGTTATTTTAGCAGATTTGTAAGTGTTTCTTTGGATCCAACATTTTGGCAACACCTTTGCCCTCTTGAAAAGAAAAGTGTCTTCAAACAAGTGGCACAAAAGTTACTTTCAAACTAAATGCAACATAGAAATCAATGCAATTCTTCTGTATGCTTATTTTCACTGCTGGTTTCACTAATTTTCTGAAATATGGAATTATTTGGTGATTATTGGTCATGAGACATTGAAATCAGCAGCCTATAGTTCCCTGCATCACCATCTGAATTTTGGACTATATGTGTACAGGATGCAAATGAGAGGACCTTCCTGCAAACCTTGTGCCAACGCTTTTGGTGTTGTAGGATTGGGATTATTGGTACTTCTTCATTTGTCTCACTAAGATTCTTAAGTTTTGCTTGTTTCCTTGGTTTGCTTGTTTGCCTTTTTTTTAACTTTGCTATGAATAGATTTCAGTCTCCTGCAGATTTGTCAGTAATTACACTCTGTTCCAGATCTACAGAAGGTTCTGCTTTCATGAGAAAGTCGTGTCATTACTTAGAGACATGAGTTCTCCTTTCAGTTTAGGCATGGCCAATTTCAGTTCTGTGCAAATGGACAAAGTGGAGGTTTTGGCTGAACCCAAATAAGTTCATTCAAACCAAAATAAGAATGCCCTAACGTGAGGTCACATCAGGTTAATCAAATCACTTTAAAAATGGACTTAAACTAAATTGGTGTAATGTCTGCATGTAGACACGGCCAAAGCCAATAATGGAATATGAAGTAGGTCAAAGTCTCTCATTAATTATACACATCTTTGTGGTTTGACCAAACTTGGTGTTTCTGAGGTCAAGCAGCCACCAGCCAGCCCAGTTGTGTGCAGAGACCTCTCCAGGCTTCACCATTGCCTCAACCTTAATGAAAACTGGGTTCAGGTAGGGGCTGGAGTAATAGTAAAGAGACTTTTGCAGGGTTTCTGCCCAACGACATGGCTGGTTGGGCACACAGTCCCACTATCTGCAGCTGTATCAATGGGCACGGAGTCACCATTGAAGCAGGACAAAGTGAAACACATCAAGCAGAGCACAGCCTTAGGTGAAGAAAGATGAACATCAAAGTAGGATGTCACCCAGGTCCTGTCAAATAAAGACATCTTTTGTACCTGCCTGACTTCCTTAACAGAGATTTGGAAGTGAAGCTATACACAAACATACCATTTTAATAATACCAGCAAAGGCTGATCCAGCTCTGGCAGAGGGATTGGACTGGATGATCTTTTGAGGTCCTTTCCAATCCCTTATATTCTGTGATTCTATGTGTGATTCATACTATTTTGGGGTTTTTTATAGGTTTTACTATTTTGGTTAAAGCCATATTATTCCACCAGAATCCACAGTGATTTCAGCACAAGCCTGGATCCAGTCATACTGGTACAGGCACACAGCTTATTCCTCTGGTTTTGAAGGAATGAGCCACGTTGGCATCAAACCCTTTGTATTATTACATGTGAATCTTGGGAGGTTGCATAATTTAGGGCAAAACAATGCAAGTTCTGTGCATAGACAAGTCCTAGCTCCAAACCATAAAGACATCCTGTCAATTTTTTTTGAGTCTACTAATGAGAAGAAGTTGGATTCGACATCAGTACCTCTGAAATGTGATGCTGCTTCCAACACCACGAGACTTTAATTATGAACTACTAATTTTCTAATTTTAATCTTTAACCCTAAGCTATTTTGCCTTAAATTGGCAAAATGATTTAACACAGACATAGTCTGAGTTGCTAAAATACAGGAACCATCACATCCCTTACTGCCAAATTTAAATGAAGTTTGCTGTTTATGAAAAAAAACCTCAAACCCATATTACTTTTTCCTCTAGATCAAGTAACTCTAATCCACAGCTCTGAATGAACAGAATGAATGAGCAGATAGCAACAACTCCTAAAGACTTTTGCATTTTTCCTATTACATCTTCCAGAAACATTTTAAAGATTCGGTAGTGAAAATGTTTAGCCTAAGAGATGCAAATGCCTCCCTTCCAAACAAACTTCCACTTTTGCCTTAACTCTCTGTCCTTCTCTCCTCACATTTGTCAGAACTTTGTCAGCCCCAGAAGCCCTGAGTGCTGTTGGAGATGTGCTCTGCTCACCCACAATTCAGCACTGACACACTGGTTTGCTCTGATCAGCACATTACAGGAAAACTACCTTTTATGCTTTTTTTTTTTTTAAATACAGTTTATAGAAAGCCAGAAACCTTTTTTCCTGATGGGCTAACTATGCTGAGGCACAGCAGCCTAAGAAAGTTTATAAAAATTACCCAAATCCCAACCAAACCAGCACATTGTTGCAGTATGTTCAATGCAAGGGGTCCACACAGCATACTCCTCAAATTCCCTTCTGCTCCAAACAGCATTTGGAGGTCTGCAAAGTCCCTGTATCCACATACGAAGGGCTGGCTGGCTCTTTGAGGCAAGTTCCCATTTCCAGAGGTAGAGACTAGCAGGCAGTGACCCACCAAAATAAGGAGAGAAGCACTGTCCTTCTACCTTAAAATGAAGCAGCTCGTGCTTTTCCATCTCTACACCAAAACATCTGGTACCATCAGTGAAATCAGCACCCTCACCATCAGTGCACACTACAAACTAAACTCAGGCTGATAAATAACCCTCCCACTCAGGTTATGCTGCAGGTGGGTAAAGCACGGGGTTTGGTTTCATGTATCTTGTCTCCAGGGCTACTCCCCAGCTAAAGAAGGCAACTTCATTCAAGGATCAGAGCACGCTGGTACTTTGGTGCCACTTCTGCCCTGAAAAGGACTACCCTGCTGGACATCTCCAAAATCAACTCCGGAAGGACCTGCTCTGCAGATGTCTCAGAAGCCTCCTGCCTTTGGGGACAGTGGCATTTTACAAAGGGCAAGAGCTCTCTGAATTGCATATAACACCTCATTTATGAATCAGGCAGGGCTCAGCTTTAAATTGTGCTGCCAGTGCAAGCTCCCCACAGCAATCTCTTGGCAATTTCTTCCATTCAGGACCAAGGTTTGGAGTTACTATTCACAAATCCACAGCTCGAACACATGAGGGACTTTTTCAAAACCCTCATAATTCCCCACTTCTAATGTAAACAGTCTGTAAAATCAAATGACACGATAACCCAGGTAGGAGGAGTAACTTCTCCACCTGGATTTTAGAGACGAGACTGGGTTTGGAGGTTCCTCCCCCCCCCCACACCGTGTTGTCAGACAGTCGCATTCCCAGGACGACAGAAATTCAAGAGAGAACACAAAAACTGCCACCAGGATCGTTTTAGCGCCCAGAAATCGGTGTTCCCGACACCCCGCCGGCCTCAGCCGTGCTATTCCCGGTCCGCTCCCTAACCTGGGCTCCGCGGGCAGCTGCGGGACCGGCCTGAGGCCAGTGCCCGGCCGTGCGCTTCAGCATCCTCCCCGGGAGACGCGGGGGCAGCACCGGAGCCCCCTCCCCGCCTCGCCTCTTCACCGGGGAACCCGCCGGGCTGCACTCCTGTGTCCATCCTTCCCGTACACGGAATTTTTGGGGGAAAAGGAAGGCGGGGGGCAATCAGAACGACTTAAGTTGCTGCTGTAAATCTTTCTCTCCGAAACTTAATTGGGACATTCCTGCAAGCGTTGGACGAGGGCAAGGCGAAGATGCAGATGCTCTTCCCGGAGCACAGAGCAGCCCGCCGCTCCCCTTCGAGGGGAACCCCTCGTCCCACACTCCTCCCCAACCCCACGCGAAGGATCAGCATCACAGTGTCCCCGCCGAAGGGGGGTACGTACCGTCTGTGAGGATGCGCGTCCCGCAGCCGCTCTCAGTGCCATGCCCAGCCCCGGCGCGGTGCCTCCCCGGCTCCGGGGGTTACCGCCCGCCCCGGTGTCCCGCTGACCGGAGGAAACATGACATGAAGGCGGGCAGGGCTGGCGCGACGGGGCGGCGGGTGGTCGGCCGGTGGGCGCACAGGCTACCGGCGAGCCGCGGCGGGACTTGTGAAAGTCGGCGACTGCGGCGGGCGGTTGTGTAACGCGGCGGCGGGGCTGAGCCCGTCCCCCCGGCACTGCACAGGCGCGCTCCTCCTCCCTCCCGCCGACACCGGGGCGGGCAGCGACGGCACCGAGCGGGGGGGAAGGACCGGGCGCAGAAGGAGCGCACAGAGCGCGCAGCCCGGGCAGGGCAGGGCGCACCGGTGCAACTCCGCCGGGAGGAGCCGGTGGAAAGTAGGTCAACGGCACCGGCAGCGAGCCCCGGGAGGGCCCGGCCGGCACCGGCCCTTTTTTCTTTTGCCCTGTCCGGGTTTCACGGGTCGCTGTACGTAGAGGAGGGTAGGGGGGAAGCGGTGCCAGCCCCGGCCTTCCTCTGCTCCTGCCGGCTCCCGCAGCCTCCCGCTCTGCCACCGATTCGGTTCGGCACCGATTCCATGCCTGACACGAGCAATGCTTTGACGGCATTAGTCATCCTATGCCATGAGTCACTGATTTAACATTTGCTGCTTCCTTCCTCGTGCGATTGTTGTTTTCCTCCCCCCCCTCCCCCCCTTCCCTTTCACTTCATTGATGATTCTCTCTCTCCCCCGGGCCAGTGGGTACCGACACATAGGGCTCCGGGAGAGGAGGCAGCGGGTCCCGCCGGCCCGGGGGACAGCTCCGGGATGGAGACTCTTTTCACTTGTTCCATTCGGTAATGCCTGTTGCCGGGGGTTGGATTTGTGTTTCTCCCCATTTCTGAAAGCAGCTGATACCGAAAGCTGTGGCATCAAGGGTGGGTTGTAGCAGCCTCCTCCTCTCACCTCGGAAGGTACCGCCGGGAGGGGGTTAGTGCTTTTTATGCCACCGTTTGGGACACCTGGGGACATCACCTGCATCCCTAACCCAGGCCCACACATCATGTAACCCCTTTCCAAAACCGTGTGGACTCTCATTAACAAGATAGATTTTTTTTTTTTTCAGGTGGGTATGGGGTTTTTTTGGGTGCACACCCCCAGCTCCTCCAGTTCTTCCTTGAAAGCTGCTCCTCAGCCTGAACAATGCTGGGAACTCTGCTGCTTCTAGAAGAACATTCCTGCCCAGTAGCCCTTTCTGCCTTTTTTCTTCTTCTTTTATTTTTTTTTTCTTTGTCGTAGCTAAAATTTGTGTTCCTCTCCCAGCCGTTGCTCTGCCAGAGGAAGGGGGCAGGGAGGGAGCTTGGTCCCTGCACAAGAAGTGCCCCACAGCACAACACGGGGACAAAAGCAGAACCAGAAATGGGAGAGTGGACAAAAGGCTTCGCTATGAGGTTTTTAATATAAACCTGATGCCACTGAGGAAAGGGAAATATTGTTACAGCAATAACCCTGAGGAACATTGTCTGTTATTGATAAGGACAAGAGAAAGGGCACCCAAATACACAGTTAATATTTCTTATTTTCTTTCTTATCAGAGGCAGAGCACATAGTGGTAAATCTCATTTTCCCACTGAGAGGGCTTTTTTGAAGCAGGCAGCTTCATCAAACAAAACACAGCAACCCTCCCCTCACTGATGTGGGCAAAATCCTCTTGCCCCTTTTCAGGTAAGGTACAGCCAGGTATTGGATGTGGCATTTCTGTCCTTTTCCACTCAAGTTAAGGTGTGTCTCTGCAGACTGCAGTCACTCATGTGAGTGATGGTCACCCAGAGGATGCTGTTGCCCACAGATGTGAGCAAGCAGGTATGCATTTGGGGAATTAGATCAGAAATAAATAGAATACTGCAGCTACAGCACTTAGGATGAAGCACCCATCGACAGATGCTGGTAGCAGGACAGGCAAGATGTGGCTCCAGAGGTGCTGGGCTGGGACAGGTCCCCTGAAGGCATCAAATGCCAAAGCCATTGTCCCACCTGGCCTGGCCAGGTCTGTACCAGGGACACTTCCATGGCCACCATCCCATCCTGTGAGCCTGGCAGGCACAGAAAAAAGCATCAAAGCTAATAAGTAAAGCTTAGAAAACAAAACCCTCAGAAATACCACTTTACATGCTAATTGAAAAAACACAACTTTCTGAGCAAAATCATGTTCTGTTTGAAGCGTTTCAACCAAATCCCCTGCAGCTCCTGGCAGGTAGACACAGCAGGCTGGGTGATGGCAGGGGCTACTCTTCCTGTAGCAATGCTGTGTTTTCATAGAATTATAAATGGTTTGGGTTGGAAGGGACCTTAAAGATCATCTAGTTCCAAACCCCCTGCCATGGACAGGGACACCTCCCACTAGATCAGGCTGCNCATCCCGTATCCTATTAAAAAGCCCTACCCCAGCCTTTCTGTAAGCAGCTATGAGGTCCCTCCTGAGCCTTCTCTTCTCCAAGCTGAACAACCCCAACTCCTTCAGCCTGTCCTCATCAGGGAGGTGCTCCAGCCCTTTCATCATCTTTGTGGCTCTCCTCTGGACCCGCTCATGCCAATGACATCAATTATGCCATTTAGAAAATCACACACTCCACTGAGATCCTACCAAATGTTAAAAAAGAACAAGGAAGCAGACATTTCTGACTCGACAACAATCACACATTGCTCAGCAATCTGCAAGGTTGGGCAGCTTTGGTGGCACTCTGGAGGCTGGCATAGCCTCAGATTTGTTTGTATTAGTAGTTTCTAACAATGCTGTGTCCCACAGCAGCAATAAAACCGAGAGAAAACTGAATTTGGTCAGAAAGTAAGAACAGCAAAGAGTGTATATATATAAAAACACACACACACACACATGTATACTTATATATATGTCTATATGTATATCTATAAAGCAGCCTGTCCCTGCTGCACTCACCCAGAGCACTGGAGAATCCCACAGCCTGGCAGGCAGTATGGAGTAGTAACATAATTAAATAAAGAAATAGGGCAGTAGCTTGTGCTGTATTTTACAAGATCACACTCCCATGCATGACCTTTCATCTGGAGCAAAGGGTTGTCCACACTAGCTTTTAATTTACATACTATAAAAAAACACCATAGCTAGGAATTGATTGCACTGTGCATCGCTAAATCAAGAACCAGCTCCAGTCCAGGAGCAGGACCCTCAGCCTCATCTCCCTCTGGAGAGAAATTCAACATGATGTTCTCACCTTCTGTGTGCCAGCAACCATGAGGCCTGGTATAACACCAACCAAAAGGAAAGAGAACAGAGACAACAAAGTGGAAAATAAATATCCTTGCCTTGGTGTGAAGAGGCTGGCTCAATGGAGGTTTCACTGGAGGCAGCAGGGAGGGGAGAGCAGGAGCAGAGGACCCCACCAGGTCCTGCCATGGGAGTGTGCAGGAGAAGCTGGCAGGAGCCCAAGGCAGGGACACGGTGTTAATTGTGTCAGTGCTATTGCACAACACTGTTGCCTTGACATTGTGTCTTGTAAAGATTTTAAACCGCCTCTTTATTAGTCATCTTCTACTCATTTCAATCATGCCTGATAAACAGGGCCATTTCACCTTTGTGTCCTGCTGTACATAAGCACTTATCTCATGTACTTCCATCACCCCAGAGACTTTCAGTCTTCTCTGTAGGGCTGGCAGATACAGAGGAATGCCCAGGCATTGCCACCACGGCCCACTGGTGTTCTCACTCCTTCTGGTGTCCTTGTGCTTTTGTTTGCTGCTTTTTCAGACCTCTGCTGTCCCAGTGTGGACATCTCCACAGTTCCTTGATCCTGGCACTGAAAATGTCCAGGCAGAAGCTTAGGTTAATGCTTAGGGAATCAATAAGAAGGGACAGGCTCATTGAAATACTTGCTTCATTTTTTTTTTCAGGATCAAATGCTGTAGGTGTGTGCTTAACACCATGGGACTCACTTTGATCTTCAAGGGCAGAATTTTCCGTGGATTAAATTCTCCCCTTTAAGTTATGATACTGGTTATTTAACAAAATCAAAAGGTGGGAGATGAATAAATAATAATATAAAGAATATACTTGAGGTTTATGGAATATTTTAGTCACATTTACTTGCAACATAAAATTATAATGGGCAATTATAATGTCAAACTCCATCCCTGCAATTCCTCATCTCTTCTTATATTTGTAAATTCTGAAGTTTCACTGAAAACTTCTGGAAATAGCAGTGCATTTTCTTTTCTATGGTACTATGACCTCCTCATTGTAAACACAGCCCACCTCCTCACCTGTGGTGGGGAGAAGGAAGTGTGTTTTGGCCAGGCACAACACAACAAGTGCATTCTGGCTGCCACCTGTAAGAGAACCACTGTCCAGCTTCTCAACAGCTCCTCCAGCCCCTGGAGCACTGCTGGTGTTGCTGCTGCTGGTGGGGATCCTCACATCTCAGCTTCAAGCAACACCCTACAGTTACCAGAGTCATCCTTCCTTTGGAGATGCATCTGTGCTCTGGGTTTATTTAGTTTCACCTCCATAGAACTGTAGAATAGTATCACAGAATGTGCTGAGTTGGAAGAATCTTCAAAGATCATTCAGTCCAAACCCCCTGCAGTAAGAACCTTGCACAAGATCAGGATGCTCAGAGCCTCATCAAGCCTGGCCTTGTATGTCTCTAGGGATGGAGCCTTCACCACCTCTCTGGGCAACCTGTTCCAGTTCTCACCATTCTCATGGTGAAGATCATAGAATTGCCTTGGTTGGAAGAGACTTTAGATCATCAAGTCTAACTGCAACCTCATCCTGACAAGAATCATCTCTAAACCCATCTCTGAAGAACCTCCAGGAGTGGTGGCTCAACCACCTCACTGTGCAGCCTGTTCCAGTCTAGCCCTCCCCTGGTACAATTTGAGGCTGTTTCCTTACAACTCTCCATCAATTTTCTTGCATGATCTTCCTGATGTCTAATCTAACCCTGTCCTGCTTTAGTTGAAAACCATTATGCCTTGTCCTATTGCTTCATGCTCTGGCAAACAGCTCCTCCCCAGCTTTCCTGTAGGTTCAGGAACTTTTCTGGGCAACCTGTTCCAGTATCTCACCACCCTCACAGTAAAGCATTTCTTGTTAAGGCAGGATTGATATCCAGAGTTTGTATGTATCTAAGGACCCATATTTCCTTGTGCTGGAGTAATAGGATGGACAGATAAATGTATTTATTCGTAAAGCTAGGAGGTGCCCTTGTAAGAGATTTGGCCAGGAAAATGTAAAAGAAAACTTTTAATTTGGCTTATCATACTTTCAAAATAATCACGCTTTCAAAAATAATGATTTTTATAAAGGAAAAGCCCAGAAATGCAGTAAAATACTCTCTGACAAGTGTTGTGATCTGTGTCTAACTCAAAGAAGAGGGGGGAAAAAAGTTTACACAAACAAGAACATGGCTACCTTCTTCTGCCTGGATCCTTCCATAAAAGCATGCACTGACCCTGAAGTTCTTTGACCACAGTTTAGCTCAGTGCAATAGGATAATCTACCTATGAATTAATTTCCTTTGATGCTGGGTTCATATCTTCTGGGGACTGCTGAAGACAAATCCAGGCTGCTGCATTTAAATATGAGTTAAGTGGGTACAGGCAATAATCACCTCTGATTAGTACAATCAGCTACTGAGGGTCCTCATGACCTGAGCCATAAAATAGAAACTTAATAATAATTATGTTAAAGGCCAAAATTCCCCTGAATTCATCAGTTAGAGAACCAATGGGCAGAGAGAGTACAGGGCACTGGCAGTAGCTGCAGTATCATGGATAAAGCACAGAGGAAAAACAGGCAAGTCAGTGCAGAATTACTGCCCATCATCTGCAGGTGCATCCTTCCCAATAAATCATGGTTGCTCCTAATTTGCACATTAAAACCACACTGATAAACACAGGTATTTCCTACTAATACTTCTGCTGGTGCTAAGCTTCATTCATACAAAGTGGTTAACACTTTCAGGCCACTCTGTGGTGCCTGCCTGTTCTTTCTTACTTGAATTCTGCAGGTCAACAACTACCTGTATGGAAAATTTTCCACTTCTCTCTGGCCTCTCAGGGCAAACACTTGGATGGAGTTTTCAACATCATGGGTTAGAGCACCAATGGCTGACTCAAAGACAAGAAGCAATGTGCTCCTGGGCAAACATGGCAGGCTGAAAGCTCTCCTTGTCACTTGGTTTTCTGCAACCCAGTGTCTAACCAGATCCCTGAGATGCAGATGTGGATGACAAATGACACACGTTGAGGCTGTGCTGGGACCAGATGCCTCCATTCATACCTTCCTGTCTGTCTCCTCTCTGCTGACATTCACCTCTTTTGCTCTGCCTAGACTGGTCTGCAGCCAGAGGGCTCCCAACTACATCCTAATCTCCTTTGGAAACTGGGTAACTGGGACGGAGAGTGGCATTAGGATGGCTGTGACCTGCAGGCAAAGAGCACTGAGGTTCCCGTGGCCCCACTTGCCCCCCAGCACAGCCATGCCATCAGGGAGATCTTCCTCTGCAAAACTACCAGCAACAGCTTGCTGAGACAAACTGATCTTACTCCATAAGGCAAGTCAAATCTCTCTCTCCAAGGCAAAGTCCTCTGTAGCTTGTACAAAAAGACATTAAAGTCACACTATTGAAGACTGGGAGAGGACTCAGTAAGCAGCAGGTAGGACATTTGCATTTGGAAGACTTTCTGATTGGCAAAGAATGAAAAAACAATGCACATATCTGTGTGTGTGTATCTGATACCATGCAAACTTACCACAAATTGTTGCATATACCTAAACACCAGGCATGGTTTGACAGTCAGCCAGAGTAGAAATGTCACTCAGTGGCTTCTTAAACACCAGCTGAGCCAGGGGTTCTTCAGAAGAACTGAGCAGCCCAATTGTCTGCAGGGACCACTGACACCACAGCCCAGATGCTGAAAAGGACAGCAGCCTGGAGCATTGGACACAAGACACAGCTCTCCCTTAATAGGTCTTCTAGGATACACAGCCATGTGCAATGCATGTCCTTGATCCCAAGTGCACCAAAGTCAACCAAGTTCACAGGTAACTTCCACTGTTTTCTTTCTACCTTCTTCAAAACCACAGAAGCCTTCTGAATAAATTAATAAATGAGTACAACCACTGGCCTGAGAATCAGCAGAGACTTTAGCTTTGGGAGCAGGAGGGACTGAAAGCATCATGTGATGCTGATGCTGTGCCACAGTGCTCATTCCTTAAACAAAATCAAGTTAAAACACAAGTCTGAGAGACTTTACCGTTGTTTCACCACTAAATGGTGCTGAAATGTGTCAAAAATATTCAGAAGCGTGTGGGATGTTACTGCACTCTCTACTCACAGAAATGCACATTGTTTTTCTGGGCACAGGGGAGGAGCCAAGCACCATCAATGAACTGACAGGGATACAAGAAGTTAATTTTGATTAAAGTGAAAGACTGTACTTCTGGGGAGCACCATTGCTCTTATAGAGAGGTTGTGGATGCCCCCTCTCTGGAGGTGTTTAAGGCCAAACTGGACAACCTGAGCAACCTGACCTAGTGGGATCAGTGCCTATGGCAGAGGGGTTGTAACTAATCATCTTTAAGGTCCCTTTCAACCTAAACTATTCTATGATTCTATAGTGGTATCTCCCAGTTTCCTCCAGTTTTCATCCTCCCCTTAACACTGCTGTGCTACCAGTTTGCAGAATAACAAGTCATTTCAATGCAGGAAAAGCATGAGATACAGACTCCACAAAGAAATTTTAGAAGTGCATTGCTTCCTGTAGAGATTCAATCCTTTCACTTGCAGAACTTGGGTTGACCTGCATTAGCCAGCCCTCACACAAAGTGCTACAAACCCAGCTCTCACTGCGGGCTTGCTGCCCTGTCATCATCTCCTCTGGTTAATTCAGACACCAGTAGTACCTACGTGGTACAGATAGTGTCACTAGCATAGCAACTGGTGGGTGAATCATAATGAAACTATGAAGAGGAAACATGTCACAAAGCAAAGGAAAAGCTTGCTTTTCAGTGAAGTGTTTCATCTGCACAAGTGTGCTCAAGTTAAGGATGCTGATGAGAGAATTAACTCGTGCCCTGGTCACTTAATTTAGCTTTTTTATGCAGTTATTTACTGGCTCTGTTGCTATGGGAAATATGAATACTCACCATGACAACTACAGCAGAGCATAGCACACAATCCACTTCACAAGGAGCATCCTCTTAAGGAACTGATCCCATTCATACACCCTCCCAAATTCTCTGTCCTTGAGAGCAATTCACTGTGGGGCTTTCAGGCACAGTGATTAATTCTTCTGCGTTTTTACACAAGGATATTGCCCAGTATCTAGTTCTATTTATTACTTGTTCTTACACAGCACTCTCAGTATTATCTCTGAAACTATTTTACAATGGTAATCCCTAAAATCCCAAATATTCTGCTTATCTTACATACAAGCAATTCAAGCAAAAAAAAAAAAAAATCACACCAGGCCCCACAGTACAGCAGTGTGAGCATTTGCAGCCATGTCACTTGGGCCAGCACACTGACATCATCCAGACACACTAATAGCACCCATGTCACTTGAACCAGTGAGGGTAATGGGAGCAGTCTGGGAATACCCCCCAAGTTCTGCAGACAAAATTGACACTACAAGGGCAGAATGGCTGCTGGGGAAAACTTCAGTAAGCTCAGACCATAGAATCATAGAATGGTTTGGGTTGAAAGGGACCTTAAAGATCATTTAGGTCCAATCCTCCTGCCATGGGTAGGGACACCTACCTAACTACACCAGGTTANGCAACCTGTTCCACTGTCTCACCACCCTCAGAGTAAAAAACTTCCTTCTTATAGCCAGCCTAAATCTCCCCTCTTCCAATTTACTCCTAGTCCTGCCATCCTGTACCCTATTTACAAGTCCTACCCCAGCCTTTCTGTAGGTCCCCTTCAGGTATTGATAAGGTACTAAGAGCCTTCTCTTCTCTTCTCTTCTCCACAACCCCAATCCTTCAGCCTGTCCTCACCCTTGCCTCTGATTAGGTAAACAGCCAAGGTGCATTTACTTTACAAGATGAACTCACTGAAGCTCTGTCCTGCCCTGGCCTTTAGTGTAGCATGGAGTTTTCTGTAGTTATTTATCTTAAAATGACTTCTGGAGGGGAAACAATAAGAAGCCCCCAACAAATAGTGATCAGGAGTAACCCAGAACACAAAGGATGTGTTCAAAGTAAATACATGTCTGAGAAAACCATTCCCAACCCAGATGATCATCATTCTGGCTGTTTACCTCACAACCTTGCCAGACATGTTCAAGTGTGCATAGTAAGTGACATCTCTCCTTTATCACAAGGTTTAGCCTAAAGGGAAACACTCTCTTTTAATTACCAACGTCAAGCATGTTGCTTTTGGCACTGGATCTTCTTCCCTACTTTAAAAAACATCATTGACAACTTTTTTCCACTGTTTAATTTGTGCAGTCACAGTAATTAAATATGAATCTTCAAATATTGCTTGACATATTGCAGATTTATCATCAGTGAAACAGTCTTTTGCACATTTCCATAATTGCTGCTGTTCAGAAGAAAATGGTTATGCACTGAAAAGCTGACAATTTTCTCTTTTGGTTAAGTTCTCATTTGTCTGCCCTCTTGGAAGTGCTGTACAGCCGTTTTATTTCATAATTAAATTATTTTCCATTTGCACATGGAAGCAATAGTTTACTTTTATAATTGTTTAATTTTTTTTTAAATTTAAGCTGTTTCTGAAGCTGTGTAATCCAAGACATACTGCAAGGAGCTAACTTATCCTTCAGCAGCATCTCATGAAACACTGTTCACATGCTGCCCCAGCTAAGTAACAGAGAAATAAAAATCACATAGATATTTCATGTCAATTCAGCGTCCTCTGTGGTCAAGAAACAGTTTTGCCTGATTAGTGGCTTTAACCCTTTTGTGCTTCTGTGAGTGGCAAATTTTGTAAAGAGTTGAAAATTATTTCAGTCTTCATCCAGATTGTAGGGTTGGGTTTTCTTCATCTCTGCACTGAGCACTTCTAAATCATGACTGCACACCTTCTCAGCATGTTTCATTAGAAAAGACAAAGATTTACATTTCCCGAACAGATGAATTTTGCAGTGAAAAGAGGAAAGAAGAAGTAATTTTGGGGACCCATAAAGGCTAGCAGGGGCAGGCTATGTGACTGCCACCTCTCAGACAGTGCTGGGGCAAAGCACTGCCCATCCTCACTCTCCAAGAGAGCAGCTTGGCTAAATGCTACCTGTCTGTCAACTGTACTGTTACACAGGCTGTTGTAATAGACTCTGCCTAACTCTTCACACCTTTGTGTCTGCTCAGAAACCCTTCTACCTGTCTTCCCTTTAGTAAATATATACATACCTTCTCTTGAACAAAGCCTTATCAGATTGAACAAGCCCCTTGGGAAGGTCTGAGGCATGAGAACTGGTAAAAAACACTGCAGACAGAGCTGAAATACTTGAAGTGATGAGAAGGCTCATTTTTTCCCTGAAAATTGGGACTTTATTCTAGGGGCAAGTTTACCTTCACTCCGTGTTAAAGATGAGAGAAAGGAATAGGTCATGCCTGCTGTACCTACTTTTTCTAAATTCTCAAGTTAGTGTGACTGCTGTTTGTGGCTGCTCTCAGGTGTGCCCCAGTGTGGATGCTGCACTCACTCCTCCGTACATCTCATGGATGGTGCTGAGAGCAAGGGAAAGTGGTGGAACCAGAGAAGGGGGTTGAAAACATGAGAACATTGTCACTTCTTCTGGCACTGATGAAGACATACAAAGGCCAGAGAGCAATGAAATGATTTCCAAGCAAGGTGTCCTCCTCCTCCTCCCTCCACAAGGCCAACACTCAGCTGTGTGTTTCTATTTCAGGTCTGTGCTGCTGGAGCAGTTGATCAGCTTACCCACTGTCTTGCCAGGATCAGGGCTTGAATGAGGGCAAGCTGGCTGTGACCCAGCCCAGATAAGTCTAAGGTTTTACTGGCAGACTGGGGAAGGGAGGGAACTGGGATAATTTCTGTTCTCTGTCAGGATAGTCTGTTAGATTTTTGGACACAGGGATCTTAGTGAATCATCCTTTGGCCTGTCAGTTGTAAGATGAATTGAAGATGGTCTGTTTGCTTTTTTTTTGGGATGCTGTTCTGAATCAGAAGTCTTCTGAACACAAGTCTTTCCTACACCAAGTCAACTTGAGAGTGGACTTCAAACATCCAGGTCATCCCCATAACTCTGTCTGTGCAGGGAACAATGCAAGCTTTGTAAGAGACAAAAGATTTAACAGCACTGTGTGCCCACAGAGCTATCTGACATCTTCAAAAGAAGGATTTTTCTCCTTGATGTAGACTTTCCACTGCTCACATTTACTAAGGGACTAAATGGTTCTGTATGGTGACATTTCCTCATGCAGATGATGGCAAGCAGATGAAATTTTTGACTAATGTAACAGACAAGAGCCCAGATGCAACACCACAAATAAGTACCTAGCATCTGACAGAGCAAAACTGCTAGCCTGGACCTCACTGCCTCCTCATAATGGCCAATTTGAGCACAGCCTGTGAGATTGAAAATATTTGCTATGGAGAGCTTTTCAGAATAATATGAAGAGTTGACTTGTTAGAGTGAGACATTAAACTACACATAAGTCTCTCACTTGTAAAAATAAAGCTGAGCAATCAGGAGCTATGTTTTAATTACAAAGCTGGTATGGCTTATGGTTCTCAGAGGGACTGGATTCATGAAGTCTGGTGGAGAAAGACCTTACATTTTCTGAAAATCCTCTCAGAATAGTAATAGAATGGACATTTGTTCCTATGCCCTCACAAAACATGTAAAGGGCAAAATTTTAAAAGGTATGAATCCATAGTGAGTATCAATTCTCTGCTGAGAGCAGGAGCAATAACTGTGTGCTGTGAAGGAGCACATTTTGGAACATATTTGATTTAAATTTTGGGGGCTGCAGGGACTGAGTTGTACTTTTAAAATAGCTTGGAAGGTTTAGTCCAGACTTCTGTGTTTTTTATGTGCAATTTGCAAATCCTTCCACCGAGCAAAAAGGCAGCAGAACTCTTCAGGCAGCATTCTCAGCCCTGCCCACGTTGCACAGAGTGATGGCAAAGAAAGGCATCTTCTGTGCCACTCACAGAGAGAATGCAGCGTGGAAACAGATGCCCCAAGCACACATCGTAGAAGAATACATTTAGCCTCAAAGCCTTTTAGACCAAGAAGTGATTGTGCAAAATACAGTTTTCTTGTCAGCATTATTCTACTAAGTAAGGAGGAAAATTATATCCTACTTACTGCTACAGATAATCTCGTAAAAAGTGGAGATGAAGGAGTAGCTTTGGGTGTGCACTGATAAGAAGAAATACCATGACATTTCGTACACTCAGGCTCTTAGATCTTCATTTCACATTCAGCAGTCAATACCTGGAACAGAGCTTTCAATCTTCAGGGAGCAAAAAAGAACAGCCAAAGACAAGGATTTTGAAACTTGTTTCAGTTTGTAGTGAAAGGACACACATATAAAATCATAGAATGGTTTGGGTTGGAAGGGACCTTAAAGATCATCTAGTTCCAATCCCCCTGCCATATGACTTCAGAGGGATGACTGTTTTGTTTGTGGGACCTATGCAAATGTGTGAAACACTGCATATAACAGCTCTGGAGATTTCAGGAAATGGATCTGAAGAAGAAAGGGGAGAACCCCCTGCTGTGCCAGCAGATACATTGGGCACAGGGCTGCCAGGATGTTGGCCCATGCCCATCCTTACCTTATGTCATGTCCCATGCACCACACCACCATTCCCTGTTGTTACCACCATGCCAAACAGAGTTTTGCTCTCACTCTTTATCCTTCAGAATGGACTACCAGATGTTGTTCCAGCACCACGAGTTTGCCAAGTGTGTAGTTCCCTGCTAATACAGGAACATATTTCAGTCACTGTCAAAATTAATCTATTTTCTTCCATTTGGGACACAATCAGGCTAGACTGAGACATCTAATATGGGCAGCCTCAAGCCACCTGGCATTATCTTTCTCTGTGGGAAAGAGCTGAGAAATAAGAGCATCAGATGAACAGAGTAGAAGTACAGAAGAAGTACAAAGTACAGAAGATACAAGAAGGGTAAATATCATGTATTCAGAACAGAGTATGCATTTATTAGTGATTTGATCCACTTCAATCCAGAATCAAACTAACAAGCCCAATCCTGAAATCATTGTGTAGGAAATGCCTCCACAATATAGCTAGAACACAACCCTTACCTTGCAAAAGTAGTCAGAATTCAACACACATTTAAAACGTATATTGTATTAGCTTTTTAGCTCTTGTTGTATGGGGAAGCCCTTGCTAACATTGATAAAGCACTGTGAAGATGGAAGTTCCTATTTCTAAGAGTCATCACTGCCCTCAATAAAATTCTTCTGGTGTTCAGTGGAAATAAGAACTTCTGTCTCAGGTCTAGAATTATTAGAAATTACATGATCTCTTCTCATGTAGTACAGAGGAAAGGCTTTAGGGCAAATTGTGGTAAAATCTAAAGGGCCTATAACACTTATCAAGGGTATTATTATTATTTTATACAATTACTGTTGTTGCTATTGTTACTATTGCTGTCACATGCCAGTTGCAGCTGGATAAAAACATGGGTGAGTTTAGTTAAGAAGAATAAAAGCCCCACTGCGTTTAGGCTTCCATTGTTAATGCACTTACCAAACTGAGCTAAGTGGCTGTTTTTTGTTCAAAGAGTTCAGACTTTGCAGTCAATGCATACTTACATTCCTTTATTTCAATACTTGCTTTTCAGGATGAGACTAACTTATGTGTTCTTCAATCTGAAGTTCAGCACAGTATCCTCAATTCATAACCTGCAGCCCTTTGATGTAAGTGCAGTCTTCAATCCCTACTTCCCACAAGCATAAAGCTAAAAAGATAATGGCAGTGCTACTGCCCTATGTGTTTCAGGCTCTTTCTGTTTTATATAACTCAACAGCACAAGTAGGCCTTTCTTCTGTACATAAGAACTCCAGATGTGGCACATGCCTATGACTAACACACTCAACAATAACATTCATAAAACATGTCAAGAGGACAATCAAGCAGACAGCACTAGCCTACATCACCTCTGGATTGCAGCACCTACGGAATACAGTCATCCACCTGCAATAAAGGCTCAAAAATAAAGTGGGCACAGCTATTGCAGCAAACAAGAGAAAGCTCTCTTTGCATTCTGAGCTTGGAAGAGTGCAGTCTATGAATAAGTTGAGCTTATTTTGATCTGTGCTTGTTTGGGTCAGGCTGACAGCAACTATGACTGTATCTTACCTCACTCTTCCCTTTCCTCATGTGCTTCCTTGTGTTCCACACCCATCTGGTGATGCTCCTGGCTTTCTTATTAAATGTATTTTCATCTCCAGCAGACTGCAGTTTTAGATAAACACTGGAACAGGTTGCTCAGAGAGGCTGTGGATGCCCCCTCCTTGGAGGTGTTTAAGGCCAGGCTGGATGGGACATTGAGCAACCTGGTCTAGTGAGAGGTCTCCCTGCCCCATGGCAGGGGAGTTGGAACTAGATGATCTTTAAGGTCCATTCCAACCCAAACTGTTCTATGATTCTATGATAGAAAGACACAGGAAGAAAAATTCTATTGCACAACAGCAATAGTTAGTGTGTGAATCTCAGCTCCCTCCCTTGGGCTGCAATATGCAGTAGAGGGGCAGCACTATGACACAGGGACACTAGACAAGAAGTGTCCCTAGACATTAAATATTCAATTGGATCAGGGGAACATCCTCCAGTAACAGAGGGTGGGGTTTGCACTGATAAAATGAACTGGTTTGGTGGGCTGTTTCTCTAAATAGACTATTATGCCCAAATGAGCTGGCAATTACATCTTCATCTCTCACTACATGCCTTGCTCAGAAGTTCTGCACTGGGCACCATCCTAGGGAATTCTCTCCCACAGCCAGCTCAGCAAGTTCTGCTTTACATTCCTTCTCCAAGACCAGGAGCCCATCCCCTCCATGAAACCAGACCCCTTTCACACCAAGAGGACTGAGCCAGAGGGGTTCTAGGGATCTCCATCTCCATCTGCCCAGTGAGTCAAGCCTCCTTCCTGGCTCCACAGGGGAGAATGATTAAGATGGGTGGGGAAACCCTGCCTCCCTGAGCTGTCCTGCTCAGGGACTGGCTCCACCACAGGCAGGTGTCCATCCCACTTCACTCATTCCAATCCCCTGAACAGGTTCCCAAAAGTAGTATGCTTTGACTGACATCTAAAGCTGCTACAGACTGTGGCAGAGCTTCTGCTGTAGGCAGAGCACCAGGGAAGCAACCTGTCTGCTTCATGTCAGAAAGCCACCTGATTTAGATGGCGTTTAATGCTGGGTGTGCTGGTACTCAGCAGCTCTGCAGCTGCTCTGCTCCCTCTGGCCAGCTTCAGGAGCTGCAGCCAGAGGAGAGTTTGCATCCAATGAACAAGTGTGGGGGTAGTGGGATTTGTGTAGTTTCCTGTGACAAAAGGCATATGAAGAATTTGTGTTTGGACAGATCCATATCTGCACAGAAAACATCTCAGCAAAACATCAGGGTGGGGGACTCTAGACAAATCACCACATGAGCTATGAGACATCAGCAAGTGATTGCGAGCTTTGCAATATCTAACTTGCTGACAGGTAGAACTTCAACTTCCAGGACCACTTTGTCTCTAGAAGGAACACCTCCTCCATGAAGATCCTGCAAACACTGGGTTGGAAAGTGGATTTCAGCATGACAATGATGATACCTTTGACTGAAGCAATCTGTGAATTGCTTACCATACAGCAAAGGACACAAGTACCCATAAGAAGCTCAAAATTACAGCTGGAATAGTAAAGAACATAAGGCAGGAGTATTTCCCTTGCTGCATCATTGCAAAGAACTTCCTCTCTATCGGATGGCTCTCTAAAGAGTCAGTTTAGCCCTGGCAGGATGACAGCCTACACTTTGTTCCTTAATCTCCTTAGCACATTTTGTTGGTCAGAATTTAAGTAAAATTTATTCTGGATTGATTCATGGCTGCAGTCATGAAGGATGAGAAATCTGCAAGAAAGACATTCAAAATAATATAACTTATTTTTTGCTGTCCAGTAATTCCTTTGAAGCCTCCAAACATCTCTGGTTTCTCTGGGTAGGAATTTGGAGATAGGGAGGCACTGTAAATGCATTGGGAAATAGTAAGGGACAAACTTGAACTGGTGACACCTCTCAGCTGCTCTGAGATGTGGGTTAGCCAGCAGAGCCAGAAGTTATGAAATCCCTTGGGTGAGCAGTGGAACATGTCCCACTGCAACATCAACCAAGCCCAGCTAGAAGGGAGGTGGCCATTTGTGCCTGTGCCATGCAGAGAAGTGTCCATTCTGAGTCAAATTAAAAAAACTCAGGGCCAACCTGCTGGTGGGTGGTGACTGTGCATGACAGCTTCTGCATGGCTTAGGTGGAAGGTGGCACAAGCCTAGGACCTGTGGTGCAAGATAAACCCAAATGACATCTCCACCCTCTCATCTGTGAGTGAAAACACCAAGAACAGACAGCATGGGTATAGACATACAACACAACATTACTGTTCTTTTACCAGCAGTTTCTCTGACTGCAGCCTTATAAAATCACAGAATAGTTTGGGTTGGAAGGGACCTTAAAGATCATCACATCAAGTTCCAACCCCCCTGCCATAGCAGGGACACCTCCTACTAGATCAGGCTGCTTAGTGTCTTGTCCAGCCTGGCCTTAAACACCTCCAGGGATTGAGGGGGCATCCACAACCTCTGGGAAACCTCTTCCACTGTCTCACCACCCTCCCAGTGAAGAACTTCTTTCTTCTCTCCAGCCTGAATCTCCCCTCTTCCAATTTACATCCATTACTTCTAGTCCTTCCATCACATATCCTATTAATAAGTCCTACCCCTGCCTTTCTGCAGCCCCCTTTAGGTATTGATAACCTGCTCTGAGGTCCCCCCTGAGCCTTCTCTTCTCCAGGCTGAACAACCCCAACTCCTTCAGGCTTCATAAGGTTGTTGCTCCAGCCCCTAAAGAGTTTACCCAACTCTTTCTTCTTCCCATCAACCCGCTGCTTCCTCCTCAGTTTCTAGACAACCCAGGTTAAACAACAAGACTCCTCATCTGCAACCAAAGGAACTGCCTCCCTCAAGACTTTTTACCAGCAGCAAGACTTGGGATGAGCTGCAGAGAGCAAGATGGGCATGTTGGATGCAGGAGAAACCTTAAACAACTCTTCCTCCCAAACACCAAAGCTCTTATGTCTGATGTTTACCAATGTTAAAAATCCCACATTCAAGATGGATGAGGCTGGAGAAAGTCCAAGTTCCATCAGCCCTATGCACACAAAAAAACTCTAACTTTGTTTCTGCCACCTAGCAGAGGTTATGGTCTGGAGTAGTCCATTTAACTACACCAGAGCACAACTCCACTGTGACATGGATTTCAAGCCAAAAGTGAGAAACAATTTGAAGGACATGGGAACCTGTGTTCCTCTCACTCTGTAAATCACAAGGGGCTGCGTTAGCCAGAGGGCAGGGATGCTAACACTTCTGAGCAAAGAAAACAGGCATTTTTTGGAAGTGTCACTTATTAATCTTGCTTTTCCAAGTACAGGTAGAGAAAGTACCAGCTACGAGGAAAATTATGACTGTGTAGAATAACTACCTAAGCCAATAGGATCTCTGTAAACAGTTATTCAGATATGCTCTGTTCACACCTATTGCCAACTAATTGCAACATGACTATAAGATCACCAGGACAGTATTGACATGTGAGGAAGTGATTATGAACACAGAGCTTCCTAAGAAGCCAGGGCTGTCCCACTTTTCACAAAGATGTTGGAGAACAGAAATCTCTGTGGAGCTCTAATGGGCTACAGGGGTGAGCTGACAATAAGCACTCTTTAATTAAGCTCTTTGTGAAAGTCGGGCTCCCACTGGGCTTGTTGTGAGAGCAGCAAAGCTCTTGATTTATAGCAATTCAATGTCTGAGCTCCCTAACACTGATGTAGGACACCAAAGCACCAAGACCTCATCACTGTAGCCAGAGGCAGGATGTGCTCCAGGCTGGCTTATTGCAGCTCTGGAGGAGAATGCAGTTGCGTGTATTTTGGGGTTTTGGTCTTCTTGTTTACATGGGCTATAATTGCACTGGTGATCTAGTGCAGGATGTCCCTGCCCACTGCAGGGATGTTGGACTAGATGACATTAGATGGTCCCTTCCAACTCTATGATTCTACTACTCTATGAAAGCTAAGTTACTTAGAAGGGGAAAAAAGTAGTGACGGAGAGGTTATTCAGGTTCTTCTGAGTTCTGATCATGCCACAGACTTGCTGCAAAGTTTTGAGAAGGGTAAAGTTCCTCTTTTCCTCACTGAAACAACATAGAAAGAAAACAAGTGCACAGATGTGCCAGGATTCATTAGTTATGTCTTGATTTTCAGAAATACTAAGCAAATTTCAACTCATTCCTGGCACCCTGGCTTTGAAAAAATCAGGCCAGACAGTGTTATGTTTCTCTGCAGCATTTATAAAGGCTAAAATCACTCCCATAGCCTAAATCTACCTTGGTCATCTCACCAGGTCTCCAGGCCTTGATGCAATACATTCAATGTCTGGATTAACCCCTGCCTGAAGCAGTGCACACAGAGATTTAGATGAGTAGCTCATCACTATTTGGGGGAACAGGTGACAGCTGGACACTGCTGTCATACACACAGAGGTCGTGCTGCCAGTGTCTACCTTGGGAGCACCTTCAAGCCAGCCAAGGGCATTCCACACCACTAGTCTGTCAGGGCTCAGGACTGGTCTGCACGAGAGGATCTGACCTGACCCTTGAACTACAATGATCCATGCAAACTGCATCAGTTTGGGAATTGTGCTGTGAGATCAATTTACCACAAGTCAGCTCTAAGCCAACCTGGAAGTCCTAGAGTCCTTCACCAACGTACAGAGTCCCTCTGCAGTTCTTCACCATCATTTTTTAATTAATAGAAGGCTCATATCAGCACTGCCACAAGCACCAAATAACAAGAGTAATGTCATAGAATCGTAGAATGGTTTGGGATGGAAGGAACCTTAAAGATCATCTAGTTCCAAACCCCCTGCCAGGGGCAGGGACACCTCCCACTAGCCCAGGTTGCTCAGTGCCTCATCCAGCCTGGCCTTAAACACCTCCAGGGATTGAGGGGGCATCCACAACCTCTCTGGGCAACCTGTTTCAGTGTCCACCTCCCTCACAGTAAAGAGCTTCTTTCTTAAATCCAGCCTATATCTACTCTCTTCCAATTTGCATCCATTACTCCTAGTCCTGCCATCTTGTACCCTATATATAACTTAGTATTTCTGATTGTATCACTTCTAATTATATCCTTGTGGCTATTTAACCATGGCTCTTAAATCTTGTTCAGAGTCATTGATTTCAATCCTGTGAGCCTGCTCTCCCATCTTCATCCTTGGAAACACGACTCTGCATCAGTCCATACTGCAATTAAAGCTATGTGCTGGCCATGGGTAGCTCTTCCCTTTATAATACCTTACAGAGCTAAATGAAAACATGAAGAAAATAACTTCACATTTTGAATCATCATTATTCCTAGGTTTTCAACAGAAAACTATGTCAGTATTTTTAATAAAAGCCAAAACCATAAAGAACTCAAGTTTTGTACTTTACTCCAAAAAAATACCACAGAGAAGAAAATGCCAACAACTACAGTATCTAGATACAATTCAACTCTAGAGGTCACTGTGGCCAGTGGGACTGTTAAATCCTCTGTGGAGCCAATCTCTGGCTTTGAAACAGAACTTCTTCAAAAATAGATTGTCCACAGCAGGTAGGTGATTCCTTTACTCAGGTTTGAATTTCAGCCTGGGTGCATATCAGACGGAGAGGATTTGGTTCAATGAAAGAGTCTGAAGGGAAAATTCTCTCAAGCTGTGTGATGTGCAAAACCACCCAGCCCATCAAGAAGAAAGGCATGAAAAAAACAATAGAGAAAGCAAAAGGAATAAAGACATCCTTTGGGATAAGGCAATGGAACATGTGTGGGTGGAAGAGCACACAGGAGAGATATGGAAAGTATTCAAAGAGAAATTACTGTATGCCCAATGGTTATGTGTGCCACTGAGCTATAAATACTTCAGGACTGGAGACAAGAGTAAAATTCATACAAGGAAGTGGAAAAAGTCATCTGATGCAAGGAAAATCTCTCCAAAAGCAGGGGAAAATTTAAAAAATTGAGGTGGAAGATGGAAAAAAATTATCTGTGAAGGTACATGAAGACAACAGGTCTAAAGACACTTACTTCTTCTATGTATGGGTCTCCAAATGTGTGTATCTATTAAGATTCTAGTGTTAGTAATCCTGTGCAAGACAGTACCTCAGAATTATAGAATCATAAAATAGTTTGGGTTGGAAGGGACCTTAAAGTTCCAACCCCCCTGTCATAGGCAGGGACACCTCCCACTAGATCAAGCTTCTCAGTGCCTTGTCCAGCCTGGTCTTGAACACCTCCAGAGAGGGGGCATCCACATCCTCTCTGGGCAACCTGTTCCAGTGTTTCACCACCCTCACTGTAAAGAATTTCTTTCTTATGTTGAGTCTAAATCCACCCCCTTCCAATTTACATCCATTGTTTCTGGTCCTCCCATCTGATATCATATTAAAAAGTCCTTCCCCTGTCTTTCTGTAGCCCCCTTCAGGTATTGATAAGTTACTATGAGGTCCCCCCTGAGCCTTCTCTTCTCCAGGCTGAACAACCCCAACTCCTTCAGCCTGCCTTCATAGGGCAGTTGCTCCAGCCCTTTGATCATCTTCGTGGCCCTCCTCTGGACCCTCTCCAATAGCTCGATAGCCTTTGGCACCACAAAGCCACCTTCAAAGCCACCCCAGCTAAACCTTCCGGTTGTCCTGCATTTCCCCCAGTGCTCATTGGATCCACCCGTTGCCTCCCACATCATTTTATGCTTGATGCTGCTGCTGCTGGTCCTGACAGCTTTTCTGTTCTGTGTTTGTTCAGCACCAGTGGAGCCCAGTGCCCTTCTGTGCTGCGAGACCAAGCAGAGCTACAAAAGACCCCACCGATGCCAAGGCCAGCTCTTTACATCTCCGCGGGTGAGGTATTCTCATTTCTGTTTGCCCAGCAGCAGACCTGCCTACTGCTACAAGAATCTCACATCCCCAGGTGATGGAGGTGAGTATACAAATAAAATGTTGCAAATCCTGTATCCACCACAAGACACTGAGAACCACCTACAAGACTTATGCCCTGAGGTGTGAACAACTTCCAGCAAGGGTAATTATTCATTACCTCAAGGAATTTGGGTTCCTTGGGGCAGGATTTATCTCATCCAACTTCAGTTATTTAAGACCTCAAGTGCTCACTCCCAGCTAGCTGTGTAGGCTCACTTCTAGAAACAGTAGAGAGGCTACTTCAAAGCCTCCATCTCTCCAACAAAGATTGCATGGAAGAGCCCATCTCTTGCCATGGAGAAGCAGCTTGCAGGGCAAGATGTGGGTGGCTGCTGTGTGAACTCAATTGCACAGCAGGCAATTAATTCTCTTTTCCATAACAGAAACAGTTGGGCTGCTGTAATATTCTGGAGGGATGTGTCAAGAGCAGAGAAGGCAGAATTTAAAGGAGGGGTTGAAACATAACTTCAAAACCCCTTTGACCTACCACAAGTAGCTGAACAGTGAAGCCCTGTGAAAATTCACCCCAATGGGAGACACTTGTACCACCACTGCCGTTTCACAGCGTACAAATACTTTTGCTGGCTTTTTAACCAGGTCACCCAGGTCAAGAAGGAAGATGGATCCCACGTGCAGCCATACTTTGTCCCTTTGAAGAGACAGCCAAAAGCAAAGCCTGGCTGCCTGGGTCCATCTCCTGCCCTAATTGCTCTGCCATCATTACATAAGCAGCATTTGCCAGGCTCCTACTTCCCTCCTTCCTCTGCTTGCTTTCTCATTTTTAGGACAGACTTTTACTCGAGTTACACTGACCTCTTTTGTGAGGGAGGGTAACATATTTTCTGACTAAAGCCTCTTATCTTTAATAACAAGGCACATTTACTGCCCAAGTCAATAGTTGGACTTAGGGAATTCTTTTAATTAGAAAAGTGACCACTCTAATCAATAGTGAAATCTGAAAGCCCCACGTAATGGGGAAGCAGCTATGCAGAAATCTAGACCATCCACAAGCAAAGCAGACACCTGCAGCGAGTCTTGTGCTCATTTTCTCCTTTTCATTCAGCAGAGGAAAATAGAAGAGCAGTCAAAAACATAAGTGCATGCAAACAATCCCAAACACAATCAGCTGTGAGAAGTTCTGCTTTAGTTAGAGTGGAATAAAACCCAGCAGCACCACTAATATTCAGGCTTATTAAATATCACAATCCCTTTAGGAACAAATAGGCACTGGTTATATATTCCATAGTACTTCTTCCACTCCTGCCTAACCATGAGGCTGTGGGAGACCATCAGCAGCTTGGTGGCTTGTCTGCCTTTGCTAGGAGATCATCAACCCTGAGCTGAGGGTTTTCTTCTGAAATTTGCAGCATGGGTGGCAGCCAATGCAATGACACAGACAGCCAAACCCCACCACAGCCACTTGGCATGGCCAT
This sequence comes from Turnix velox, assembly GCA_013400935.1. Classification (NCBI taxonomy): domain Eukaryota; kingdom Metazoa; phylum Chordata; class Aves; order Charadriiformes; family Turnicidae; genus Turnix; species Turnix velox. Next base: position 286,309 of record VZTY01000045.1, read on the forward strand.
GGATTTTAAGACATGACAGAGCCTAATATGAAAACTGTTTTATGCAATGTATAAGAAAACTTTTTGTGTGTAGGGTAGGGATGTACAAAGGAGTAGAAGAAGAAGAGAGAAAGGTGTAAAGCCAGTAGGCAACAAAGCAGAGAAGTTCCACCTTGGTCCAGATGTCCCATCCTCACCCCACCACCAGTGCAGGGATAAAACACTTGCACAGTTGTGCTCTGTGCACAGCCTAGTTACACCTTTGAATGCTGGAGAGTTGCTTTAAAAATCTACTTGTCACAAGCTCCTGTGGAGAATAACCCAGTCCCTCAACTTTGAGCTGAGAAGTTCCCAAACTTCCAGCCAGCAAGACTGGGAAACTGGCAGGAGGGATTCTGCTGGAATCACAGGGTGACTCCAGGTTAGTGAGTACTGAGCCCAGCACACAGGTGTCTTCTCTACTCAAACAGAAGGGAAGATTAATCAGATGTTAAAAATGACCGTCCCATATTGTGCATCATAAACATCCAGAGTGGCAGCAGCACACCCAAACCCCCTTCCTCTTTGCAAGAGGAACAGAAACCCCTTCTCACACAAATGAGAACATGACTTTTGCTTTGCATTGTTACAAAGAAAAATAGAAGACATTAAAAAAAACCCAAACCCAACCCTGCTTAATTATAATCTTTCTGGAACAACCAGGATGGCTTCAGATTATTTTACATAACTGTGTTAAATCCCCCCTGAGAATTATTCGCCTCCTACACTCCAGGGTGCCTGAGCTTAAAAGATGGCCAGTTATTTAACAGGCTTGTGAGTAGCTTAAAAATGTACCAGCATTTGATGCAAAAGAACAATAGTGAGTGGGTTTACTTTGTTATCTTCACAGTCCCTCAAAGATGAGCAAGAGACTGATCTTTGATGGTCCCTTTTATTTCGAACAGTATATTACATCTTTCCTGCTGCATATTCAAACTGCAATGAAATTAAAATGTATGTATGTGGCCAAGAAGTATTTGCAGTAGCAGCCCTGCAGAACTTAGTCAGCTTGCATTTTTTGCTTCTATAATTTGAAAAAGGAAGGAACAACTTCCTAGAAAAGGAGAAACAATACAGGAATCTGACTAATTCATCACCCCAAATTTTTGTGGGAACTTAGAAACACAAACGGGAAAGGAAAAGATGGCAAGGTTCTTTCCTTCCTGGGTTACACTTGTTTCTTTTAACTTTTATTAGTAAAAGGTATCTTTCTAATCACAGTTCTCTGTTTGCATAACTAATCTATGAAGATAAATAACAAAGTGAGGTGAGAACTGTTTGTTCATGGACTTTCGAGGAGACAGGGATTGCGATGAGGAAACACATCATGGAGTCAGTATACCTGCCTGTCCCTAGGCAGTATTGCCGATCTCTTTGGCAGGGCAGGAGAGGAAGATACAACCCTGAGCTTGATGATTGTCATTCTTGTACACTTCAGCACTGAAATCCAAGAGGGGGGATCCTGTAAGCTGGTCACCAAGTGAAAAAACAATGTTCTGCAAAGTGGCCATAAAGAAGAATAGATTTCAGTGACCAGTTACAAACCAGTTGAGAAGGACAGAAGTCCCAGGCAAGGCAAGACTAGATTACATGCAATCAGCATCCTTCAGACAGACCCTAATGCTAAATGAAAGGGTAAATTGAACACTGATGCCAACCCAAGGGCAGAGGAAGCTACAGGGAATCCCTGGGTGCTGCAGCACTGCGGGCCAGTGCCTGCCTCCCTTCACACTTGGTTGAAGCTGTTCAAGATGATGTACCAAAACATGGATCTCTATGCTCAGAAGGGACAGGTTACAAGCAGAGTTCAAGCTGACTAAGAGGAACTGTGCTATGACAGCTGAGACAAGGTCCAGAGTAAGTAGAAAGAGGGACTGAGCCCAAGCAGCCCCGCAGTGGCCAGAGGACTAGGCAGTGACTAGAACACAGCCAATCTCTCATAAAAGCTCTTTGCAGAGCTGGAGATGGCAGCAGTGGGCAAGACATCATGCTGGCTTGGACACACAGATGAATGGCACAGGACTGATCAGCCCTGCACAAGGACCTACACTGTGATCTTGGACCATCCCTCCATCCTGGTCCATTCCATAGACCTGCACTGCATCCAGCTCCAGATCCCCATCTCATCCAGCCTCTTGGGAGTATGGGCTAGGAAAGAGGAACTTTCCTTTCCTGTATATGTAAAACTTTTCTTCTAAAATAGTGCAAGCAAACTCATTAAGAAACAAGAAACTCGATTCAGCTTTCCGAGAACATTTTGGAGAGAGATTGATTTCATGTTTGTGAGGGTGTAAATTTAGGCTTTGTGACTTCAGCAGAACTATTTTGAATATACCCCATATGACAAAGCTGGCCTTTTAAAAACACAAATAGAAAACAAAACTATTGCTATTAAGTTCCTTCAATCTCATTTCAATGGGCTCTGTATTTCAGAGCTGGGGTAAATTCCTTCTCTAACTGATATTAATACAAAAGCTATATGACTAGTCAGTGTTATTGTATGCTAGAACTGACAGGGAGGTGCAAATCTCATCTTAATTGCTGAGAAGAAAGTTAGGAGTACCTAGTTGATGAGCTTCTCTTATTCACTCTCTGGATTTGCCACTTATTCAGTTCAGGGGAATAAACACACATCATTTACACTTGTAAGTACATTATGTCCTTTCTTCCCCTTAAATAAGTCCCAGCAGGGAGCACTGCAATTGAGCTGCCAAAAAGGAAACCTGGGAAAAAGTCAAAACACAGGGTTTTAAAGCCTGAGCACATTAGAGATCTACATTGTCAGTGTGACAGACAGGTATTTTACAAATGAAGCCTCTAGCCAGCCTTTTTAAAATATAATGGAGCACTCCCAGTTCCTTCTGGCAGCTCAGCAGGCAGGGGCACAAAGTGGGTGCTAGAGGAAGAGCAGGGTAAAGAGCATCCCCAAACACCCACCACATCCACCAGGCACAGGGAAGAACTATGCTCTCTAACTTTCCAGAGGAATTCTTGCAGAGTCAAAACACCAGGTCCATCTCTGAAACCAGCAGGTGAGCAGCATGTGTCTGAGCTGAAATTTGGGTCAGAACTGGAGGAAATGGTTCATCCCTTCTGGGTGTTTCCAGGGACAGGTACAAGCAGTAGGGTTGTTTGTGGTCACCTGGCAGGGATGGCCAGGGAAGTCTGCAAAGGGACCCTAAAGCCTGCAAAGGGACCAAGCCAGGGTCACTGGCTTGAATCCAGAGCATGGTGCTGCTCTGGACACATTCTGTCCCCATCATCATTAACCAGAGCTGCATCCTCCTACCTCCTGCTTGGCAATAAAGAAAAGGAATACACTCAGAGCACACACTCCATAAGCTAATTTAGGTGCTCACTTGTACTATGTAGGTACTCAAAGCAGCTCCAATGGTCAGACATGAAAGATTTGAAACACAGACTCCAAGGCAGGTGCTGAAGAAGATCTCTGCTGGCATACAGGCTGCTTAAATAAGTGCCAGGGAGAGAGCACGTCCCACAATTACCCCCAAAGAAAACAAATAATCCTTCCTTTTCCACACAGCTGTAGGTTGTTTCCATAGCCTGGGAGGAGCACCACCCCTTCCCCAGCACACCCAAATGCTACCCTGCAAAATGAAGCTGAAATGTTGTTGAGCTCAAGGAGATTAGCTGAGGGTTAGGCTAAGCAAGTATGATTTTCATTGAAAAGAAAAGATATTTAAGGTTTATGTAACTTAAACATCGCTGCTGTTCATTGAACTGTAGAAATTAAAGAATTAAAAAAAAAAATCTGCATCAAGCCATCTGTGCCTCCTGTCTGTTCTGTGGGGGAGAGTCTTAACAAAGAAAGATTAACGTGTGGAAATAGCAAGAGCCATGGATAGAAAAAAATGCTAATAAGCAGCAGGACCTCAGAGCCAGAGCAGGGGCTGAATCCTAACCTTGAGACAAATGGAAAAGACAGCTCTTCACCAGGAGTCAACCTGTGTGTCAACTGAACCCTTCCAGCTGCAAGGAGAGAATTAAGGAAGGGAGGGAGAGTTGTGCTGCACAGAAGAGTGGCACCTCCTGGACTGGGTTACTGCAAATGTTAGGAAGGAAGCAGAAGAAAACGTCAAGCAAACATAAGGGAGAGGGGAAACCTCCCCAGCTCAGGACCTGAGCCTCACAGGAAGGTGAAAGGGATAAATGACCCCCAGGTGGCATCATGACAGGGCAGAAGGAGGCTCAGGACAGCCTCTTGCTAGTGTGAAGCTGATGGTTCTGTGCCAATCACACCTGCTGCAGATCTACTCCTCTCTACATCATCCAGGCATGATTATTTATATTAATCATCCAAGGCAAACCTCACTATCCAACCTGGAAGAGCCTGTCTTTTGCTTTTTCACCTGGGCTGCGTAGGAATAACAAAACAACATCTTTCCTTGAAGCCTAAGCCAACAAAATCCTCTGTCTACATTCTCACTGGAAAGTAACAAAACCATTTACAAATGGCATCACTGTTTAGTCTTGTTTGTCCCTTTTCCCAGGGGAGCTCTGACCTCAAAATTCCCAAGGATTCCATAATTGATTAGGATTTGTATTTTCCAGGAGAATGCTTTGCTTAAAAAGCATCTGAAAGCTGCCTCTTAGCTAAGCTAATTCCTTCACAACAAAAAGGCACCTTCTTTCTGTGTTCTGCTATTTTTCCTCTCTTCCTGTCATTTCCTACTGTATAACACAGATACAGGTTTTCTTATTCTTCCCTGTCCCCCTTTCTGAGTTCAGTTCTTAGTTCAAGACATGGTCACTGTATGCTTTTATGAGCCACATCCCCACTCTCCTCCACATGGTCTGTGAGCAGGATGGCAGCTCTCATCTCTGAGTACCCAAATACCACCAGCCTCTGGCTGGAAAAGATGAATTTTCCTAAAGAGTCAGGCAAACCAAAGGCTTTAGTTATTAACAGACTGGGATAGCTGGGAAAGTTCACTGAATACACTAGTAAAACTGTCTCTAAGTACTTTGGAGCCATTAATTTCTGTTTTTAGAGAGATGTGAGCAGTCAAGTAGCTCCTGGTTGCTTGTGTCAGAAGCAGAGGTGAGTGTTCTGCCTACAGAAAACCCCACAAAGGAGAGGAATGAAATAATTTCCTGTACGATTGAAATAGAGCCTTTCAGTTGAGGGAGAACCTGGAGAGCAATGAAAATCTGAATGGACATCTAAGTGAACCCCAGCTAAGCCCAGGGAATGAGGCAGCAGTGAAATAGCAAAAGAAGGGCATGACCCACAAGCCCAGAATGGGAGGTGCAGGAGAGCAGTTCTCTCACCAAAATCACAGTGAGCAGTTCCCTGTGGTGGTCAAAAAGTCTAATTAAGAATCCATTTGTCTTGATGACTACCTAGTCTTAAGAACAAGAAAAAGTTCACATACTTTGCTTCAATTAATAGAATGTGGCTAAAGTCCCAAGCTTGGCTTTGACCACTTAATTCATCCAGAGTAGAAGCAATGAGCATTTGGGGAGCTGCAGGCCAAGAGCTGATGAGGATTTAATGAACTGATCTGTCTTTCATCATCTGAGCAGTCATCTTTCATCATTAAAAAGAACTGAACATTTTTTTAAGGGCAGGGTGAAGATCACAAGAGAAGCTGCCTCCCTGGTGGCCAGTGTCTGGGGAAGTCAATACCACCATCCCAGTCCTGCAAGGAAGGGCAGCCACAAATCTTCCTTCATCTTCCCAGTGAGGTGGATAGAGGTGGCAGAAGAATTGGTGGCATGTGACCACAAAGATGGGGCTGCCCAACCCCTGAGAAGCTCAAAGCACAGCTGTGAGTCACAGACTCATGTTCAGCTCACAGGGAATTTGAATTCTGTGCTTGACCAGCCATTGATGACCATTGTGTTTCGCTGCTATAAAACTCCCAGAAACACAAACATCTGTATGCAAACATTACTGTAGCCTTGTCTCTGTGCCAGGAGAAGAAACACTGCCTCCCCCACAGCCCTTGTCAGGGTGGGTGCTTTCAGATTGGGGAAAAAACAAAAAAATCAAAATTAACAAATCTTATCAGATATAAATGAAAGGAAAGATAAATGTACATATGTGTGTATATATATATAAAAATTATGTATATTATATAGAGCCTCACCAGTACTGCAGTGCAAACACAGAATCATAGAATAGTTTGGATTTGAAGGAACCTTAAAGATCATCCAGTTCCAACCCCCTCTGCCACAGGCAGGATCACTAGACCAGGTTGCTCAGTGCCTCATCCAGCCTGGTCTTAAACACCTCCAGGGATTGAGGGGGCGTCCTCAGCCTCTCTGGGCAACCTGTTCTGGTGTCTCATCATCCCCACAGTGAAGAACTTCTTTCTTATATCCAGCCTAGGTCTCGCCTCTCCCAATTTATATCTGTTATTCCTAGTCCTTTCATCACATATCCTATCAAAAAGTCCTATCCCAGACTTTCTGTAGCCCCCATCAGGTAAGCTGCTGATAAGCTGCTATAAGCTCCCCCTTGAGCCTTCTCTTCTCCAGGCTGAACAACCTGAATGAAACTGCAGCAATAAGTAGAGATTTTCTTCACTGTCTCCCATTCTTCAAATAGTTCTTGAAAATAAATATTTGGGGTATTTTCCATGTGAGACAGAGGGAACACATGCATCATTCTTCACAAGCTATTATTTTTATCTCCTTAAATAGCTGCCTTATTAAGAAGCCAAGAAAACACAACTGTATTTAGTCCCAAAACCCAACTGAGTTTGAGCAGAGCCAGCACTGGCTGCTCTCCCAGGGGCCTTGCTCTAACATACTCCAGCTTTGATTTGGAAAATAATCTTTAGGGAAAGAAAACGTCACAGCCCCATGTCTGCCTGGCCACTTGCCTGCCTACAAACAGCTGGTGACAGTGCAAATGAAGGCAGGAATGGGACTGCAAATGACACTTCTCTCCCTCTAAAGGAAAAAAATATAAAAGAGAAGAAAAAATGCAACATCCTGAAGTCTAAAAAGTTTATGCACTGGCTGCTGAGCTGAGACTGGTTTTGCACAGGCCACTGGACAGATATCAGATGGTAAGACATTTTAATTGCTAATGGCCTGGTCTGGATTTCAATGCATGACACAGAGATAAAGGACTCTATATCCTATTATCAGTCCCCTGAGCAATTGCTACATCTTATTAAGTGTAACTAGATTCATAGGTCAGAATCCAATACACAGACAATGTATGTATTTTCTTTGACTGGAAGTGGAGTATTATTAGGGCATTCCATTGCTGCAACAATGGTTTGTGAGTTCCCTTGTGTCAGTCTTTGATATTTTCACTTTCATGCTACAGCTGTTGAAGTGACAAAGCTGGGCTGGAGAGCTGCTTGTGCAGCAGGGAAGAAGAACAGACACGGATTGCTGCTCTTTTATGTCTCTTTCCACCCCACACAAAAAAAAAAAGCCTAGGTAAAAGCAGTCAGACAGCACTGCTGTCAGGGGCTTGCAGAGAGAGAGAAATCAAGGCAAAGCCCAGCGATGGGCTTTGCATGAGATGACATGATGAAGCAGTGAAGAGGCAGCACGTGTAAGGTGGCAGCTCTCAAACCAACAGAATCAACAGAACAGATCCTGCACAGGGAAGGAAGGCAGAGCCCAACCATGCAACAACTATAGGCTCACCAGTGACATGGTGCCCAAGAGACACACACACACATTTTCACATGCTCAGCTTCCAGGCCAAGTGAGCATCCATACAGATCCCAAAGAAATAAAGCCCTAAGAACTAATGCTGATATTTGCACTTGAAATGCAAGTCTTTCCTTAAAGCTTCACAGTTTTTGCTTCTAAACAGACTCCTGGCCAGATCTGTATCCATCACACACCACTATAGCTTCTCTGAAGGCATCAGAGCTGCATCTATTTTTATCAGCTACAAATCTTACCCAGCATGCTAAGCAAGAGGGGGATACACTGAGGGGTGAGCCACTCACAGAAT
>VZTY01000045.1:297183-370299 GCA_013400935.1 Turnix velox
TTGGGGTTGTTCAGCCTGGAGAAGAGAAGGCTCAGGGGGGACCTCAGAGTAACTTATCAGTACCTGAGGGGGTCCTACAGAAAGGACTTTTTAATAAGATATGTGATGGGAGGACCAGAAACAATGGATGTAAACTAGACATAAGAAAGAAATTCTTTACAGTGAGGGTGGTGAAACACTGGAACAGGTTGCCCAGAGAGGTTGTGGATGACCCCTCTCTGGAGGTGTTTAAGGCCAGGCTGGACAAGGCACTGAGCAACCTGACCTAGTGGGAGGTGTCCCTGCCTATGGCAGGAGGATTGGAACTCGATGATCTTTAAAGTCCCTTCCAACCTGAACTATTCTATGATTCTATTTCTTGTGTTCCCCACTAGGTTTCCCTCCCTCAGCCTGGCACCTTGATATATTTTAGGGATCCCACCCCGTGGGCAAGCCCACAGCACGGTCCCTGTGTGTGGCAGCTCAGTCACAGGCTCTGGCTTTGCAGAGACTGACAAGGACAGAACATGTGTAGAGGGAAGAGCCAGTTTTGGACAAAGCAGTGCAAGTAGCTGGGGGCCTTTTCAAACAGATGAGAGCCAGAATCAAAACTCCCTGGTTCCAAAACTCACTGTTCTGAGCTAGATTCAAATTTTGCACATGTCCCAAGGGATCTTCTCAAACGTATCTCTGGATGTGGAATCAATTTCTTCCAGTACTGAATTCTGAGTGACCACACAGCTCTGAGTTTAGGAAGTTTTTTTGACTGTGAGGCAATTGTTTAAGAAGAATGGGGTTTTTTTTCTGTAGCAATTGACTTCCAATTATCTTTTTCTTTCTAAAAAGGAAGCCACCATAAAGCCAGCATCCCACAAACCCATCATCTGCTGCAAGTGCAGGAGGACAAGTTCAAACACATCTTGCTGTTTCAAAGTGCCGCTCACATTCATTTTAGTCTCATTTCAGCTTGGCAGGTCACAGCCATATAAACATTGTGGGGAGGAAAAAAAACAAAAAGGCCGAGCTGGCAAACAGTCAGAACTTGCAGTTCCTGACCCAGTAACCTACTTTTGGAGCACCACGTAACATGAAAGCTACCCCTAGCTCAGACTGCGACGTCACCTCTTACTTAACTTCTTTGAGGCATCAGTGGGTCTGGCTGGGAAGGGTTAGACCAGATGTGGTCATCATTTACTTCATGCTGGCCACAAAAATCCTTTTAGGTTGGACTGCAGTGCAGACAGTGGTTTCTAACCTGAAGTCATTGAAAGCCTGGAGAGGCATGCTCCATGTGGTAGAGTCTGGGGCAGGGTGTCCATCATGCTGACACAGAGCAGCCTCAGATTTTATCTACAGCACCAGTGCTGCTAGCAGCATTGTGGCCATGGGAAAAGAAATTGTCCAAGAGAACAAACCACAGAGGAGACTTGTTTTACCTCCATAGTGCACTCTCTCATCTTGGAGTGGCGTGATGTTCAGACACACACAGCTCAGACCTGAGAGGCAGGAGAGACTTGAGTACCCCTGTGACCAGCCAAAGCTGTTCTCTGCTCTCCTGCACTAGCTCTCCATGCCTGATCTCCCTTCAGGAGGGCAACAGCCACCAACAGCCACCATCTCTGCCTTTCTCTTACCCTTCTTGCTCCCCCAGCTTTCTCAACTATCTCAGGCTTCCCATCAATCTGGGAAGCAGCCAAGGTGAACCCATGCTCATGCTCTTTGCCATCTCTCTTCAGGTTAATGAAGGATCTCAGGGAACTGCTAAACATGGCAGGAAAAGATGTATTCTTCAAGGATATGCTGCATTCCTTTCCTCATGGGCAGCACAGTCCTGGTGTTGCAGGAGCAAAGAGAGCTTAATGTGGGCCTAGTTCAGCAAAACGTTGCCTAACATCTCAAAAACATCTTGTTTTCCTAAAGCCAGCTGGATTTTTCCAATCAAACACAAATGGAGATGGATGGACTAGGAAGAAAGTTTTCAGGCAGCTTTCTACTAGAAGTAAAAGCAGCACAGAAACAGAAAGCTACACTCACCCAGAGTAGTGTTTTGAAACTCTGTGAGCATCCTCAGAAATCTGTGCCTGGTACTGCCATTAAGAAGCAAAAGATGAACTGAGAGACTAAATTCAGGCATAACATTTTTAAAGAGTTAACATTCTGCTGAACACAAAAGAAAGGAAATATGAATATAAGGCAGAGTGAGTGAAATTATGGAGGGAGCTCTTTAGGGAAATGACAGGAAATAATTCTTTACTGGTATATGCCCATTTCAGCTATTACTTCCACTGCATCTCTCAGCTGAAACACACAGGCACACACACACAAAATAGGAAGAGATGGAAATGAAATTACTTTTGGTCAAGCACTCCAGCTACATGCAAAAAGATGTGGTTGAAATAATTGGAACAAAGTGTCTTGAAGTTTTTCCACCTTCCAGCTGCCTCAAACTGGCTGGGATTTTATTTCTGCTGACACTTGGACTTCCCTATTGCAGAGCAGGAGGGGAGAGGGCACTTCAGGCTCTTAAAAATTCTAGCTACATTTTCTTGCATCATCGCCAACCATTTTTCCACCATCTCTTCTACCAGCAGTTTTAGCTTAATCTAAGATTAAAACATATGGAAGAATTTTACTCTAGCTGGCATAAAAGAACAAAAAAGTAAATGTTCTAATTGGCATAAAAAAGTAATCTTTCTTTACTACAATGTCTAATTTAGGTCTCTGAAATTGTAAAATTAAAATCTATTCTAATCCATATTTACACAAAAATGCATTTCTAGCAGATTATAACATCTAACTGCTTATTACACAAAAATCTTGGAAGGACTGTATTGTAAAAAAAATAATTGCCCAATTATGAAATTCTGATGATAAAGACACCATTGTCATGAAAACATCTGGGCTACCACCCCCCCCAGAATGCACAAAATCTCAATAGGCTGTGAAAAATCAGGAGGCAGATGAAAGAGGAGTTAGAAAGAGGTCCAGAGGAAAAACATCACCCTCTGCAATTTCTCCATGGCAGTGAGGGTGATGACTACAAACAAGGCAACCAGTAAGAACCTACTCACAGCAGGAGAGCAGTGAACATGAATGGGGACAAGAGTGACAATTAACAAACACTGTACCTATTCCTGAACAACCTTGGAAAAAATATACATCTACTCTACCCCTCTACAGTGACAACTCCAAAAAATACTCACTGTATCAGGGTGTTATAGGACCATTTAACAACCTGATGCCTTACAACAGAGTTGTCACATTTGAACAGAGCAGCAATTACTAGTGCTTCTGTAGCAGTTAACTCATGTTAAAATAATTTAAATGATTCTTGAAGAATAGGAATAAAGGAGAGGGAAAGGTCAGTTACACACAAATGGGAGTACTGAGAGAAGGAAGAGAAGTGCCCTCTTCCTGGAGGTGTTTAAGGCCAAGCTGGATGAGGCACTGAGCAACCTGGTCTAGTGGGAGGTGTCCCTGGCCATGGCAGGGATGTTGTAACTAGATGATCTTTGAGGTCCCTTCCAACCCAAACCACGCTATGATTCTATGATTAAGTTTGGCTGTTGGGTAGTTTCAGCCCAGCAGGTCTAATTACCAACAAGAAATCTGGATGATGTTGTAAATGCTGTGTTAACAGAAAAGTTAGTGGCTATGAATACTTACGCTGCCTGTGAAATGATGAAAACTTTTCTTGGAGAACAGGGAGTGCAATGATATTGCTATCCCAGACATGAGATGCTACACCAAAAGGACCAGAGGAAGCATAAAAACATTTGCAGCAGACTGGGGGATGCAGTCTAGGGAGAGCAGACTGGGATATGATCATGTTGGAAGGACTTCTCCCATAGCAGGGATTCTCTCCTCTTACCCAAGCCCAGGAGACATGTACACCTAGAATGGGTACCGAGGATGCAGGTGAAGCTAATGAGGAGTCACTGCTGTGGTGGCTAAAAGTCAAATGTGCAAGGCTCCAGTAAAACTTGAGTCCTTCTCTCTAACTGGAGCCCCCACCACTGTCAGTGACTTCACCACTGATCAGCCTGAGCCTTGGATTACATAATGGAAACCTCCCATGTAAATACTCTGAAAGGCTCCAGAACCAGACTTTCTGGAAGAGACATTGGAGGATGATGTATCACTGATAGGATAAGACACTTTTTTTTTTACAGGGGTGATTACAATACATATGGCATTAAAAGCACAGTAGCCCTCTCACATGGTTGCCATCTGTGATTCTCTGCTAAAGGTTACATCAGGACTTCTATTATAAAATGCTGCCGGCTGAGATTTATAATTCAATGGGCAGCCAAGTTGTCAGCCAGGAAGTCCTTCCAAGTGAAAACCATTTTGTTGTGGGTATTCTGCTCATGTGGGATGTTTTTGATGGCCAACATGATAAAATCCACAAAGCAGCACCAGCCTGTGCATCTGATCTGTTTTCCATAAATGGCTCTGCACAGCAGCCAAACTGATGGAGTCGATCATCCCCTTTGGCCCTGGCTCTGCTCCTTGTTTGCACGATATTTGGATGGCAGGATGAAACTCATCCCCTATGCAAAGGCTCACCACAAGATTTGTAAAGCACTTAAGTCTCCCCTAAGCCTGATATTTGGGCTTACAAGGGATTTAAGAAGTGTGTGCACTGCAGAATGGTGCTGGTGAATAGAGTTGCATGGTACTAGAAGCTTCCATATCTTGGGAAGAAGTGTTACTCTTCTGCCAAGTAAATGGAGATGTGCCTGCTATTTACTTTCCAGCACATATTGCAAAGCTCATGTTAATTAAACTTCTAAAACACACACCAGAATAAAGCTGTATTGAGGTAATGCCAACAAATTGTATATGAACTCTCTCCCATGTACTTAGTAAATATTTACTTGGAAGAAAATAACTCGTGCTGCCCTGGAAAAAGGACAAGCCAGTTCAGGCAGTGGAGCCAAGAACTCCCTTTCTGCTCTCCAGAGTTGAAAATGTAGGATCCCTGAGTGGGTTTTCACAGAGTTCAAACATCAGGCAAACACACCAAAAAAGGCACAGTAAGGATAAATCTAACAGCTCTGATGCCAGGCTCATAGCTTCAGTGGCCACTGGTAGCTCTGTGGCAACAGAGGGTCTTGGCACAACATCAAAGATGTTTTTCCCTATAATCTTTTTAAAGCTTGTAGTGTAGGAATGGGCCAGAGGTTGAAAAGATGGCCTAAATCCAAAACTATCCCCAGAGCTCACTGTACATTACATTTGAAGTCCTGTTTAACAACTACTGAATGGAGCTCTCAAAATCCAAGCACTAGGCACCTAGGAATATTTGATCTGCTATTCATCTATCTTTAGGTGAATTTCCAAAGTACTCCATGTATGGTGAGGTCACTTCTAACATTGCTCAACTTCCTTGGCTTAGCATCCTTATGAAAAAGCTTTTGCCACAGCATCCAGCTCAAAATGACCAAAACATCCCAGACATCCCCCCACCAACAGCCAAAACAAAGTACCCCAAATGACATTAACTGCTTTAGCATGCCTTTGTGAGCAGCTGGAGGATGTTAGAATGTCAGAACTGCTGCAGATCTCAGTGAGAACTTACAGCTATGAAAGAGAGAAGAGCCAGGCTGCAGAACTTTCCCCCTCCACTTCCCAGAGATAGCTCCCAGTGTGTGTGGAGCACTGCCATGCTGGGACAGCCAGCAGAAAGGAGCTCACAGGCCCCTTCAGAGTAAGTTCTCTCCAAGATAGAGATCTAGACTGTGAGAATGTTATTTAAAACAAAACTCCTTCAACAAGCCCCTGGTTCAGAGCAGGGCAAGCCAAGCAACCAGTGAGCAGCTGCATGTTCAGAACACCCTGTGCATGGGACACAAATCCCACTGACGGATTCAGTGGGGACACAAAGTGCTAACCTCCTGAAAAGCAGCTCAGGACATCCTGACTCAAATGGTAGGAAAGGACACAGTTGATTCCAAGAAACTTCAATGCCTGAAACAAATGGACCTCGACTCACTTCTGCCCAGGGCCAGCCTCGCTGTCTTTGTGTGTCTTCACTTTTATATTATGCAACTTCCTGCAAGATGGGCTGTTTTTAGGATGTAATGCCATCTTTTCAACTCCAGTAGTTTAGTTTACTAATGTTCTTTGATGCCTGTGCATGTATTTTTAAAAAAAAATTACTCTGGATTGCAGCAGTGTCCCAGAGTACCAAGAAACTGAATCTCACCTACAAAATAGAAATTCTGGATGGGTTTTCTCTAGAGACTTCAGTAGAATGGCAACATTCAATAAAAGTTTCCTAATGCTTGCACAGCAAGTGTTTGAGAAGATGACAACTCAAAACTTTTTTGCTCTGTTCAGCTTTATAGAAAAAACCTTTAATTCTCCACTGATAGGTGATCCACGGCACAGACATGAACAGAATGACACCTCTTGATGAATTCTGTATGCTTTGAAAAAACAAAACAAACCAAGTAATTACGGAAAAGAACTCAGTCTACCTCATTCTGCAAGTTTTTAAGTACTTTCTAGAGCTGGTCAGAAAGTGCATGCAACACTTAAAACCCACAGCATCCAGGAAGAGCAAATCTTTCTGCCTAAAATAGGTCAGTCTTACATTGCTTTGGAGGATTTATTCTCATGTCTTTCCCTGCAAGTGCTTTTTACTCCCAACATGGCTGGGCATTAACCTTCTGGAAACATGGATGCTGGCAGCATGGCAGCAAAGAGGAGCCAAACTTCTCTGAGAGAAGCCCATGAAGAGATTGTATGTGCTACATTTCTGATGCCCGGGTTCAAACACAAGTTGCAGTCTCTGAACCAATCAATAAGCAAGTACCAGTCTGAACATATATGGCCTTAAATACTTTGAGGAACCAACTTTCTTGGGGTCCTTTCCATGGGTTCCTCAGCAAGGCCATCAAGCTCTTAGGAGAGAGATCTCCCATCTGGTAGGTGGGTTAACTTGGGGAGTCATTTTTAGGCACAAATGCCTCACAGGATCTCTCCAATGGCAATGCAGCATCCTCATACTAAAGAATCATCTAAAGAGTAGAGAGACTGTCCATCACCTCCTAAATGCTATCACCATCCCAGAAAACCTCAGCTCAATTGCTGAAGACGGCAGAGAACACACAAATCAAATGCATCAGCCAACCATTTTTCTGCCTTAAAAGAGAGAGAGAGAGAGATAGATAAATGTATAGAATCATAGAATGGTTTAGGTTGGAAGGGACCTTGAAGACCATTTAGTTCAAACCCCCCTGCCATGGGCAGGGACATCCTGCACTAGATGAGGTTGCTCAGAGCCTCATCCAGTCTGGCCTTGGATGTCTCCAGGGATGGGGCCTCCACCACCTCTCTGGGCAACCTATGTACTCATAGATACCATTCCCACTAGGAATGTCTTCACCTTTTGAAAGTCAAGACCAAATTTCAACAAATGTTTCCTCCTGAAGATAAAAATAAAAGGTCCATTATGGTAACAGAGCTGTATTTTCCAACAACCTCTGTATTACAGCCAGTTAAAGCTACCCATGATGCGCTCACCAGTGAGACACAACAAACTGTTTGAAATTCAGAAGATTGATAAGGTAGCCCCAGCTTTGCTATGTTTAGCAGTTGGTAACCAAAGCATTTCCCAAAGTAAACAGCAGAGGAGCTGGGCATGCGCTTCCTCCGGGCTCTGCTCTGTGACCCCATTTGCCTGATGTTATCACTTTATCCTCACAATAACACTTCAAGAAAGGACGTAAACACCTCATACATGAAAACACTTGACTTTTACAAGCCACCCAACTCAGCAGCCCACAGGGTGGAGTTTCATGACCAGCTCAAGCACATCTTGCCCTTGAAGAAGCACTCCCACCCTCACTTGCCTGGAAAAATCATACTTGCATGGGTGGAAGATGGAACTAGAAGAAAAATTTTGAAAAATTAGCTTTCAGTAACTTTGCCACTGCTGTGCTGATGCAGCAGAGATGTCAGGAAGCAGAAGACAGAATCTTATCTTCTTTGATCTTAAACTTGTGAATGGTACAACCCATCAACTGTGACAGCCACCAAGGAGTTCACCCCAGTGTCTGCAGGAAATGGAAGGGACCTCAGATCTGTATCTCAGAAGCACAAAATTACTGTTGGTGTGTGTGGGCTGACACTCAGGAATTCCACACTGAACCCACAGCCCCGTCACTGTGTGATTTTAATAAGGCATTTATCTCTCTTCTCCTTTTCCTGATAGCATTCAGAACCACCTTACTGTCTTGTTTTCTTAAGCTTTAGCTCTAGAAGTCACGTAGACAGATCTCTGCCGTGGACTGTTGTGGTTCTCTTTGTAGGGAGCAACAAAACAATCCCCTGAAGATCCATCTAGGCATATTTGGTACAGTTCTAGTACTTCAAAATGCATATTGTCACTGACAGCCTTCAAACTCCACGTGTTACCTTCTTTCCCAGCTTAAAATTCAGACCTCATTTGGAGCTTTTCTCTTCCAACTGCAGGAAAAATATTAGTGACAGCAAGCACCCTCTACAGCAGGGCACTGAAAGAATGACAGGGCAATTTAAGGGGAGTGAAAATATTCTTAATTTCTATACAATGCCACTGAGAAACAGCTGCTGAGAGCTGATATGAAGACATGCAAAAAGGAAGCAACACTCAGCACTGAGTTTTATTGTCCCATAAAGTCCCACACTGCAGAGTCACCAGCAGAAACTATCTATAAACACCCCTGTAGCACAAAGGTTGCCAAAGACCACAGAGCTGATTCAGCAACAGACTTAGTTTAATATTAAGCAGCACCTCCGTCAAGGAGATAATTTATCTACTGAAATTCAAGGATCTGCCACGTACTTTGGCCAAATAGGGCCAAAATGGGGGTTTATTTCTGAAAGACACCTCATGTTTTGTGATGCACGGGTGAAATCTCACCTGTAAGAGAGATATCCACCATTTTCATACCAGAGAAGCATGAAGGGATAGTCTTGCCTAATTAGCAACAAGGAAGAGCTGTCCAGGACTGCAGTGGGAGGTGGTGCTGGAAGATGTCAGCAGGAGGGGGCCCCAGGTCTTCCTCCCACCCACAAGCCCACCATACAGCCATGGCAGAGCCCATGAGCTGCACTCACACTAGTGCCAGGGAGGTCCCAGTGGGGCCTCTGGGTTAGGGACTGGAATCTTGCTGCACAGGGAGCAGAATGACAGCCAAGAACCACCTTTTGCCCCACTAGCTGCAGCTCCCACATGTGAAAGCTTTGCTGAGAGTCCTGTACCACTGACAGAGTCTCTCATGGTGTTCCCCTTTTCTAGACAAGGCTCTGTTCCAGTTGCTCAGGTGGCTCACAAACCTGTGCTGCTCTGCACTGCAGAGTGATACATCTTCCAACAAACTGCACGTTGCTTCCATTCCTCAGGAGTCCTACTATATCATACCTTGAGGATAAGGGTCTGCAAGCCCTTGAGCAGAGACAGAGATGGGGTTCATTCAGCAAAGCTGGTGACTGTTCTGCTACTTGGATTCCTTTTTGCCTCTGAGACACTAGTTTCCAAGGTTCTTGAGAAAAGCAGACTCCAAATTTGACTTCAGGTGGAGCCCTGAGAGGGATTAGACTGTCACTCTGCCCAGCCCAACTGCATGCTGTAAGCAGCTTACTTGCAATATGACAGACTTAGCAAAAGTGACAGTTGCTTGCTGTCCAATATCATTAGCCTGCCCTGCCACAAGAGCTCAGACATGGTGCTCCATGTCCTCACAAAATCAGCTTATTAATAAACATTCAGCCTGGCTCCTTATTTTCCACACAGATGAAGCATTTTTTTCCAGGCAGGGGCTGCCCCATGACCCACCTGTGGAGAGCTGGAGCCAGGAGGAGGTCAGAGCAGCAAATGGATTTGGTGGATGGGCACATTGGAGGGACTGGAAGGGCTAAACATCTCTGCTTACCTTTATTACCTTTATCCTTTATTACCTTTATTACTCTGGCCCTTCAGTCTATGCAGGGAAGGGCAATTTAATCAAAAAGGCTACTGAAGTTAATGAAAACATTGCAATCTACTGGTCTGCTCTAGGTATCAGATACCACCAGCACAAGCAAGGCTCAGCACCTGCCCCTAAGTGCCCTGTGACAGCAGCAGGGAGAGGAGAGGATGCACACAGAGGAGGATCTCTGCTTCCTACCTAGAAATTTGTGTTGCAATGTTAAAATAAATTTGGTAGCAATGAGGTATTCTCAATTCCTGCAACAAAATACTTGGGAGTAGAAAAGTAACTGTCAGAGTCAATCAGATTGTAGCAAATGCTAACGTTCCTACTGCAGCCTCAGTTTAATTTTTTAAAGTCTAATTTAAAGCACAAAACCAGTTTCACTGCTGCTGACAATGAAATTTAAATATAACCCCAGCTGAACCTATGATTTCCCCTTCACAGCCAAGCAGACAAGACCCTGTGCTGAACCCTTCCCTGACCTGCCACACTGCATTGTGGACCTGAGTGGCCAGATCGTATCTCATGTAATGCAATCCTGGAAAATATATTAAAAAAAATAAAATGTATTAAAAATAAAAAAATATTTTAAAATATTTTTTAAAAATTTCTCAAAAGCCTCCACCATAATCCCAAGGCCAAGGAATTCTATAATAATTTCAAGTGGATAAAAGAAAATGCTTTTTATACATACACCATCAGGGCAAGAACACCCCACTATTTTACAGCATGATCTTTAAAGATATCCAGGGAAATTTTCCAAGATCTACATTGAAATATGAAAGAGCACTCAGTTATTTACTTTGGGGTTTTGATTAGTGTTTTAGAAACAATCCTTGATCTCTCTCCCCAGAAGAAAAGCCTGCATTTTGTTCATCTGGGGCACTTCTGACAAAGCCTGGCTCTGACCCCATCACTGAGGTCTGTGTGCCAAGAGCTTTGATGGCTGCAGCTTGGAGCTGAACTCTCAAGGAGGACAGGGATTCATCATCCTATCCCAAAGAACTTGAACTCCAAGCAGTGACTGAGCTGCCAGCAGGGCTACCTTCAAGGTAAGCCAAGAAGGAGAGGATGTTTTAAGCCTATTTTAATACCCTGAAAGATTTGCAGGCACTGGAGATGCATCAAATGACTTTACCTGGGTGAGACTAGTGCCAGTGGCTTCAGCAGCTACCACGAGGTGGCCCTCTGACATGTAAGGGGATGGATGAGGTGGGTTGGTTATGCCTACGGGGACTTTTTCAGAATGAGTATCAACATCAGGAAGCCGAAGCAGACCTAATGACTCTTCTCTGCATCAAAATAACTTTCCTTTAACAGACAACTTACTCCCTGGGCAAAGCATTCCTAGGATTACTTTTGCTGAGGCATCTGGCTCAGAGGAGTTCTAACCAGGTGAAATTTCCACTGTAGGAAAGACTCGGGAAAGGTACTGACACTGTCACACTGGTCAGCTCAGTGACAAACAAGACAAGCAATATCATCAGCTTGCTCAGAGCATGGTTCATAGGCAGGAACAACTGCCCAAAGGCAGAGTTCAAATAAATCCAGTTCAGTTTTGCCAACAGGGGACTTGTAGCTGGATTGCAAATCCCCACTTTGCACTTCATTGTAACAACATCTTAAATTTTTTATTACCATTTCATAATGGTAATTAAACCTAGGCATGCACAGGAGTCTGCTTGATATATAGGGCAGCAACCTCACCATCTGCAGACAGCAACCAGGACCCTGCAGGCTCAGCTCAGGGGGCTGCAAAAGGTACAAAGCCACCAACACCAAGGGGATCAAGTATGACAAAATAGGCAGGTGGTATTTCCATGCCTATGACCACTTCTGGCATTCTACCTGTGCTTAATGATGCACCCAGTGCTTGGAGATTTGTAGCATTGGAAAGCCTGACTCCATGGCTGTTTTGTGTGGCTGATGCACACAGGGCACTCATCCCTTCTGGAAAGGATAAGCAGAGGTTTCTGCCCATCCTCCTGCCCAGCAAAACCAAAATTACCTCAAGGAGACAGTGGAATGAAGTCTCTGAGGTGTGGTTAACTTTAACTCTTGATGTCTATGTGTAAATTCACAGCAAGGCTGCCCCACACTTTCTACTATTATAATGATTTTAATGACAAATCATATGGATTTAGCAGCCTTTGTTTCCTGGCCAGTCACATGCTACTACTGCTCTATTGCACCCTATCCCAGAAGTAGGGACCTGGCAGGTTGAAGCTGAGATTTTCAGCCCTGCTGCAGTTCAGTTTCAAGCCTAGGACCAAACTGGCTCCTTAAGCTTCCAGCCCACTGAAACCAGCTCAGATGGAGAAAACCGAAGGGGGTGAAACAGAGACAGCCTATCCCAGAGCATCTCCAGAGCACAGCAACACTTGGAGTCTCAATATTATCCAATTCTTCCTGTTCCTACATGTGCATGGACAATGTGTGACACAGGACAGAAGAGGGAGGGAGAGGATGGACAGTGGAGTGTGGCTCTGTGCTTCAGGTTCTGAGCCATAGCTCTAACAGGTACCAGTCCTCAGTTGGGCCAGCAGTATCCTGGACCAGAAATAGACCAAGGTGGGGTGTGGATTAAAAAATTTAAAAATCAAACCAAGCCAAAATAGCACCCAGATCAGCTTCAGTTCCTGCCTGAGGGGAAAAAAGCAACAATTCCAGCTCAGCTGCGGTTCAGTGAGTGCTTGCTCAGGGCTGTGGCCATCTGATCTGGTCCTCCTTCTGTCCACAGGCAGCTGCTGCTGGGACACAGACCTGCTCCATTAGACCTTTTGCACTCCAACAGCTGACATCCTGCAGGTCAAACCACCTTCTGCTTGGCCCCAGCTGCCATCAGCTGGGAACCATCCCGTGAGAAAAAACTTTCTGTATCTAGATACTAATCATATTTTCAAACCAGTGATCAGTTTCCAGACCATAGAATCAGCCCAGAGCAATTTCAGAAGGCTCCAAGCCAAGTTTTAGCAGACCCGTCACACCATGTTCATGCTCCCTTCCTTGCCCCCTGCTCCTTGGAAGATCACAGAAAACCACAGCTCTTATCTCAGAGCAATAAAAGCATGAAATACACCTTGGAATCTGGAATTATCATTACCACCCATCCACTGTCCTCCCCAGGGCATAACCCAGAGTGAGTGAAGACCCTAGACATGCTTTAGGTCAGTCATGGAGAGAGGTTTCTTTACTGGCCATGCTTTAGGTCAGTCATGGATAGACATTTACTGCACATTTACGACATTTACACACAGCTCACAGTAAGAAAATGCTCCTGCTTCAAGCTGTCTGCTATCTCCATGGATGATGTTTTTTATTGCACATACTTACAGTGGACAAGTGATGATGTTTCCCAAAAAAAAAAAAAAAATCTGCAGCACAGAGAATCCATATCCCCTGGGACAAAAATGGTTATATGCCACAGTTGCCACCAATGAGGGATTTTACCAGCTCATTTCCCTTCCTGAAGTCTGAGTCCAGGGCACCACAGCTGCCAGCCTTGGCTGACCCTGTCACATATCTCCTGGGGTATGAAACATTGGGGAGATGCTCCCTCCAAAACTTTTGCAACAAAGCAGAGGCACACTAGAGATGGGGAGATGCAAAAGGAGCAGTCAGCACACTTTCAGCTGCTCATGACCCCAGAGATTCAGCACAAGAACAGTCCAACAACCAATTTTCATGCAACTCACACAAGTCTGGGGTGGGACGATGACCTCGGGTTAAGTCCCCTCTGCTTACACAGATCTCCTCACACAAGGGGCCACACAGCCAGATGGGGACCAACTGGATCTATGAGATCCCCAGACCCAAGCACAGGAGATGAGAGCAAAGATGAAATAGGATGTGGGCTCCAGCAGCCTGCTATTCCAGCTGAATATTGCAAGGAGCAAATGCAAAAGCCAAACTGACAGGAATTGTGACATCAAGTACATTTTAGATGATAACAATAAAAAGAAGAGCCTAAAAATTTGAGTACAAGAGATTCACAGTCCTAGGGGAATACAAGCTTGTATCTAATACCAAGCAATTTTCTGTTACACAGTTCATTCTAGGACAATACTCACCCTTGCAATGCCAGTCCCACAGCTTGAGGCTGCTCTGGATTTAGGCACCTGACCATTCAGGAACAAACATTTCTGTTTGTGAATAATTCACATACTCTTGCTTATTTAGGTTCATTTGAGCTCCATTTCTCACTGCTTGAATCTTCTGAGCTTACAGCCAGCAGGGCTGAGGATGAGCAGACCCTTTCCAGAACCCTTCTGCCTCTGTCAGGGAGCCATCAGTTTTCCCTGTAATTCCCACATGCTTGAAGGACACAGAGCACATCCAGAGCAAGCACAAGCCCCTTAACATAACCCTAAAAGCTCAGGTATCCTCCTTGTTGTTCTTCTAGATGCAAACAGGGATTGCTTTCTGTTCCCAGATGCACATTAGACAGCAGCTCCACGAGAGCACTACACACGCGGGTGGCTCTGCTGCAACAGTGGCAAATACACTAAGACCTCTAGCTCCTGTCTTAAATTAGTAATGGGCATGTGGTCCTCACAGACACAGTTGTCCACCATGTACTCACCACTCACTATGGGCATTTTCACTCTCACAAGCACACACACACCAGCCAAGATGCAAACAGGCACAACTCTGCAAGTGTGAAAAAGCAACAGCAAAACCACAGTGAGTTACATTCTGAACAATATCAACATCTTGTGATTGTTAGATGGAGAACATCTCACTGCCTGAGCACAGCCTTCCTCTCAGACAGTGTTATTGCCACTATTAAGGGAAAGCCATTGTGGCTTAAGCACAGCATATTCCCTAATTGTGTTCCTGACACATTAGAGGAAACCAGAAAAAACAGTCCAAACAAGTTCCAGAGCTGTTGCACAGAGCAGCAACATCCTAAAACAAACTCTTCACCTGAGCAAGGTGCTCAGTGTGCAGAGGGGCTGTGCTTTGGTTGAGGGCACCATTGCCTGCACCCCAACCTTGCTTTGTCATTTTGGAGCCCTTTTATCAAGCACTGCACACACTCACACACGCCTGTGCACCCTCCCCACCCTGAGAAACATATCCCCCACTTACCCTTCAGGCAGCCAGCAGCCCCCCAAGCCCTCCTGCAGAAGAGTTGAGGGAGTTTTCCCTGGTTGCCCAGCTAGGGCGTTATATAAGCGGCCCCGTTCCCGTCGGCGAGGATGCACCAGCCGCGTCCCCGCGCATCCCGCTCCTTCCCATCCCAGAGCCCAGACACAGCGGGGGATTGGGGAAGGGAGGTGGGGGGCAAGGTGGGCTTGGGGACGCTGGTGAAAAAGCACAGCCGACAGCATCAAAGAGAGTTGAAAAGGTGCCTGACATTTATTAAGAGGCATTGCAACTATGAAAGGATGCGGTGCGATAGTATAATGTTCCTTAGCCCGCTGAAAGCAGCTTGGCCTAGATTTCCCTGTACTGTTTGATGTGACCATTCATGCAAACAAGAGTAAAAAAAAAAAAAAAAAAAAAAAAAAAAAAAAAAAAAAAAAAAAAAAAAATTGACACGTACAAAATACCTTTTTTCCTGCTGTCATCTGGGTCTTCTGGGTTACAGCCAGAGAACACGCAGCCATCAGCCCCATTGATTAAACTATTATTAGAGGCAGACAAACATATCTGCTCAGCAAAAGACAGGACAAACCCCATGCCCTGTATTTCTGGACTAGATAGAGGGAAAAACATTATTTAACCAAAGTCTCATTTTGGATTTTAGCAAAGCAGAAACATTCTCCAGCACACTGAGCAGAAGCAAAGCACACGGCATTTTAATTTGCTGAAATCAAGATAGAAATAAAACATTATTGCCACTCACACACACAGACAAGCCCCCACCAGCTTTCATAATGCAGGGACCAGGTCCTACATTTGAGATCTTGAACAAAACATGGCTTGCAGTCATTCAGGAGGTGCCGATGTCTATGAATGGATGCAGAACACAGCCCACAGACACAGAGAAGCTGTAGCTTTAGGACAGGCATAAAACTCTTATGTAAGCCATAATCCTCTCAGACTCCTTATTCAGTGATTTTAAGATGTGTGCCATAGGAGCCTGCTGGCATCCCAGTTGCTTTTAACCAGTTTGGGGATGGGAGACTCCAGCTGCAGGACCATCATCCTCCCAGCATGGCCCTCCCCTGCAGCAGAGCAGTCCCATGCATTGGGACTTGAGTCCTCTGCTGTCTACACCGTGACTAATCTCCTGCAGAGTTCACTAAGGCTGGCCATAATCAAGTTAAATTTACCCTATATGATCAGAAGTTAATTAGGTACTGTTATACAACTCCTATTAATTACAGCAATAATACCCTTATGAAATGCCGATGGGAAGGTGGGGCTGTGGTTGGAGGGGGCTTGGCTGGGCAGATGATTTCAGAAGAAAAAGCCACAGACTGCTGCATGTGCACCTTTAGCTCCCTACTTGCCTCTGCCCATGCTCAAGATGAAAGAAAAAGCTTAAAGAACGTATAGTCATACAAAATATAAACCTGGAAGACTAGAAAGATTAAAGACCTCCCACAGGCTACACTACCACCTTCTGTTCCCACCAAGACACAAGAATGCCATTGAAAACACCAGTGAGCTAGAATCATTATTAGCTTGCTCTGATCTACCCAAAAAGCCCAAGATGATAGAAGTAATTTATTTTACACAGACACTAACTGGCTCAAAACTAAGGCAAATCTAGAGAAGTGTGACCAGCAGGTCAAGAGAGGTGATTTTGTCCCTCTACTCAGCTCTGGTGAGGCCCCATCTGGAGTACTGTGTTTGGTTCTGGAGCTCTCAACATAAGAAAGACATTGAGCTGTTGGAGCAGGTCCAGAGGAGGCCACCAAGATGGTCAAAGGGCTGGAGCAACTCATTTATGAGGACAGGCTGAAGGAGATGGGGTTTTCAGCCTGGAGAAGAGAAGGCTCAGAGGGGACCTCAGAGTAGCTTCTCAATACCTGAAGAGGACCTGGAGAAAGATTGAGGTAGGGCTTTCCTTACATGATGGCAGGACTAGAAGCAATGGATGCAAGTTGGAAGAGGAGAGATTCAGGTCAGATATAAGAAAGAAATTCTTTACTGTGAGGGTGGTAAGACACAGGAGCAGGTTGTCCAGAGAAGTTGTGGATGCCCCTTCCCTTTCGGCGTTTAAGGCCAGGCTGGATGAGGCACTGAGCAACCTGGGCTAATGGGAGGTGTCCCTGCCTATGGCAGGGGGGTTGGAACTAGATGGTCTTTAAGTCACTTCCAACCCAAACTATTGTGATTCTATACTAAAGTAAGTTTCTCATTCCCTCCTTGAGTTTATGCTTTCAGATGACCTGCCGGGTCAGACCACATGCTGTGACTGATGCCATAACAACAAACTTCTGGCCTTGATCCCATATGGTCACACATGCAAGTGAATGGCTCATCCTCATTAGGTGAAGAGCAGGGCCTCTTGGCAAGAAGAGATGCTATTCTTGAACACTGATGTGTGTATAAGCCTCCTGCATGCAGATCCCTCTTTACAACTCCTGCTTGCTCAGCAAGGAGAAGCCTTGGTCATTTACAACCACTGATTATTTAATTAAAATCCCAAAAGATAGGAAGTGCATTTCCTCCTCTCTTTAAGTTTTTCCACTCTCTTCAGACAGCAACAAACTAGCACACTTCAGCTCTCCATTTTGTCCAAAACACGGGAAAGAAGCAGTCAGTTGCAATATGTTGCACTAGATATTAATTAAATTACCTGATCCAAACAGCTACATAATTATCCTGTTAAGTTTTGGCATTACACAGCAAACTGGCCTGCTACAAAAATCACTGGAGGGTACTGTTGCATGGGATCCAGGAGGAGAGTCCTATTTGTGAACACCCCTGACTTCCACCACACTATCACAGACAGCCAAGTTGCTCACAATGGAGTTATTTGCCCATGTGGCAACTCCACATCAGCACATAAGACCCTGTGCTGTGTACTCAAATCCCCCTCTCTGTCTCTTCATGGGCAGCTACTGAAGGATACACAAGAACAGCAGGAGAAAGGTTTTTTCCTCCACAATTCTTTACATGGGCTCCAGGGCCCTACATTTTCCTCATGGCTCACAGACATCAGAGATGCCTTAGAAGACACTTAGTCTCTCTCAGCTCCAAGTTTCCAGCCAAGACTATGAAAGAACCCTTGCCTTTGTGGAAGCACAGGGCTAGCAGAACATCTCAGTTCCCTTGCAGGGGTCTTTGTTGTGTTTTGGCACACAGAACTTACTACTCCTCCTCATTCCTGACTTGTGCAGGGGCTGGCTACAAAGCACAGCTGGGACCAGGACATTTCCCCCAAAAGGGATGCCTTGAGCACCTCCACATCCTCATCTCAGGACAGCACTGCTCTGAGAAAAGAGGCACAAGGCTTTGGCTGTGGCTTCTGCCTGCAGTTGTGGCACATTTTGTTTCTTTACTGCTGAGGACAGCACTCATGACACACTTGTGACACACTAAGGGGAGTGCAGCACTGCTCCTGCAGCCAGGCTTTGGTTTAGGAAGCAGAGCTGCTCAGCCCACTCTGCTCTTGCTGATGTAGTGACCTGGTTTTGTCAAGACTGTTTTTCCCCTTTTGCCTTTGATGTCATTTTGGAAGGGAAGTCAGGAGATTTTCACAGAGGCACTGACTCAAAAAGTTGGACTAAAACAAAGCCAGTCACAATACCATTATAAATGAATGAAGGTGCAATTTCCCCTTAGAGAATTATTGTGCTATTTAGGGTTCTACTGCATTTATTTCTGCCATTTAGTAATCACTTTCATGCTTCTCATTGGACTATGCTCTAATCCAGTTATATTTTAATGGAACAAGTTACAAGGATTATCAGCTCCTAAGAAATATGCTCATCTCTGAAAAATTTAAACAGTCCCTACACTTTGTAAGGAACATCTCGTTTAACAAGACCACAAATGAATGGAGGAAACAATTACACTTTATATGGGACATCAGCAAACAGCAAAATTCACACAGCACAAGTTACTTTTATGGGAAGTTAGCTATTTTTGGGCACATGGATATCATCTTGGGGAAAGTTTGGCCCTGTTCAACCCAAAGTGTTGAGTTCCCCCAGTGCCAAAGGGTGTTGTCCCATCTGTGGGGACCCAGGCTCTTAAAGGAGGTGTTTAAGGCCAGGCTGGATGAGGCACTGAGCAACCTGGGCTAGTGGAAGGTGTCCCTGCCCATAGATGGGGGTTGGAACTAGATGATCTTGAAGGTCCCTTCCAATCCAAACCATTCTATGATTCTATGATCCTCATTACAATACCCTTTTAGCATAAGGGATGGCATTACTTTTAGCATAAGGGATGGTTTTTTCAGACTGCCTTTTGGGTTGGGAGTCTTAAGTTGTGAACGATAGATGACATTCAGTCCACTCACAGGTTTATGTCAAAGCAACAAATCACACATGAAATTCAAGCCAAGGAAAGCAGGTAATACCAACTAGGGGGAATCTACCTCAAAAAAACTCACCTGACTTGCACTTAGGTCAGTTGTGGTGATGAAGCGTCCATGAAACCATGAAGGCAGATGAAAGCCACTCTTGATGTCAGAAAGAGTAAAAAAACTTCTCTCTTGGCCTACTTGTAGTCAATAACAATATTTTTCTACCTGCATGTCTTGAGAGAAGATGAAAAATTAATTATTACCCATCTAAAAGTTCTAAAGACATTCCTTGACTATTCATAGAGCTGCCCAACGTATTTTTCAGCATAGCTGGCTGACCTAAGCTTTTAGGACAAGCCCTTCTACAGCACCCCCTTCTTACAGCAGAACAACCACTTGCAAGGGTGTTTTTATCCTGGATCAGTGAGACATCTTGTACATCCTGATACTCTCCAAAGTAACAATTCCAAGAACAAAAATACTACAGGTCTCTGCCTCCTGCTGCCTCTTTATGTAGCAGACACAGACCTTCCAGCATCACCAAGAAGAGTCACAATACACCAGACCAGGATCACTGCCTGAGTGATGCATTAAATTTTCTTCATTTTCTTCACTCAGGGAACAAACTTGGCAAAGCTCTTTATGGCTAGTGACAGAGTTTTACCATGGCAAGGAATTTTCCTTTTGTGAACTCAATGTTCAAACAAGCTCCCTGATGAAGTAAGCATGGGCTACCTTTTATTACAAACACAAAACTCACTTAACTTATTAACTGGAGGAGGAATAGGGATGAGGGTTGGATGAAGCTCATGAGTCATCATTTCTACAGGATAAAAAGCAAGCTTGATTCAATAATTTAAAAAAAAAAATCAATTCATTTGCCTCTATTGTGTATTGCAGATAGAAGTGCCTAAATAATAAAAAGATTAATAAAAACACTTCTGATTGTTCTAGAAAAAAATGAAAAGTAGTTTTCAGATTATGAAAGAATACTCTTTAAATACAGAAACATAAAACACTTCAAATGGCACAGTCTGAGAGAGACAAACACAGATTAGCCACATTTGAATGTACTTCCCCAGACAATACACTGCTTAGAGCTAAGATGCAAACTTAGCATGCACATAGAGCCTGTGTATTACTTTAATTCCTTTATCATTTACTCACTTACTCCTTCCAGCCTTTTGCCAGCACTCCCTCCAGATACCACCACATGCCAGCTCTGCACCCTGACCACTGATCTCATTCCTAGCTCAGTCTCGCAGACAAATGAAGGGAACTGCACTTCAAGTATAAAGCAGGACAAGCCTACAGCCATAAAACTACTGCAAGGATGATGGCATCATGCAATTCAAGTGCAGCACCAAACTCCAGAGGTAAGAATATTTCAACCATTTCATTATTTTTATTTAAAATTTTAGGAGGAGGAGGCAGAAGAATGAGGCATTGAAAAGGTATGCCCTAAAGTAGTCCAGGCAAGTCTAAAGGCATGTGAACAACAGCAATGATCTGCCAAGACAAGGATTTCATGGAACAGTCAAAGAACTAACAAAGGAAAGCACGCACCACAGTGTGAACTGCAAAGACTTGGAACAGAACACCAAGCCATGCAAAAGCAGGGAGCATTCCAGGTACCCACCAATTCAGGATCTGAGACAAAAAAATGCCTAAAAAGAAAACCCCTCTGGATGAATGGCAGGTAGTGCTGAGAACATAGTGGGCTGAAGGTCTAAGTTCCAATCCCTTCCTTTACCTGCCCTTCATTTCTATAACTATGATCTGCCACAGCATGTAGAGCAAAGCCCTCTCTGAACATCTCTACACATTAAAGATGGGTTATCTTTTCTTCTGTGGAGACAGAGCTCAGATGCCAGGCCCAATGACCCCAAGAGTGACTGAGGACTAACTGCATTAAACACCTCTCTGCTTCCACTGGGAGACATGTGCTGTGTTTGTTTCCTGAAACCCCTTCAGCCTGACCTGAAGGGCAACCTTCTAGTGGGAAGTGTCCTTGCCATGGCAGGGGAAGTTGGAACTAGATGATCTTTAAGGTCCCTTCCAACCCAAACCATTCTGTGATTCTATGATCCATATCACACTGCTCCCAGCACAGTTACTTCTGATATTTCATTTCATTTTGTTACTGATCTGGGACCAGCCCATGGAAATTCTTGAAAAGCCACAGTCACAGGGATTCCCTTATGATACAGAGCCTCACCTGTTCATCATGGGAGCCTGCAGCACAGTAACTCCCACAAACACACTAACTGCTGCCTCACTGGTTAATCAGCTTTGAGACTGAGCAAACTGCTGAGTTTGAACTGGAATAAAACTGTCTTGGCAGAATGCAAGAAAAGACAAGACAAAACAAATTACCATGTCTGCTTTACTGGTCAATCAGTTCACATACTACACACACACATACAGCTGTGATCAACTGACCTTGTGCTTATGTAATCAGCCATGTTAGTGTATTTCTGTATCTTGAACTGAATAAAACTGCAGCAAATTAGTTCTGGTGATATGCAGAATTCATTACCTCTTCACTCTTTAAACAAAGTTCCTAAGAGGCACCCAGAAGTTGTGCACCCCATCAAGTTGAGATTCGGTCCATGCAGATAGGGCACAGCTGACTGAGCAGGCAGTTCACAAGCCTCTCAGCTCTGCTCCCACATTAATCCCTTGTATAAGCTGGACATAAAGCACACATACCTTTTGGCAAGGGCAGGCTTCTCATGTTCCAGGTGCTCTCTAAGATTTCTTTATCAAAAGGTTCAGTGCTCTTTCAGAGCTGGAAAAGTGGAAGCAGCCTGGATCACACCAACAGTGCTACTCGAGGTACTTAAACCTCCTTAAGTTCTGTAGTACGTTAAAATAAAACTACATTTGAAAACAAGACTTGGACCTTTTTGAGTCAAATAAGTATATGACCACAAAGAAACATGGTATTATTTAAGTATTATTTACTCCTCCCAAGGCCCATGATAAGTAGCCATCTGATGAAGAATTATTTATAATATTAGAAACTCTTCTTCCTTAGTATTCCTGTTTTCACATCTCAAATACCAGAGCAAACAGCACTACCAGTTCTGAAAAATAACAGGCAGGAAAGTACAGTCCCCACCAAGTAGCATAAATACCTCATCTTTCCTTATAAAACTCAATGCAATCTTAAAGAGGGACCACAAAAGATGTCATTGTAGAAAAATCTTTGCTCCCATCAAATGCACTTGGCAAACAGCAAGGAGAGGTAAAAAGAGAAATGTTAATAAGACTGAGTAACTTGCTGCTGCTTGCAAAAGGATAATGGGTTACAACTAAATGCTAAGTATAAATAAAGGAACTGGCTTAATGTAACAGATGAGTCAATGCCATGAAGAGAGGTGCCATTACAGTTCTATTTCAAATGTAAGAAACAAGTAAGGATCTAGCTACCACCTAGTAAAACTGGGAGCTGCAAAACAGCTGCTCTCCAAGATTATTTCTAGTAACCTTGTTGAAGCCACTAGGCATTAAGATGAGGACCCCCCTATGACACACATAGCACAATGTTGGGTTAAACCTGCAGATGATGAGCTACAGCAACATCACATTGAAGCACAAGTAGCTGCACCTAACACAGCCAGCCATCAAAACAGTGGAACACTCAAATCACCAGAATCACCCTTGGTTTGGATTTTTTGGTGATGACACACTTTACCCTCGGAAAAACAAACGCTGTATTGAAGACATACACAAGCTCCTAAAGGATAGTGCTCCATCATATTAATCATCATCCAATGTTTGCTCATTCTACAGGAACTGTTCTAGGAAAGGGCTCCAACTGTGATACAGTTTGAGAGCAAGGTGGGTTCCTGTGTCTTCCCCATCTGACAAAAAAACAACTATACATCAAAGACTCGTTCCTTTGAAACAGGTTGTATGAAGCTGTGGAGCTAAACTTGAGTAATTTCAGCTCTCCAACAAGAGCAGAGCCTTATTAATGAACCAAGTAAATTAAGAAACTGCAATTTTTCATCCTCAAGATGCAAAGGTATTAAATGGCTCCTCAGTGCTGCCTGCAGGATGGGCTCACACCCACAGCAGTTTTTGCTCTTTAATTTTTACTGTTACTCTCATTATAAATCACCCTTCAATTAAAAACATTTTTAATTAATAACATCCCCCTCCGTGCCTATGCTGTGAGCCATTTACACTAAAACTGTTAAACCACACAGTGTCAAGTGCCAACTATCAGCACCACAAGGTTTTTACAAGCCCATGAGTAGTTGGCACCACTGTAGATACACAGCTGTGAGGGAGCTCCTCACCCCTCTGGGAAACACCACAGGGAATCATCTCAGCAGGAACGTGCCACCCAAAGCTAGCAAGACAAAGAGGGCTGTGAACTGTGGCAGCAAACCAGCACCATAAAAATTCAGTCCCACGCATTCAGCTGGACAGACACCAAGTTAGCTACTCACTGTGTGCTCTTCTCCCCAGTCATCCTTCAGCACCAAGCCTCCTAAACATTATCTTTGCCTTCAGACCACCATCAGCATCACATCTAATCTCTTGGTATCAGAATAAAAACTGAGAGGCCACCTAAAAAAAAAACTTTCTACAGGAATTCCAGCGACTTCTTCCATACTTTTTCTTACTAGTTTAAGATCAAACAGCACTCAAGTGACTGGAGTTTACTATACCTCAGCATTGTTACACAAGTGTGATTCAGTCCTCCCAGCAAAGCCACTCAAGCTGTATCCCAGCACCTCAAACATTCAGACAATGATTGAGTGAGCTCCAATCTACAGAGTGTGCCCTTGCTGCAAGCCCTATTCAAACATGAGAGGAACACTTGCAGGGAAACAGCAAGCACTAGCTCCTATAAATTTGAAACAAGAAGCTTGAGAGTCCTTCTTAAACTGAGAGTTGATTAGAGCTAATAAAACACTACAGTGGCAGTTGTTCTTTGGTATTTTTAAAGAAATATTTACACTTCAAGGGCTTGACCTTGCCATAACAGAGGATTCAGAGGCAGTAACAATGCTAGTTGGTACAAGACCAAGCTGAATAAATGTGCCCTAGATCACACATTGCAAAGCTGTCAACCTATTAACAACTTTACTTGGATGTTAAAAATGGAACTGGCTTAGTATTTTGTATGGTTTACATTTAATATTTCATATCAAGTTCTCTGCATAATCCCCTGGAGCAAAGTGGAATAAACACTTCTCAACAAAAACATATGGTGCCTCATTCATCAAACAGCTGGCTGTGCCAGCAAATTCCAGTCCTCACCCTATCCCAGCTCCACTCCACCTCCCCAAGTTACTTCTTCACTTCATATGGTAACTTCCTCCCCTTGTCCCATGGGCTGCAGCCCACCTAAATTTCAGTTACAATCACTTTGTTATTTTGTAATAACACATTTGTGGCTTAGTTTGTGCGATTGCAAAGGCTCTCTTGTTTCCCTTCTCTATCTTAACTATTACCAACAATACCCTGCCTGGAAACTTTCAGCACACTCTGCCCAATTGCATTGGGCTATCAGAAGACAAAACACAATTTCTTTAACTACAGTAATAGTGCAGCAGTCTAAAAACCATCAAAATTGTAATAACAGCAGGTTATTTGGCTGTCCACCAATGCAGTGAGAGTGTATTTTCCCAGCCAGCACAACCATCAGCCTTTCCCCATGACAAGCACCAGGTAGAAAAGCCTGCCATCCAGTCTGTCTGTATTAGCAGTCTGGCAAATACACATCCTCCAATTTCCTACTACAGTGCCCAATAACCATCACTTCAGAAGTTACACAGGAGTTTAGGATTTGGTTTTGTTTGGGGTTTCTTATGTTTTTTTTAATATTGAGGGCTCTTACCAGCCTACTCTTACATAGCAAAACACAAGGAGGTAGTACTTCAGCTTACTTCAAATATATTGTAAGGACTATTTAAAGTTTGTACAGCTGAGGGTATAACAAACAATTCCTCTTAACACCATGCTCACCCACATCACCACTGTCTTTGCAGCATTTAACAGATCTAATTAAGTCAAGCATCCCTAACCACAAAGCAGCACCCATCACCTGCATTCCCACCTGGGCTGCGTACTCATCATGCAGCAGGCACTTAAAAACACAGGGGTGATAGGAAGTCCATAAGCCAGCTAAACTCCTTTTAAGAAGTCACTGATCTTCCACTTTTCAGTTCTCCACACCATCTTTATTATCTATGGTCTTGGAAAACATTCCAGAAAATTTCTGCTGTGATCTCAGTCTTAAGGTATTTGCTCACCACTAGACACCACTACTTGCTTTAGGTTCACTGCCTTAAATGAAGAGCAAGTTTTCCAAATTGCTTCTTTAACAACAGTTGTCTACTCCTTGTAATGAAAAAGAATTACAGTACACTTTAAAATCCATCACCGTTTTATAGAAAATAAAAACCAAAGCAACAATATTAATCATTCCACAACTCTGACCACTCTCCATATTTGTATTGTATTATTTAAACTCCAGAGGAATCACAACAGCCATTAAACAATTGATAATTTGCTTTGACATTAACAGAAACATCAGATACATGAAAAGAAACACTCAACCTAAAGAAAATACATCAAATCTCAAGAAATACAACGAACCTCATTACTAGGAAGGCACAACAGAGTCCTAGTAGGGCATCCACTCCGTGAACACTCTATATCCTTATGGCTGCAGTTTCTGTCCCAGTCATGGTGGAATGTCACTGCTTGACTCTCACCATTGCACCACCTACCTGAGTGGTTGTTTCAGCTTTCAAGCACAGGCAACAACCTGTCACTCTGCAGAGACTCACGTGTTGCTTTTCTCAAGGAGAACATAGAGGATCAAAGCATTATCTTCCAATGGATGGATTAATGCTCAATTCGTTACTCACAATTACTGAGTCATTATGATGCTGATATTCATGACACAGGTCAAACTTTTCAGATTTTTGCAGCTAAACAATTACAATAAGCAACTATTTCCTTGTTGTTCCTAGGAAGTTAGTGTCTAAGTATCCTGCTATGTGAAACAAAACACATAGAGCACAAGACAGAGCTAGTAAAGTGTAAGTTATGTTCCCATTCATTCTCCACTATAAGTGGAGTAAAAAAAACCCAATCCACTGAGTAGAGCTACACCTGATCTGTTTGTTGTAAGCTGAGCATTGTTGTATTACATGAGCAGTATTACAGAGTTTATCCAAAACCTGTTCAGCCCTAGTGCTTGTTTCCTAGATCTTGCATTTGGTATTAAAAAGACCTTATTTGTCTGACAAAGTGAAGTTCATATACCAGGGAACAGGAAGGCAATATACCAGTTTAAGTACAAACCAAAGTGGTATTTCAAGTACCATGAGACTACTCTCCAGTTCACTGGCAGCAACCTGGCAGTGGTGTTTTGGATCAGAAAAGTTAGTATTACAAAAACAAAATATAAAAATTCATGAGTGAAGTGTGACATGGTTTATATGCTCAAACATATCTGGGATGGGACTGGAGATGAGAGAAACAAGACCTTAGAACACACTCCCCAAGCCACTGGGCACAGAGAACCAGTTTTTGTCTCATTTACTTAAGTTTTACTTCAGACAAATGTGGCACTGAAATCATTCTTAGCCCTATATTAAGCAAAACATTTCCAAAACAGGGCTCAACTAATACAACAAACTAGTAAACTCAAACAGAATGACTTCAGGCACAACAGCTTTACAGTAATCAATGTAAGAAAAGCCCTGTGCACTGCTAGAACCTTTAAAAAACATTGTATCTCCAGACTAAAAAGCTTGCTAGCAACAGCATAATAGTGAAATCCAGATAATTCTATGGTTTGACCTCAGAAAGTTTCTATATGCAACCTAGGAAAAAAGGAAACAACATATTGTATCACTTCACATTGTACAACTGAGTACTCATGAAGAGAAGCAAATACTCCAAGTGATCACTCTCATGTTCTGCATCATAAAGGGCAATAATTGCATATGGCTACAGTTGTTTTCTCTTGCTTGTTCCTTAAACCAGCCATTAGATTGGCTTATAGCTGTTCCTGACATTATTTCACTACAGGAAATCTTACAGCAACTACCAAGGGGATAACATCAATGAAAATACACTAAAAAATGCTATACCATTTCCTTTGCCTCACCAAGATTAACTGTAGAAGAATGGAAAGATGAGCAATACAACAATCCTCACAAAAGGAAATCAGAGAGTGAATTTTACACAATGATTAAAAAAAACACAAATGAAAAAAACCTCTTGTATTTCACATTAGAAAAACATGACCTGAGTTTCTAACCAGTTGCATTTTTCAATTACCTCTAAATTCAGAAATGTTTATTATTTATGTCTGTCCATCCTATTGTGGGGTTTTTTTCTGGGATAATTGTTTTCCCGCATATTAGCTTGTAAGGGCAATGTAACAGTGCTGTTCATAGAGATGCTTTTTCTGCTGCTGAGCAGGGCTAACACAGAGCAAGGCTTTTTCTACCCCTCACACCAACCCTCCAGCAAGGGCTGGGGGTGCACAAGAAGTTGGGAGATAGAGCTGCAGCAGCTGACCTCAACTGACCAAAGGGATATTCCATGCCATATGATATCAGGCTCAGCAACACAGAGCTGGGGGATGAAGAAGGAAGGAAGGGATGTTTGGAGTGATGGCATTTCTCTGCCCATGTCACCTTTACCAAGTGATGGAGCCCAGCTTTCCTGGGGGTGGCTGAAAACCTGCCTGCTGCTAGGAAGCAGCGAATAAATTCCCTGTTTTGCTTTGTTTGAGTGCACAGCTTATGCTTCACCTATTAAATTATCTTTATCTCACCTCAAAAGTTTTCTCACTTTCATGTTTCTCTCTCCTGTCCCATTGTGGGGAGTGAGGGAAAAGCTACATGGTGCTCAGCTGCCAGCTGGGGTTAAACCATGACACCCATCAATCAGGAAACAACCCACAGCAAAGTGAAATTCCCATCCGTTCCACTGTAGTTAGAAAGTGAGCAATGCACCCTTTTAAACCAAAAACTTGATTACTTGAAAATGAAATGCTTCAT
Organism: Turnix velox; assembly: GCA_013400935.1. Taxonomy (NCBI): domain Eukaryota; kingdom Metazoa; phylum Chordata; class Aves; order Charadriiformes; family Turnicidae; genus Turnix; species Turnix velox. The sequence goes on from VZTY01000045.1 coordinate 325,605, forward strand.
GCCAACATGATGTTCACAGCAAGCCAGAAAAATACTAGGAACAGCAAAAATAGCTACAAGATCTTTTAAAAAAATATATAACTATTTAATTCGAATTCCAGGTGAAGAGCTCCTCAGCTCAACCTAGCAGAGCCTGGCTAAAGAACAACTTCCATCAGCACTAAAGAAAACACTGGTACATATTCATGATAAGCACAAGTCTTATTCTAACCAGAGTTGAGGCACTCGCCTCATCTTTGTACAGGTATATTATACATTTTGAAGAATGCTTTTCCTTCAGCTCAGAAAAATTTAATTTACAGTCTGTAGGTATCACATGATGATCTTCATCCTAGTCCTGTTTGCCTTCCCGCCACTGTCGAGAACCTTCATTCCATGCTACATACACAAAGAGAGCAAGTACCACATGAACAGTAACTACGGCGACTATGGCAGCATAGAAATAGCTGTCTCTGTCCGACATTCCTAAGGTACCTGAGGAAATAGAGAAAGTAAAGAATATTAGTTATTAGGCAAACTGAAATGGCAAATCATAATTCTTCCTCAGGATCAAATTTACACTTGCAATCAAAAGACAGAGCTCAAAGAGTTACAGGAAAGAATTCACAGACCTTGACACCCTTTCTGGAATACAGCAACACTCAGCGCTGTACCCAAATACAAAATACCCAGGTTTTCAAGTCAACAGCTTAGAGTCCTGTAACAATTTTTTTTTCTACTATCTCCTAGGTATCACCAAAAAACCCTCAATAACCCTTCTCCCCAAGTGTAACTCTTAGTGCAGCAGGAAAGTTAAAATACCTAAGTGCATCTCACATAAGTCTTCAAATATCTGAAGACTAAATAAATATAAAATATCTTCTCAGTTCATTAACTGAAAAAAAAAACCAAAAAACAACCACACAACCAAAAATCCACAGGCTATACCACTCCAAAAACACCACCTTCCAAAGACGGATCTTATCAGTGCTGACNAAGACTAAATAAATATAAAATATCTTCTCTGCTCATTAACTGAAAAAAAAACAAACAAAAAACAACCACACAACCAAAAAACCACATGCTATACCACTCCAAAAACACCACCTTCCAAAGACGGATCTTATCAGTGCTGACAGATCTTGAAATTAACAGAGACAGCAAAGCTGAAGGTCAGCTTGCCACACTTTAAGTGAAAAAAACCAAAAAAACAACAAATTCAACAAAAAATGCTTAAAAGGATCTCGAAGATTACTTAATAAGCTTTCAGCTTCAGCCTTCAGACCAAGGTAAAAGAGTACAAACTAAATAAGAATCATCATCAAACAACTCAGGACTATTTATATTCACAAAGTGGTCTTAAAAGTAGCAGCTTTCTCCCTCCTTGCTTTCGATAGATACTTCTTTCCTACAGTATTAGGAAGTTATTAAAGCCTTCCAGAAGCAAGAACATAGCTGATTGTTAGCTTTTTTAAAAATTAAAATAAATCTCTACAAGCAACTATGTTCAAAATCTGGAATTGGCTATGTTACTCAAGTGTTCTACTCTGACAAATGTTTTAAACAACAAAAAATAAACTCAACAAAAAACATTCTGCTTCAGATAGACAGTTTGTGAGACCTGCAGGAAACATACCCCTGATGCTGCAGGGTGGTGTAATCTATCCTTAAGCAAAGGGGAATGATACACTTACTCACTCTGACCATGATGCAGGGAAAGATATATTCAACATTTATATAATTTTCAGTTCTAATTAGACATTACAAAGACTTTAAGGAAACAAATATTCAAAACAGGAAGTAGAACACAGATATTATTAGAGGACAGTGCTTTTCCTCTTTTTCATAACAGTAGCACTAATTGGCAGAAATGGAATTACCTTCAAATACATAAGCCTTTGATGAAAAATATAGCCCCACGGGTAACGTGATCATTAGAGCTGTGAAGAATAGAAGTGTTCTTAAAGTTGATGTTAATGAACCCTCATTTCTGAAATAAATAAGAGAAATTACATACAGAAGAAAGCCACAATATACATGCCCGAAAAAGGACAAGAGCTTGTCCCATAAAGAAGTCTATTACTTTTCAAGAATTGAACATAATTTGGAAGTGGCAAAGACTTTTGAGTATGCATTTGTTGGCTGGAACAGAAAAATTACAGCATTCAAAGCAATGTAATGATTCTAAAAGTCAAAGCTCACAAACAAGATGAAAACCATTATTTACATTTTCCTTGTTATTGCTTAGAGGTACACACTAACAGGTTTAGTGGTGAACTCACAGAATCATAAAACAGTTTGGGTTGGAAGGGACCTTAAAGATCATCTAGTTCCCCCCTGCCATAGGCAGGGACAACTTCTGCTAGACCAGGTTGCTCAGTGGCTCATTCAGCCTGGCCTTAAACACCTACAAGGAGAGGGCATCCAACATCTCTATGACCAACCCATTCTAGTGTCTCACTGCCCTCACAGTAAAGAGCTTATTTCTTCTATCCAGCCTAATTTCTTCTGTCCAGCCTAAATCTCCCCTTTTCCAATTTGCATTCATCACATCCTGTGCCCTATCAAAAAGTCCAGCCTTTCTGCAGGCCCCCTTCAAGTATCTATAAGCTTCCCGTAGCTATTAAGTACTTATATAAGTACTTAATAGTAGATACACATGCTTGTCATATGACAGTACTCATCATTAAAACTTGCCAGGTTTCTTTTTTTTAAAAAAAAAAAAGTCTAGAAAAATTACAAAACCTACAGGCTAGGACACAGAAGGAAGTACATGGAATGACTTTACCAGCTCACTGCTGGAAGTTCCTTTTTATTAGGTATTGTTCCTTTACTTAAAATAACTTCTCAGTTCCCACTGAGAAGTCTGAATAAATGTAGCAATAATCACAACATGAAGTCAATACACTGAACCATTAGTAACTTTTTCTGCCTCCGCAGACCTAAATGTAGAAGACCTTGAGCAACAGAATCCTCATGAAGGATTATGTACATGCTAAGGTCTCCTTGAACCTGACCTGCTAGAACAGGTTTTGTGTCCACAAAACACCACAAACAGCTTGGTTTTGTGTGTGCTTCCACCAGTTTTCACCGACCCTGTTTGGTTAACCAGATTATGTTAAGCTGAAGAAAACATGTAAGCCAAGCAACATCTCTCTGGCTTTCAAAGACTAACAGAAGCAATAGCATGTATACTTTAGGCTTTGGAATACAAATATGCAAAAAAACCCCAATTCACATCAGGGATACAAAGCCCTTAAAAATCCCAGGAACTTTGACAGCCATTTTTAAGTCACTAGTTTCAAAAAGTTTTATCAAGACATATTTTCACTGTAGAATATTACTTGATATCACATTCTGTCCTTGATACCTCTCTGAGAAAAATACTAAGAGGTCAGAAAAAAAATAAATCTCACTCTATGATAGTCATCAAAAGACAATGATGTGCAGCTACAAGCAGCTTTCACACAAAGCCAACAGCACTATTTACTGATCAGGTACTGCCATACATTTAGCTAGGATATTAAAAAATATCTTAAAAGTAGCTTAAAAAAAACAGACGTTCAAAAACTTTCCTTTTGCTTGAGGTTTTCTCAAGGGTGGAAACAGCAGAAAAGGTTTTTTCAAGGGTGGAAAACATAACCCCAGGCAAACTCTTCCTATGAAAATCAGAAGTTTGCTAACACCTACCCACAAAAGACCATGGTGACCTCCAGCCTACTGCCCAGGTAAAAAACCTCACTTCTGAAAAATCCCTTCTTTAACCTGGCACACTCTCACCGCTTCCACACGCAGCAACACACATTCGTGTATTCCCTCAGCCCCAACATGGACCTTTCTAAGGGCTACTAAGCCCCCACGCTCGGGTTTCGGGGGTGCCCAGTAGCATCAAGCCAAACCTGGGGTCTCCTCCACCGTCTGCAGCTCCCCCAGGCACGGACTGTCCCCCCCCCTCCGCCGCGGCCTAGCAGACAGCCCTTCCCCTGTGCAGGCTGCGGCCCACCGCCAGGCCCCGCCACGGCGCCCGTACCCTCCCGATATCCTCCCAAAGTCCTTCCCCGGGACTTACTGCCTGAATTCGGGCACGGAGGCCGGGCTCAGCACCGTGCCGCCGTAACGATCCATGGTCCCCGCAGTCCCCTCTCCGCGCCGCGACAACGAAGCTTCTGGTCTGCCGGAAGTCCGCCCAGGGGACGGGCGCAGGCGCAGGGCGGCCGGGACGTCTCCATAGCGACCGGCGGCGCCGTGGCCGCCTCTCTCTGCTCGTGTGTGTCCGCCAAAGTGTACACTTCTTTTATATTAATGTCAATGGAAAAGGAAGTTTTTCATATAAAATAGGTTATGAATAACAACGGTCTCGTTTAAAAGGCCGAAAATAGAATCATAGAATGGTTAGGGTTAGAATACTTGTATTCAACCATCTAGTTCCAGGCCGCTGCCATGGGCAGGGATACCTCCCACTAGGCCAGGCTGCTCAATGCATCATCCAGCCTGGCCTTAAACACTTCCAGAGAGGGAACATCCACAACTTCTCAGGGCAACCTCTTCCAATGTCTCACCACCCTCACAGGAAAGAACTTCTTTCTTATCTCCAGCCTAAATCTCCACTCTTGCAGTTTGCATCTATTACTCCTAGTCCTGCCCTCATGTATCCTACTAAAAAGTCCTACCCTAGCCTTTCTGTAGCCCCCTTCAGGTAATGATAAACTACTATGAGCCCCCCCCCCCGAGCTTGCTCTGGTCACCCTACTTTGTCAGGGGTTAGACTGGATTATCTCAAGGCACTCCCAACCCCTAGCATTCCTTGGTTCTCTAAAGGGAACCTGCAAAGTTTGTCTGCATTGTCCTGTTAGGAGGGAACCTTATTCTCATCCAGGTTTCCTGCCTTCCTGGCACTACAGTTAACAAAAAGCTTTCTCCAGCCAACTGTGAAATTTCTGGACAAAATCTGAGAGATTCAATCCCCAGTGTAACTAATGGCAGCTGCAAATGAAAAGCCAAGGACTTGGGGGCAGATTTCCCTGTCCTATAGCCTTGGCTGAACAGTAAGCATTTTCATGATTACACTCTCCATAAGTTATTTATTCTCATTCTTGTTGATTTTACTCTATGCTGCTTAAATACTCACCAAAGGATGGACTTTTCAACCAATGACAAGTGCTACAATTTCTGTGCTATGCAATCAGCCTCATTTGCAAGGGAATTAATTGTTTATACTCAATGAACAGCTCTAGGAAGAACCTAAAGCATTGCAACTTTCAAACAATAGCCCTGTAAGCCTCTTAATTGAGTGCTGACATTAAACTGAATCTCATATATCACAACAATAGCATGTTTGTCCCTTTTATGGTAAAACCATGTTGCTGCCTTGCTTCTCTGCCATGCCAGACCTCAATTGTTGTGACTCACTGACTCCACTCATGACTCTTTCCTCATGAGAAGAATGTGGGACAATAAGCTGTTGAGTTTTTTTGGAGGGGGATAGTCAGCAAGAGCATAAGACTCTTATCCAGGCTGGACAAGGCACTAAGCAGCCTGATCTAGTGGGAGGTGTCCCTGCCTATAGCAGGGGGGTTGGAACTCGATGATCTTTAAGGTCTCTTCCAACCCAAACTATTCTATGATTCTATGTTTCCCTGCAGAGTGCAAGCATTTAGTGTTTCTGCAGCCCAGCACCATGGCTTCTGCCCTGCTCCTTGCAACAGTACCTGACACAGCAGGATGACACCTTCTTCCTCTCAAGGGCCAGCACCACATGCTGCTACCTGTGGCCCTGGAAGAGAAGAGATACAAGGAAGAGTTGTTTTCCCTACAAGCTGTAAGATCAGGAAATGAGCTCTGTGTTCTCATTAATTCCTGCTGCGAGCTTGCCTTTTGGAGCTTACTCAGAGAATTGTCCTCATCAGGGCTAGAGACAACAGACACTGCACTGCCAGCAACTGTGGGTGCAGGTGGAAAGGAAGGAGCAACACAGTCTGCAGCACTGATTTTCTCCTCTCTGCCTGCAGACAATGAGGTCTCTTATCATGTTTTCTCCAGTAAATGTGACAAAGATGGTTAATTTTGTTAGAAGCCTTTTTTTTCCAGCAATGAATATAGTTCAATGAGCAGCTTCTGTTTGTCAGATGCAGCCCAATTCAGTGCTTACAGAGGAAGATCTGGCTTTTCTGGTCACACTGTCACGATAAACCAACCAACTTTATGCCCTTTTAGGTGACAGCCCTCCTAATTTGATTCCATTACTGCCTGAGCCAGAAAGAGAGACAGAAGGGGACAAGAAGGCAGCTGATGTGGATCTCAAGAGTGCCCTGTAACCCATACCCAGCTGGATGAGGACAGAAGGAAGGTTTGCTTTGGAACAGGAACTTAAACACCCAAGCTACTTCTTTAAAACATCTGATTAAACTCAAGTTAACCACACCAACCCGAATGTGTGAGTAGTTTTCACTTATTTGTGCATTAGTTAGCAAATAAAACTTATTTGGCAAAAAAAAAAATTAGTGCATAGTTAAGATATAATTCAGCCAACTGAAAAATATGAATGTAGGTGCAGTGAACATTAATCATCAGATACACGATGTTCTTTCCTCTTCTGGTCTAACTTTCCTCTTTCTTTCTTCCCCAGTAGGAAAAGCAATAACATAAGACAGTTTAATAACAAAACAGCAAACCAAGGAAACATAAAAGTGGAGTAAACCTCACATCATATAAACTTACCATAAAGATGCATGTCAGTCATTAGAGAGCAGCAAATCACTCAAAGTTTAACAGCCCCAGTCATTATTTTTTAGTATAAAATTCCTTCATATTTCATTACACTGATGCTTTCAACTACTAGACTAATGACAACTTTGCTGAATAGTTTCCTGCATGTTTCACAGCTTTTCTGTCATAAGGGAAATACAAAACTATTAGGAACATTAAGCCAGAGAAAAAAAAGCTGTTTGTTTGCATTTCTGTGCCAGTTCTTTTAAAAGATCTGACACCTACAAAGTCTTGCTGGTTTGCTTTAGGTTTGATACATCAACTAAGTACTCAGAAATTTCAGGAAGACCATAGACCTGTTCTACCTTTGGCTTCTAAAATAAATCCAAATTTTCCCTGAAAATACAAGAAACTGCCAATTTGGCTGGGATCAAAGATCTGCTGTCCTAAGACCTAAGACCTTGTCCTGACCCACAATCACTAGGGGATGCCTGAAGAATAAAAACACATATCCTTACAGATAATTCTTCTCCCACCAGTGAGATCTACTGAGAGGACTCTGCCTGCAAGTGAAGGGATTCCAGTTTGTTCAGTGAGTGGAGTGAGAAAGCCTCTTGGTCTGGTGGGACCAGGGTTTATGCAGACATCGTGCTATGTGGGACAGGTCCCTGTTCTTCTTTGACCTCCAATGATAGGACAAGAGACAACAGGTGCAAACTAGAAAATAGAAGGTTCCACAGAAATACAAGAAAATACTTTTTCACAGTGAGGGTGACAGAACTGTGGCACAGGCTGCCCAGAAAAGGTGTGGAGTCCCGTTCTCTGGAGACTTTCAAAACTGCCAGGACACCTTCCTGCGTGACCTGATCTGGGTGTTCCTGCTCCAGCAGGGGGATTGGACTAAATGATCTCTCGAAGTCCCTTCCAATCCCTGATATTCTGTGATTCTGGTGCTCTGCATCTCGGGAAGGGTGCAGAGCAGCTGGGAAGGTGCCTGCTCAAGTAATACCATCTAGTGGCAGATGGAGAAAAAGAATCCCCCCCAACATGTGCAGGGCTGGAAAGGTGAAAACTAGAAAGATGATATTCAAAACCAAATGCACCTGCTTGTGGATATTATTTTTTTCAATGTTTGTTTCCATGGTGATGTATCAAATGTATAAAGATGATCGGGAAAGGGATGGTGGCTAGTAGGGCCAATAATGGGTTACAAGACCTGAGCTTGCCAAAATGCCCCAAAGGTCTCCCTTTTGAGCCAAGATTTCCCAGCAATAAACAGCATCCCTGTGCAGCACCAGCTCTGAAGCTGTTAACCACTCACTTAGAATTAGTAAATGTTTTCATGTGGTCAGAGCTTAGCCCCACAAGATGTGGTATAGAAGAAAGAGCAGCTGTGAGGCATGACTTTATTTCAAATCCTGGTTTGTCATGGTTGCAGGACAGATGTATAATAGGTGTGACTGGATTTGGAGTGTGGAGGGACAATTCCTGTGTAAGAGCTGGCATTTGTAGGGAATGATGTCTTTTTTTACACCATCTGATAGAGCTCAAGCAAACAGATAATTGTAGGGGCTCTAACTCTCTTTTGATGAATAATAAGGATTTCTGAGCTGTAACAAACTAGTTTGATTTTTTTTTCCTCCACTGGTGTTTAATTAATTATATTAGCTCTTCTTACTAAACTCCTACAGTTTCTTGATATTGTTGGCTCCATCAGTGTTACAGACGCTCTCTATTTAACTGTTTTGTGAACATCTAAACCCCAAAAGGAAAGTTATACACTTCATAAAAGATGAAATGACTAGATTGGCTAACTCTGTGATATTCCAGGCCGAAACCCCAACCTGTCAATAAAAAGTATGGAGTGTGTTGCAGAGCTAGCCACCAGCTTTTGCAGAGATAAAGCAAGAGTAACATTAATGCTTTGTCTTAGCAAAGAAACCATTGATATGGACATTACAATCCTGTTATTGCACATCCCAGGATAAATTAAAGCAAAGAGCTAAGACACCCCTAGTAGTTAATGGAGCTTAAAAGTCTCACAGACTGATTATTGCCACCTTCCACTATCTCTGCTGTCATTTTGCAAAGAAAAACAGAGGACTCTTGATGGAAGTGGCTGCTTTCTGCAGTATGAAATACCTGAGGCACCTACATTAATAGAGTCAGAAAGGCTTAATTCCAACAGCTGGTATCAGTCAGCCCTTACTTACCAGTTACAGCTGAGAGTCCAGATACTGAAGGAAGGAAGCAAATATAATCAAAGTCTTACATGTGACGTGCAATTAAATGCTTTATACCTCTACTCAGACTAACAATGCTGACTGTGGAGTCAATGTTATGGATTTGTTTTGCAGGCTTGGGGGATGCTTTTCCAGAAAATAGCGTGTGGTGGCACACAAACACAGAAAAAACAGCCCCTTCCCACCCACCATTGTTTGGGCTATAGTTAGCTTTGGGGTTTGGTGAAGATGGAGAGTTGTAAGGGTGACAGTTCAATCAAATTCAATCCAGTACATCAGGCAGTAGGGGAAAGAGAAAATACCCCATGCTGGGAGCAGCTCTGGGTTGCCATGGTGGACAATGGATAAACAGTGCTTGGAATTTGAAAACCACAAGATAGTTCACCAAGATCTGTTCTGGGCTACTGTAGCAGCAAAGTGCAGAGGGATGGGCTTATCACCCAGGCTGCTGTAATGTGTGGGACCTGTCTTCCACTGTAGGGCTTGTTTTATTTCTCAGCATCAGTGTTTCTGGGGTTCACCTCTGAGCTCACATCTGTTCCTTGGCTGTAACTTGATTACACTTGGAAAAAAAAGTCACATCTTTCTAATTTCACACAAGATTATTAGATAGAATTTCACAGTATTGTTCAGCTGAGACAGACCACAAACCACTTTCCACCTTTGCCAAAAGGCTTTTGTCACAAAAGAGAGATTACCTTTTTTTTTTTTTTGTAGCTAATACTAGGAATTTTCTTCAAAAAAAATTCAATAAAGACAGGGAAACTGGGCTGTTCTAAATGTCCAGGAAAACCAAAAAAACCCAACCAGACTTTTCTACCTTCTACCTATATAAACACAGAGGCAATAAACTGTTCATCAGGTTTTACACAGGGTCTTCTGCATTTACTCCGAGTTTGGCGTTTATGTCTCCTATCTGATTCTCAAAGGAATTTACAGAATCACAGAATGTCAGGGACTGGAAGGGACCTCGAGAGATCATCTAGTCCAATCCCCCTGCTGGAGCAGGAACGCCAAGACCAGGTCATACAGGAACACGTCCAGGCAGGGTCTGAATGTCTCCTGAGAAGGACACTCCACACCCTCTCTGGGCAGCCTGTGCCACTGTTCTGTCAGTCTCACTGTGAAAAAGTTGTTCTTGTATTCCTGTGCTCCAGCTTGTACCCATTGCCTCTAGTCCTGTCATTGGACATCACTGAGAAGAGCCTGGCTCCATCCTCTGGACAATCACCCTTTACATATTTATAAATATGAGGTCACTCCTCATTCTCCTCCAAGCCAAAGAGACCCAGCTCCCTCAGCCTTTCCTCAGAATGGAGATGCTCCAGTCCCCCTAATCATCTTTGTGGCTCTTTGCTGGAGTCTCCATCAGCCCCTCTCAGCAGCAGGACACAGCAGGGCTACATCTGTCCGTCCCTCACTCACACTGGGTACCAGAACCACAACCTACACCTGCATCTCTACTTGAAAACCAACCAGAGCTGATAGAGAGGCATGAGCTCTACTTGCCACTATCCCAGTCCATCATTGCCAGATTGCCCTGGGAGCAGGTTTGCCCTGAGGCAACCAGTGCTCTGCAGGCACTGAGCAGGGACAACGGGGCAGCACCGGGTCCCAGCAGGTGATGTAAGGAGAAAAACATATTCTCTTGTGTTTACAAGCACCTCTGGAAGAAAGAGAGTGGCTAAAGCAAACAGAACCAGGCAGTGCCTTGTATCAGCAACATAAGTTTTGAGTTTGGCACACTCACAGCCAGGGCTGTGGGAGCAGCATGAGATGAGACTTCCATCAGCCTGAATAGCAGGAGATTGTGTGACAAACATTAAATGAGGGTCACAGCTCCACACATACAAATAGACTGGAAAAGCAGTAGCTTCCTAGTCAGGTCTGAAAACACATTTCATAGACTATAGAATCATATGTGGATTTTATGCTTCAGTAACATTTGCTCATAAAAAGAATGTTGTTTTATGCCATGGGAACTGTAATACTTTATGCCTGCTAGCTCTAGGATGACAACCCCTTTCCTTAAAATAGAAACCCTCAGCAGTGGAATTACAGACGTGCCTTGCTTACAGGAGAGTGCAGAAGAAGCCTGAAGAAACATGGGTCTCAGTTCTTCAGAAGGGTCTGGTGTGAAGCATTTCCCTTTGGCTCTGAGACCATAATCACTGTAAATCCCCCTCCCCAGATGTGTGAACTTCTCTCAAAGGCCACTGTTCTTGGCAAACCTGTACAGTGACGTCACCTACTACTAATGTCAAGTCCTTGAAAGGACAGTACAGGCTAAAAGAACTGTCCACAAAGCCCATCCAGGGCCATGAATGCAAATTCTCTGTTCCAAAAGTAATCTAATTTATGAAATACAGTCCTCATCTTGGTTAGGTCTCAAAGTCACAAACTCCTTCAAAATTAATTAGAAAACAAAGGATTCTGGCTCCAACCACATCCTGGCAGATTTCTTGCCATCTTTTTTATAAACAGAACCTTTTATAAATGGGCACTGCGAGCAACGGGCAAAACAAACTAGAGACTTTCAAGGTCTTGGTGGAGCAGTCAAACCCAGACAGCTAAATACTTGAAGGCCCTCCATTCCATGTCTGTCACAAAAGAACCTGCTTAAGTCATAGAAACTTATCCTGTTGGTAGCAAAGAAGGGATTTAAACTGGCATTTTTCGTGTCATGGTTACATGCCTGAAGCAGACATTTTTTCTGCTAGTAAGAGGGAATCTTCTGAGGAACTTTTACCTAAAACTACTTATACAGGTAATAGATAAGTCAAAATAAAGGAGCTGGGGAAATGTGTGTATTTAATCATTGTAAAGAGCATGCATTGGGGGGCAGCATTTCTGTGTATCACCACTGAGAAGAATAAAAACTGTCTCCATGCTCCAGAAAAAAAGTCAGAAATATAGATACAGCTTCTCCTAGACATCTCAGAACTGCATCTTTCCATCCTAAAACACCTGGCTTTATGGTGGAAATACTTGTTCCCCAGGGAAGAGAAAGTCTGCCTTCAGCTGAGCTGCTGCCACTCAACATTCCCTTCAGGCTGAGTTCAGGTGAACCACAGGACTCTTGAGCTAAGTTCTGGTATAGTCAGATTGATTGATAGATACAAACACATACACACACATGTACTTTAAATTAGAGATGAGAATGATGTTTGGGAGAAAACAATACTATATCATGACAATTAGTGATACTTATATATACTGCATTATGTGGGAGGATTTAAAAACCTGTCTTTTTTTGTTGAAATAGTCCAAAGAGTGAAGGATTTCTGAGAAGCTTCACAACATCAATTACATGAAAATTGCTTTTCTTTCTCCCCACCCTTGAGAATCTCTATTTTATTTTCACTACAGCTGACAATAAAAATCAGTCCTTGTGCCCTGGAAAGCATTGCTAAAATCCAGCATGCTAGGCTGATCCCACCTCAAAATTTATAAATTTTTTTATAAAATTACCAGTTTTTTCCCCATCCTGTTGCATGCTAAGCTATCTATCAGTATGACAGTGATGTTATTTGCATTCTCTGGTAAAACAAATAGTAATATTCTTAGAGCCATACAGGATGCCAACAGCTTAGGATATAAACCAGACTTCCTCAGCTCAATTAATAAACTAAATTTTAAGTGAGGCTGAGGTTTCATTTTTGTCCTTTGTGTGTGGCATCTTAATTAGGTAATAAAAATCTGCCAGATCAACTACACTGACAGGAATCATTTGTATGGATCAGTACTCACCAAACAGATATTTGAATCCACCAGATTCAAGAGCCCCAGTTTGGCTTTCAGCTGAATGAACACTGCTCAAAGGAGACTACAGAAGTCTGTATTTCACTTACCCAGCAGCACAGGTCGTAGCTGCTCTGTTAAGAAGAACCAAGAGGTGTAAGTCAGGCTTCTCTCAGCTGCCTGCAAGGTGCCAGGAGATGCTTCAGGGTAAATCAACAGCACGCTCTCACTGCTGTCCCAGGGCTCTCCTGCAAAACACTTTGCTTCATCAAAAACAGACCCTCATGCTTTTGGAAAGAGATCAAGTCTTGTGAGGGGTTGAAGAACAAGGTTCTTGTAATGGGTACTCAACCCCACTCCTCAGCAAAGTCCTTTCTGGTTGCCTAGAAAGGAAAATCATACCAGAAACTTTCCTTGATATTCTTCACCATTTCAGACCCTCCCCTCTGTTTCACTGTATGTCACTACCCGCTGCAAAAGAAGTTGCCCTAAAAGCCAACAAAAGTTTCACCTGAACCTTGTGCTTCCAGAGCCCAGCCCTGACTGTCCCGTTCCCCATGTTAAGAAATAGCTCTAGGGAGGGATATGCGCAAATGCTCTGGAAGCTCTTTCCCAGCATCTTGAGGAGCGTGAGACCAGGGTGAATCGCACCAAACAAAGCTTCATTCAAGCGAGTGAGTGAAGACATTGTGAATAGAGGATGCTTCTAAGAACACGAAACGATGCATTTAGTGTCGGGGATCTCTCCCAGCTCCCCCCTGTGAGGACAGCAAACACAAGTCACTTGTGCCTGGCCAAAACACCTCATCCCACCCGTGCTTCCCCCGGCAGGATTCCTGCGGGCACAAGGGCTGTAATACGTTAGATAAAGCATCATAGAATAGTTCAGATGGAAGGGACCTTTAAAGATCATCGAGTTCCAACCCCCTGCCCCTCAACTGGGCTGGAGGCGGCCACAGAGCCAGAGCCCCTGGAAATCCCTGCCGGGAGCAGCCCAAGGGCAGAGGATGCTCTCCCGGAGGCAGGCGGGCCGGGGGAATGCTGCCCAGCGCCCTGGGAAGCCGACAGCCTCTAGGTGGTGCTGCTCAGCAGGGAATGAGTCCTGCTCAGCATCATAGCATCATAGAATGGTTTGCGTTGGAAGGGACCTTAAAGATCATCTAGTTCCAACCCCCCCGCCATGGACAGCGACATCTCCCACTAGATCAGGCTGCTCAATGCAATGAAACTCAACCAATGCAAATGAAACTCTTTCTAAAGTGTCATCCAGCCAGACTCCAGCCTAACAAGCAGAACTGGAAACTTGTGTCAAAGAACACTGATAACTCTGCAACCTCCCCCAGATCAGACTTGGGGGACCCTGGGAAGTCCAGCCGTTCTGGCAGGTGTAAACACACTTCTCTCACACACAAAAGCAGAATCACAGCTCCTGGAATGGCTCTTGGAAGAGTACTGATAGCTTTTCCCTGCAGAGACAATGAAATTCGTGGGAATGTCTTCTTTTCTCTGCCTTTCTTCCATTAAATCATGTCCAGGAACTCCTTCAGATATGTATTTTTTCACTCAACACATGCCTCTTCAGATCAGTTGGGCTGGATCCATCCACAAAAGATGCTGAACAGTTGGTCCTTAGCCCACACATAATCTCATCTGCATCCACAAATAAGGTGTTTCTCTGCTTTTCTCACCTACAAGACATGGTTTAGATGGTATTTTCAGAGCACACAGAAGCCAGAGAAGTTCTCCCGAGCACATTTACTTGGTTTCAGCGATTGGGTGGGCAACCTGGAGTAGGCAGAAATGGGCTTTTCTTTTGGGATGCACCATGAAAGCTCAAATTCTCCTGGGGGACTGCCCTCAAATATGCAACACAGGTATGGCTACTTTCTTAGACTGCTTCTGTTGACATTATATAAGGAAAGGTCCTAATTGCTTTTAATTTTCTAACACATCACGTATCCCAAGACAAAACTCCAACCCACTGAAAGATTGCTCAAAAACCAAGATGTGAATGGGGACCTTAAAATGCAGTGAGGTCCTCCCAGATCTGTCCCAGAAGCCCTGCCAAGTGCCACACACCCCTCAGCCCTCCTCTGCAGCCACCCCTTTGGGACAGGAGTAGAGCAAGGAGGGGAAGATTGCCTTGTTGGATAGCCTGAAAATACAAAAAGCAGGATATTTATGCCCCCTGTGTAATCACTGAGAGATCATGGTGGTGTCATGCCACTGTGTGCCAAAATCCCTCATCTTTCTTCTCTTGCAAACAGCCAAAGAAACATCATGTTCTGCAGCTCAGGTTTTAATCTTGCAGCCTCATATCTCAGTATGAGCCTGGGCTGGTTTTATGAATTGTGATTAGCTTGCAGCCTAATGTGGCAGCCTAATGGGGACCTTAAAGAGATGCAGCCTGAAAGGAAGGGGGGATTTAATAGCCCTGGCCCAAGCACTGAGCTGGTAATGAAGAAGGGTTGTTATTAGTCATTTGCATAACATAAAAAGAAGACCCAAATCTGGGCTTAGTAAATTCTTCTTCGTAGGAAATAACACAGTTATAGCTTCTCTTATTAAAATGTCAAAGCCTTTATGTAAAGTAAGTGTTTCTTCAGAGTATAAAATACAGTCCCACAACCTGAAAAAGGCACCTGGGCCACTACATAGACTTCTCTGAAGTGCTGCTCTGTGAGGGGAGTGAGCTTGGTCAACACAGTCTTTCTCGCATAGGGCTTGAAAGAGGAGAAGAGAAACTGAAGTTCCAGTGGAAAAACTAAAGCAAGGGCACAGAGGAGCAGGCACAAAGAAGCAATGCCCTGACAGGGGATGAAAAGCACATGGCTTTTCTGCTTGGTGATGTTTTGGCACTGTTTTCCCTTAAGAAACTCTAGACCATGACTCAAGATTTAGAGATAACAGTGAGCTCAGAGACAGGACAAAGTACCTGGATTAGGCAGCTGGGCAGTGAGCAACAAACCCAGCACCATGTGATCACAGCTGGCCCATGCCCAGCCTGGCTGGTCTGCAGTGCCCTCAGCACTCCAACTACAGCTTGCTCCTCTTAGAATAGTTTGGATTGGAAGGGACCTTAAAGATCATCTAGTTCCAGCCCCCCTGCCATGGGCAGGGACTTCTCCACTAGACCAGGTTGCTCAATGCCTCCAGAGAAGGGGCATCCACAACCTCTCTGGGCAACCTGTTCCAGTGTTTCACCAACTTCTCCATAAAGAATTTCTTTCTTTACTCTTGCAAAGTAGCAGGAGGTTGATGGAGGCCAGAAGGTCTGGTCGTGCCTTGGGTGAGCCCCATGGTGTCCATGAGCACCAGTAAAAAAGGGCCATGATTTTTATCTTCTCCTTGAGCAGCCCAAGGAGCTGAACCCTGTCCGGATCACAAACAGCAAGTACTTTCATTTCCAGACAGATAGATATTTTTATACTTTGAGAGGATGAGACACAAGGGTCATGGAAGAGTCATCACACCAGAGTGGGAGCTTGAGTGCTGTTTCTCAATAACTCTAGAAGCAGTGCAAGTTTGATGCTTCTTTTGGGTAAAAAACAACCTCAGAAAGGGCATAAACCACCATGGAGCTCTGCGAGCAGTTTGAGGAAGGTCACATTTCTTCTCACAGGACCCCACTGTGCTATGTCAACATTTCTCTGAGCAGACAGAGAACACCAAGTGCTCAGACCTTGCCTGCCCTTGATTCCCAAGGATTCTGTAGGGAACAGCTCCCCCGCACCTGCTTCACCACATCCTCATCCAAATTTCACCACAGAACTGTGACTGAGGAAGGGGACTGAACTCTACCTTTCCAGCAGACTTTGGTTCACATTACTGAAACTAAATTGGATCTAAGCTTCTCCCAAACCCATCAGCTTTTGGAGCAGCACTGGCAGAGAGTGCAGTAGCAGGAACAGATCTGTGTCCATTCATCACTGTCAGGATATCTTTCTAACAAGCAGTCAATTGCAGAGTCAGCAGCAGGGTATTCATCCTAAGGGAAGGATCTGAAAGGCAGAGAAATGCACCTTTGAAGTCAAGGCAAAAGATTCTTCTTAAAAAAAAAAAAGGAAACACTTCAACCATTAAATTCAAAATAAAAAACCATTCTGATGTTGCAGTCAGGGAACATACACAAGAGTTGAAAGGCAATGAGCGCTCAACACTCAGTGCAAGTAAAAAATTACTGGAATACAATGTCGATCACTTCTCAGGTTTTAAATAGATTTTAATTAAATAAAACATAGAAATAATGAGCATTTAGCATTTCTGCAATGACAATATAGAACTGCATTTATAGATGTAATGTATGTGGAGAGCATAGTCCTGGGTGTAGATGAAGCCTTGTGCCCTTATTGTGCAGCCATCCCTTCTAGCATTGGTCCTACCACAGAGCACTGCTTATAATGCTAAACTTAGGCTGGCCTGAGAGAGACAGGCTTATTGAAAAGGAGATGGCTAGTAAAATCCTTGCAGAAGCTGTGTGCATTGAATTCAGGCTCCAGGCAGCTTGAAAAGCCTCTCTGCACACTTGTTTTTCTAATGAAATTGCCACTGTATAGGAACACGTGTCCTTTCCATCACAGGTGGCAGGGCTAACTCCCAACTTTGTACACACTGGCTCTGGCAGAGGGAAACTCCCTGTAGCAGATGAACCTATTCTTTCACAGGGAGCTATGAATTTGCAGCTAGATTCTGAATTCTCCTTTACCTGGAGGGGCTGTTTTGAGACCTCTTTCAATGCAGAGGTTGCCAGAGATGACTGGTCAGTGATTGGAGTCCTTACCTTCCACAAATGGGCAAGGTACAGTCTACCAAATACCTGCAGGTAAACTACCTGGCTCCTCACAGCAGTGCCCACAGAGCTGTTGAAATCTGTTTGGTCAAAAGAAAGCAAGGACAATGTCAAAAAGCAAAATAGCATCTTGCCAGAGCAGAAGAGAAGGACACTCCTGCCTGCAGAGCAGACTTGCAGCACTGAAGTCCTCTGGGACTTCCTTCAAATCCAGGGCCCCGACCTTTCCATGGATTAGTGGGTTTTGCTTGCTGCTTGCCACACACCTGTCTCTGTGCAACATTAAACACCTCTGGGCACAGGGAAGAATTTCAGCTGTTGCTGAGCTTGTATCTGTGGTCTCTAAAGGGATCAGTGCAGATGACAACTCAGATCAAGCACAAGAGGAGTTTCCCCAGCCTCACACCAACCATGCTGCTTCTCTACAGCCTTGGAGAACTTTGCCTGCTGTGTCTGGAGAGATACATTTCAGAGATACCAGCTTTGCACCATCCACCTTTCTGGATAGTGTTTTCCCCTGAAGGCATCCTCTTCTACAGCCCAGTGGAGCTTCTGGGCAATATGACAAAAGCATACATATTCATTAAAGCAATCTTTTATTAACTTTGTTCGAAAAAAAATTTACTGAGGGGAAAAATAGACCACCTGTAATTTAAAAACCCATTTTCTCCAGTCCCTTAAGCTACTCTCAGATGTAATAATACTCCAATAACAACAAGATCATCCTGCACTAATACAGAGCCTTTCATCCTCAAGTGCTTTAAAAGCTACTTCATCCTCCTCTTCCAGAATTTCAGGCTGCACAAGGAGAACTTGTTTATCTCCTCTGGCCCATGGCTGAGACCCATGGCTGGGACTTTGCAAAAGGGCAGACTTTATCCAGCACTGCCACACACACAGGACTGTTATCAGCTCAGAAAATACTGGATGGGGTAGGGGGGAGGATTCAGGCCACGGTTCTGCAAGATGCATAGAATACATTTTTAAGCTCAAAGCATCACAGCTACATTACACAAACCAGCTGCCTGGTACCAACCCAACCCATGACTTTCCAAGGAGTGACTTTGTGCCAGAAGACTTCATCCCTGATCAAACATGAGTTGCACAGCATCAACCTGTGGCTGTGCTTGTGCACACACACTTGACCATGGAAAAAAGTTTGTCCATCCTAGATATCTGTTATGGGGATCCAATACTTAATTAATTAACTGAATTTTTCCAATGAGTTCATACATTTCTGTGTGCTTATTTGGTTGGATTTAGGCAACCTGAAGAACAGCAATCTAGAATTTGACACAATTCCCCCAAATAACTCCATGCTACAAAAAGCTGTGAGTCAAAGTGAGTATTTTCAGGCCATCTCAGATCTTTGAAAAGCTTGTTGGGCAAAGCACACAGCCCCAGCAGGACACAAGCTTCAGGTTTGGCTGCAGGATGCTGAACAAACAATTCTATCTCCTGCATTTTTAAAGGCTCATATGTGTATATATATGTATATAAGCACAAACACACACACAAGTGCCAGCTGGATTTCTGTGATCCCCCCATGCTGTTTCCTTTAAAAGGAAAGAGGAGAATACAGCCAATTTTACACACACAACAACTTCCACATGTGTATAACCATCCTCCCTGAAGGGAGAGTTATGGTGCATGGGGAGAATAAATCATCCCAGGCGTATTTGGGGATGTCCCACACTCCCTCATCACTCCCTCAGGAAACAGAATGTGAAGAAGCTAAAATAAATTGGAGAGATGAGCAGTAATTTATTTGCCTGTCTGGAAAAGATAATTTAACTACTCAATTAAATATTGCCTAGAGCCATACTATTAGAGTTGCACTTCCCATCTGTAATAGAGACGGATCTTGTGCTCTTATTACTGGTCTTCATGCTGTCTGCTGCTTAAAAATTCTGATTTAATTAGATGATACCTTCCACAAATGCTGAGCTATTGGCACATGATAATTCAAACAGTATCTAGGAATTTCTGCCATCCAAAAAACCTTCTGTAGGAATCATATGTTCTCATCTCTCTGACACATGATAGCAGGTTGCAAGCAATGCTGAATAAACTGATGATATATTATCTCTTGTATTATTTTGAAGCACAAGGCTCCAGTCTGGACTCTTTTCTGTCATTTTTTTTCAATGGTTTTAACCCACGACCATCCGCAATTCAGATAGTTCTACAGTGTATTTTTCATTGATTTCTCTGAAGTGTTGATCCAATATTGAAACAGACCATTTTAACACTGAATTAAGAAGCAAATACCCCTGCTATGAAGAGCTATAATTATGATTGCAGTTATTGCATCTAATTATAGCTGCCTTGAAACAATCCAGTTAGTTGGAGAGGTTTATGAGTGGTGCCTGGATGGGCGGTCAACTCCTTGATATGCTCAAGTACATTTAGTCATTTCCTTGTCAAAGATGATGCTGAGGAACCCTTCAGGAGCATTAAAATGGCACATCAAACACATGCCTTAAAGACTTGCTGCAACACCATTGTGGAGGAGGTGGGTTCTGCAGTGGGCACAGAGCCCTCAGGTACCACCAGTTCTTCACTAGCTTGTAGGCAAGAGGAAGTAACTCCATCTTCCAGCCACTGGGACAGGGACTTCTATGTGTGGAAGAGGTGTATTTCACAAAGGGCTGTTTTCAGAAGCTCCTGGCAGTGCCTCCCATCTCCTTGCTCCCCTTTTGCCCCACCTGAGCCCACAGCACAAAATTCCCTGCAGCAATTGCAAACCCCCAGAGTTTAAGGGGTTAAACCCCTTAAATCTGCTTAGTGGTCCCACCTGAGAGCTGAAAACCTCCAAGATCCAGACTTTTGGGTTCAGAGCATCTCCTCCAGTGCATCTGTGCCCTCTGCTCTCCGTGCATCCTCAGCAGTGCCTGGGGGAGGCATCGCTGGGAGCATCAAGGTGCAGGCTGTGGGACACACCAGCTGTGCTGCTGGTCTCAGGGTGTCTGAAATGCAAACAACCAGCTTTAAATGTGAAACAGGAGATTCTCCCCTAAGTGATAGCTTCCTATTTGCAATAGTAATATGAAGATACATTCCAGTAAGGCCTTTAAATATACCATAAAAGTAGAAAGGAGTGGAGGGGTGGGAAACCCGTCAATGATCAGAGTACAAGAATATTGCTTGTAGTGATGCTGCTCCTCAATATTTCCAGGCTAAAAGCATACTACAAACATCAACCATCACACACTCCCCTTAGACCTCTGTCCAGGATTATCACCCTTTATGCACAAGAGAGACAGGAGGATGGACCCAAGGAAATACTCCATCAGAGAGCAAGCAACACAAGTCATGAACAAAAACCAGATGACTCGCTTTCCCCCAGCTCTCATCTGCTTTAACCATAGTCCATGCTCTGTAGGATGATGAAGAGAAGCAGGCAGAATGCTGTCAGGCCTACATTCACATTTATGGACTAGTTTAATCAGTTCCTCCATTTGCTTTGTCAGATGATCTGAAAGGTCCCTTCCAACCTAGATGACTATGACTATGATCTTCCATCTCTTCCTCCTCTATCCACCCCCACCATCTGCCTAAGAAACCCATCTGCTTTAAAGCTTGGAGGAATTTACATGCCACAGAGAATTTTGCACCATACATCCAGCTGAACAAGGTGGGTCATTCCACATTCACTTGTGCCTGGGAGAAACACTTCATGCTCCAGATCCCAATGACATGGCTCCTCAGGAGATCCATCCCCCTTGTTCAATGGGAAAACGGACACACAATTTAATTCACTGATTTGTGGTATTTTCCCCAACCCTTAGGGCAGAAAATAGGAAATTCCCTTTGGTAATTGCTGTGTGAACACAACACAGAATCAGCCTTTAAACTCTGTCTTGATGAAGACACTAACTTTGGGGGACATGGAAGGATTTCCATATACAATGAACAGATCTTTTCTGGCTGTCTGGGGCCCTCAGCAAAAAATCTTGAAGAATGAGAAGCAGTATTCTCCATCCCATTTCATCCAGATACAAATCTCTTGTTGTTCAGGTCAGTTTTGTCACCCTATTAAATTCTTTACATTGACAATGTCAACACTGGATGCACAGTGCGTTGTGATTTCTTTATATTGTGGTGATTTGTGTGGGTGAGCCACAGGAATCAGCTAGGGACAAAAAGGATGATGGAAGATGCAAAAATATCTGTTTAGATTATTTGAATTATTTTTGTTTGAGTCAGTTTTACTCTGCTGCTGCTTGTCTAGTAGCAGTGTTTTATGGAAGAACTTTGGACAACTCATTCAGCCTTCAGACACCCCCAGTGATGACTTAGTAGCTCTTATACAAACAACCCTCAGTACCTTCTACATGCACTAGTCCCTGCTGGTTTAATGAAATCCCACGTAGACAAAGCCAGGAGGCTGACTTCCCTCAAAGATTAAAAAAAAAAAGGAATTAAAAAAACAATCTAAAAGATAATTCCTTCACTGTTAGATTTGTAAGAGAAGCTCTTCACTTATATCAGATCCCTGGGTACATGCGCAGATGTTTCAGCCATATGAAACAACAAANTCCTTCACTGTTAGATTTGTAAGAGAAGCTCTTCACATATATCAGATTCCTGGGTACATGTGCAGATGTTTCAGCCATATGAAACAACAAATGGCACACTTCACACAATAACTAGTTTTTTTTCCTGTGTAAGGCCAAAATTCACAAAAACATAAACATGGCCTGTCCTAGCCTGCTAAGGACACAGTGGGTTTCTGCTGCCTTCAGCTCTTCTTGCCAGACTAACTGCCCACCATCCAAACAGTGGTTCAGATTCTCCTCTCTTTCCAGACCACCTTCCTGGTTACCCTGGTACAATTCAAGCTCTGCAGGAAACACCTTTCTTCCAGAGCAGTGTGCAAGCTCAGGCATATCCAATAATCTGGATAACTTCCTGAAACCAAGAACTTCTCCTTGTCTTCTTCCTGCATAGTGGTGGTTACTTCACACAATATAATGGCCTTGTGATTAGCAAATGAAATTAGAAATAAGCACCGTTCATCTTGGTTGAACAGCCAGGTGTTTGATCACAGTGTCTGGTGCCTCTGCTGGAAGATCAATAGCAATAAATTAAGTGCTGCTCGGCCTCTGGCTCATCAGATCCCATTCCCTCTCCCCAACTCAGATGCGTCTGTGGTGGAAGAGACTGATTGCAAATACCTGCTGCCAGCTTCCTGTCCAGGCATCCTTTAGCAGCCGTGTGCATGTTGAAAGCCACCAGCTTAGTGAGTCTCACAAATGCCAGACACCTCTCCTGTCTGCTTAGTTTTTGCATTTGTGAAAGTCATTTGTAGGGCAAAGAGTTTTTTTCTGGCTGCTGGAGGAAAAGTTGCTAGCTCAGATGAAATTCAGTACAAGCACTTGAGATTGAAAAGGTCACGGCTGTTAGACTGGGCAAAATTTAATTCTTTTTTGGTTATAACAGCCACAAGGAGGGAAAGAAAACTTGCAGGCTCCAGCCTGACTCACAAGGAAATAAGAAAACAGATCTACAGGATCTTTTAAGCTTATAAACCACAAAGCAGATCAGTGTGCTTGACGATGTAGGATCATGGATAAGTATTTCAAATCATTAAAAAAATCCCCAAATGGAGAAAATCAGGATAGCTGCTGAGATTAGGGAGGGTTTCACCCAAAATAATTTCAAGTGGCTGCACACATCACAGAAGACAGAGAGGGCTGAAGACCTTACAGCCCGTGACAAGAAGGATTTTGCTCACTACAATAAAAACTTTGTTGTGGCTTTGTGAAGCTGTAATTGAAACCCACAGTCTCGGCCAGGTAGGAGTAGGTAGCTTTGGAGGATGTGCTAATCAAAAGGTAGATTCCTTTTCAAACAAAGCCTTTCTATGCTGATTTCCAAAGCATTTATGATTTTGCTGCTTTTCACACTCCATAACATATACTCAAACTTTGCCAGCTTCCCCAGGGCTTCAAGCTTTATTTCCTACTTGTTCTACTTGCAATGTCACTGCTTTGCTTGACACAAATATTTCCAGCCAGCTCCTGAAACACAAACCTGCCATTTCCAGTAGAAATATGAACTGGAGCGTTTGCACATCAATAAAAACCTTGGATTTATGGGGTTTTTTTATTCTTCAAAGTAGGTACTCTACTTACAGACAACTTTCTGCTTCCTAAATGCCTGTCAGAAACAGGAATTCACATAACATAAGTATTTGGAGAGAGACAACTCTTTCAGACCACTGCTGGAAGTTTATTGAAGGAAACGGTGTTTATATGAAAGAATGTTTGTTTGGGAGGAAAAAAAAATAAAACAGAGATACATAGATATGAAAGGATAAAATCTGTTTATTTTTGGGTTCTGCTTCTCAGCTTCTTACCTAAATAAAAGACTCTTCAGCTCTAAAGGATTAGGGCTGTGAAGCCCTGGACACCTACACAGTTTCTCTGACCCCTGCAGGAGCATGGAGCTGTGAACCAGGGGAAGCAGCTGGTGGCTCTCTGCAGATCTGGGTGACCATTGTCAAGTTCTCATGGCAATACAGGGGTTCAGCTGTGGGGTGAAGGAAGCTGTGCTCCCCATGTGCTGATGGCTGGGGGATGTGGACAGAGAACCAGCACCCCAAAAGCTGCAGTATCCCCATGGTGAAACAACACACAGAGCTTTGCTGGCCAGGCTTGCTTTTTTTCTCCAGGTTAACAGCACTAATTTATATGTTCCCCAGCAGTGATGGCAGACATTTGTTTCTCCTGGCTGGGCTTATAAGGCTGTCATCAGTATAAATTTGCTACCTGCACACTGCAGGGAAGCTCAGGGAGCTCTGTGGAGATGTTGGATAGAGAAGAGCTATTGCCAAACATGACAGCTCCCAGGTGCAGATACATGCATCTCACCTAGCACTGCCATCCTGAGCATTTTATTATTTAAACTATTTCTTTTGTTTATGACATAGAGGCTCGGTAGTTTAATGTGTTAGATAGAGAATGCCTCATCTATTAAAAAAAAGGGGGGGGAAGCCCCAAGCCCACATATTTCACTTTTCTTCTGTGATTCTCTAGGCAGCTCTAGAGCTGCTTACTGAACAAGGTTGTTAGTGGAAGTCAAACTTATCTCCTTTTCTTCCTCAGGAGCAGGACTTGGTCCCTGGCCCAAAGTCCAGCCACTCTCAGTTAGGAGAGCATCGCACTTCTAATCTGAGGGTCAGGGGTTCGAGTCCCCGTCCAGGTATGAGGCTTGTCAGAGTTGGGCTGATGGTTGGACTAGATGATCTGAAAGGTCCCTTCCAACCTAGATGACTATGACTACCTACCCTGAGGCAGACCACCGAACAGCTGCCACCCTTTGGCCTAGGATCTGGCTTGCCCTGGGGAAGCTGAGGTAGTGAAGGATAAAGGATGCTGACTGGCCTCCAGGGAAAAAGGGAGCCAGACTTCCCTCCATGGACTCTTCTGGGCACAGTGACACGACAAAGTTGAAACACAGGAAGTTTTGGGGTTGTTTTTTGCTTGCCCCATCCCTATGAGGGTGCTTGAACACAGGAAGAGGTTGCCCACAGAGGTTGTGGACTCTGTCTGGAGAGTCCCAGGTTGGGGATGGCACTAAGCAGCTTACTCCAAGCAGGGCTGGACCAGCCCACCTTGAGAGATTCCTGCTCACCTCAACCATCCTGTGATGGAGATTAGATGAGGCCCACAGCCAACCTAAGAATAACCTCTTGCCTGGTGCAGATGCATTGCTCTCTATGCTCTTATAAGATGAAAGGTGATACATCTTCAACTTGTCCTTAGGCAAAGAAGAAACACTGTGAAGGACATCACTGGCATACATTAAAAAAACAAACCAGCCAGCTTTCCATATCTTCTGGGCATACTTTGTTCTTCTTAGTGAAAGAGAGACTGCAGAATAACCAATGCATTCAGGGACCTGATTTCTTCAAACAAGACAGCTCAAATGACTCATCCCATATTCCTGGCACAAGCTGCTGCTGGCTCTTGCATGCTAAGTGAGATGGGCAGGATAATACTGTACATGAATTGAGAGCTGGATTTGATCATGCCAATTACTTGCAGAGATTAGCCTTTGCAAACACATTTTCTACAACCAAATCAGTCACTGGCCCTGTTCGAGCTCTGCTTGTTCCCTCACCTCCTCTGTCAGCTACCATCCTACAGGAAAGCCACCAGCTTCTTCACATGCTGAGCTAGCTCAGCAATTCTCACACCTTGATTTTGATTTCTATGTCTGTTTGCACAGTTAGGGCATACCTAGCATAGAGATCCTGTTTGCTTTTCATTCTACCTGCTGCATTTTAACAAACTGAATCCAGAGCACACAAGAATGAAGTCTTTATTCCAGACAGGACAGAGACATGACATGTTTCTGCACTCACTGACAACCTTGACACACTGTAGGTGTCACTGTTTATATTTTATCATTCTAGAACAAGAATAAAGCAAGTCAGTGACCCCTGTTTGACTGAAAATTGTTTTCTGCATTGTCCAAACACACAGATTTGGAAAGATAATTAGCCCACTACTTCCGGATGACAACTTCAAATTTAACTACAAGATCTCTTTCTCTTTGCAGCTGAACTCCAGATTGTGTGCAGCCCAGATGCACACAGAGCAGAGAAGATAACCAGGAAGGCTTCATCACAAGGCTTATGCCTCAATTTCTCACTACAGAGAGAAAGGCCAAGTAGTGTCTCCATCCTGGGTGGGCAGGAGAGGAATGAAAGTCCACACAGCCCAGGTGCAGTTACAGCCACCCCTAGAACTGCAACAGCCCATCCACAATTACACACCTGGCTGACCTGGGAAGCAGGATGAAAAGCAAAGCTGAAAAGCTACCACCTTCTGAGGCCATCTACCCTGGGAAAGTGCTGGGGAGAAACTGGTCTGTACACCCCAAGCACAAGACAGGGCACTCAGCTTTCCACATCACCCCCTACCTTCAGCTACCAGTATTTGTGGGGGCAAACTTTGCCCTCTCTCTATCTTCCCTGCATTCAGGTGGAGGATGCTGCTTGCTGAGCTGCTCCAGGAGAGCTGTGCTGATGTGCAAGAGGGACAGCTTACAGGGTCAAAGGCACACCAGGATGTCTGGGGAGCCAGGAGTCCCTAAAGCACCAGTAGAAAGTGGTAGAAAAGCATAGTTCAAACAAACAACATGATAAAAAGAGCAACTACAGCCCAGCAAGCCAAGCTTAACAGCCACAGGATCACAGACCTCTACCTGCCCCTGCTTGAGTGTAGCCAATTTAAAAATAAGCAGCTGGGGAATTGGATTGGTCCCAGTGAGGGTAAATTGGGTAATGGTGAGTCATGCAGCGAGTAATGAAGAAGGAGAAGCTGGTAACCTGGATTCATTTGTGGACCTGAGAGGTTAACACCAAAACTGTACTTGAGTGCTTGCTTGGAAATTTATCTCACAGGTTCCCTCTCTTTCCCACAGAGATTTGAGCTACCCTGTAAATCCAGCTCTTCCTCTCTGCAGACCCAACAGAACAGCTCTGATCTCTTTAACAATACTTGTTTATTTGATCTTGCAGCAGCTTTCTATCAAGTCATCCCTCTTCCTCATGGTTTCCACAGTGCATCAGCAGCAACAACTATTTGTTCAATCATTCTTTCATCTGTGAGAAAACATCACAAGCCCTTGCAAATGTTTGTCAAGTGTGCAAACCAACCTGCACAAACTCTCTTACAGGAGTGCAGTTGGAAGCCTCTGCACAGGTCACTGCAAAGCCTGGACCTGGCACAAGATACATATGTCAGGAACAAAACAATGCCCAAACTTCCACCTTCCTGCTTCATAAGTGGCCCTGCATTGCACCTGCTGTCAGTCTCTATTTAATATGATCTCTACTAGAAAGTACTGAAATAGGAGATAACTTACTCATGGAATAACAGTCAGACCCAAAAATCTGCACTCTTGGCCTCAAAATACAGTCAATCACGAACTGCAAACCTTGCTTGACTCAGAGTTCATAGATGTTCAGTCTAATGGCCTTAGCTTAGACACATATTTCTCTTCATTTTTTTCCCCATCATAATTATAGAGTAATTTGGAAACAATCCAGGCATGTTTTGCTCTAGATAAAAGTCATCAGTTTTTATTAATATAAGCAGGTATGATATGTCTTTCGAGACAAGGTCTCAATTCAGGCTTTTCCCAATCAGAAACTGTATCCTTTCAGCACTTCTGGCTCAGTGCAGAAGACAATGGCAACTAGTTCTCTACATTTACATTCCTTTAGCTTATACAATTATATATTAATGTAGGCTGCAAATTAGTCAAGGCCAAGACATTCTGTGTTATTGTGCTGCCATTAAGATGCTAGTTCCTCCCTGAGTGCTCTTGCTGGTACTGCACAAATCAGTGGTGAATCGAATTTCAGACAGGTCCCCCAGGGCACTCAGGGAAGTAGCCACATTATTGGGGTTTTTTGTTCCCCCACCTCTGTAATCCTCAGCTCTTCCCCTTCTGGCCGAGCTGGGGTTGCTGCATTTCACACTAAAGGGATCAACTGCATCTGTGAAGGTGTCAGTGGAGCAACACATGCCTGGGGGAGGCTCTTTTTAAAGAACACCACACTTGAGTTTCCAGCAGACGTGGAGGACCCGAAACACAGTATTAAGCTGCTTGCCTCTATCACCAACTCATGTTAACCAAGCTATTGACTTAAGACCTCAGGTCCCCTTCTTAAGAATGAAGCTTATTTTGGAAATCTGCATTTTTACAATCCATTGACTGTGATTATCCATACACTGATCTAAACCAAGAGGAATACAAAGGAAACCAGGAGAGGAAATAGCCCAATCATAAAGTTGTCCTCAGGGAAATCTCATGCAAAGGTTGTACAGCCTTTGTGAGTCTAGTGTTACCTCTCACTAGAGGTTCAGACAACCCACCAAAAGATTTTGAGGTGACTACACAAAATTAAAAATAAATCTGGATTTCTGAGCAAGCTGAGAAAAGAGATCCCAGTTGTTCCTGCTGCCATGCCTGGTCAGAACCTGCTACAATGACAGGACTTGGGGCAATGGATGCAAGTTGGAACACAGGAGGTTCCACAGGAAAGAACTTCTTCACAGTAAAGGTGACAGAACACTGGAATGGGCTGCCCAGAGAGGGTGTGGAGTCTCCTTCTCTGGAGACATTCAAAACCCATCTGGATGCCTGCCTGTATGACTTAGTCTAAGGTGCCCCTGCTCTGGCAGGGGGATTGGACTCTATGACCTCTTGATGTCCCTTCCAATCCCTGATATTCTGTGATTCCGTTCCTTGCCTGATGGGTCTGTTGGCATCTACAAAGAGCTGAGATGATGAAATTTCCATAAATGCCTGTAAACTGAAGCTTTACTCCTCTCTAGTATGTGGGAATGAAGTTTTTATAGTTGTGACAGCATTTGGAATATTAATCCTTCAGATATAATCAATCCACAGCGTTTGCAAAGTCCACCTGGAAATATTCATTGGAACAGGCTGTTTCTTGGAAAAATAGTACAACTTTTATTTCTGTTTTACACTACACCTATATCAACATATCCAGTATATGTATAATAACTGTTATGATTATTTCATGTGCTGGTTATAGAGCCTCTACTTTTTATTTACTTAATATAAAACAAAAAAAGTGCCAATACCATCCAGTGTAGATAAGGGATTTCTAGCAAAATGAGGTTGTGATTGAGATTTATTCAAATTAAAAACAGAAATAAAGTCAAGAAAGCAATCAAAAGCATATTTAGTGGACTCTCAGATGATTAACCAGCATGACCACAGAGCCAAACCTCTATTCAGTCTTTTAACTGGTTCATTAGTTTCTCTTGGCATGAACTAATTTACAAACCTCTAGCTGACCTTGACATTTGAGAAAAGTGAATTCTGACAACACCTTGTTTAATATTGAGTAAACCTTAATTGACAGAGTAGGTTGAAACAGAGACTCATATGTTGTCAGTCCTCCTCAAAAGCTCAGCTTTATGAGAATGAGTGCTAACGAATTTGGGCTTGTATCTGTCCCATATTTAAATTCTGCCATAGATCAAGCCCTATTTTACAGAATACAGAATATTATGTAGCCTTAAGCAATGCATTTTTACTTTCTTCAGACCTAGAATTTAATGTAGGACAGTCTCCCTGCCCACAGAGTTAAACAAGTGTCCAAATGTTTTGCAAAGTTAGGACCCTGATCAATCTTACATCTACTGGTTTCTACTCACATCAGTTTGTATTTGACAACTCAACCAACATTCCTTTAATCCTCTTGCATTAGTTACATTAATTTGATAATATTAAATTATCTTCTATCAATTTCTCATAAATATAAATTGCCTTAAAAAGCCAAACCTTACATTTCAGTTAATGTTTCTAAGTGACAGCATTACGCTTCCCCATCTTATCATTTACAAAAATCCAGACACTTACGAGCAAGAAAATGAATAATTAAGAATGTAATAAATCCTATATTACCAACTTAATAAACACATTAAAAAGTAGGAAGCACATTTCACTTCAGTGTAACAATCCAATTACAATTTCAAGGGCAGTTTGTGGGTGGAGGTAATTATTTCTACCACTTCCACTTTGGGCAAACCACAGCTGGATTGCCCTGTCTCAGTCTGGAAACAGAGGGGGGGTTTTTTTCCCCTCCTTCCTCCAGGATCTGTTGAGAAATATAGGAAGCACGAGAGGAGAGTGGGACTTGCTCTTTTTTTCCAGCTACAGCATCTTCCTCAGTTACTCATGGCAGGGTCTTCACATTCTATAGCCCTGACCTGGCTGTAGAGAAGTGGTCTTTGAATACTTGTGAATAACTCGGGGCCAAATGAGGACAGGCAAGAGGAGGCTGGTTAAAAGCAGAGAGTTCCTTTCCCCTTCCTAGAGAACATTACCAGCTTTCTCTGGCAGCATGAGATAAAAGACAGCCTGTCAAACATGCAAACGATCTGGGACATCACGAAGAGAAAGAAGAATATTGCATTGGAAAGGCTACCAGGAATTGTTTTGAAATGCACTGCAGCCCTTCACAAAGCTCAATGCTCTAAAACAAACAAACGAAAACCAAAACCAGAAACCAAAACACACATTTTGGGCTCTGAGAAGTAAAAACAGCAGTTAAAGCATTTTTTTTTATTTAAGCCATTCCTCTAATTGAAGATATACAAATTTACCCAAACAAAGCTTTAAGAAATATCACTGACTGATGTGCTGAAGTTCAGCTAAGTTACCATTTCATTAAATGAGATGATGAGTAATTTGCTGAGAGCAGGGAATTCGAGAAAGATCTTTCTGTTTTGAACATGCTGTACGAGTTAAAGGATTGCAACAACACTCTCATCCCTATGGGCAAACAAAAACATCCCTGTGAGCTGCTGTGACAGACAAACTGCCTATCAGGTAAGAGACTTAAGCTTTAACAAGCTACTCAAAGAAGAAAGAGGCTCTCTAGAGACCAGTTTTGAATCTCCAACTGGGATTCACTCTTATTGGTGAGCACTTACGGACACTGCTAGAGCCAGCTGCCAAAAATGTGGGCAAAAATAATTTTTTTTTCTTCCCTTCTCCAAGCCAAAACCTGTTGGCCACTGCAGTAGGCAGCTCTGGAGAGGCACTGTCAGTAGCTCTGGGCTACTTTCCTACAAGAGGGAAGAGAGCAGAAGCTGTAGGAAATCACTCCAGGTTCTAAGAGTTAACTGCATGCAGTAGATTTCTTTTACATTGCCATAATGAATTATGAAGACTACATTCTCACTGCAGTGGTGAAGAGGATTTCTGTTTTAATTTATTACTGCTGGACAGTTTCATTTTGCTGTAACAAATCACTCCAGGGCAGACATGGTAAGGACTATCAGCTGGGTAATTTCTGTCTTTCACAAGACTGTTAGGGATACCTTTGAACAAGACTTTCCAGTCCAGCATGATCAAGCATTCAGACTGAATTTAAAGATGAATCATTTTCGTATCATGTTTCAGCCTTTTGAAGAATGTTTTCTAAAAAGACCGACTGATGTGATCACGCCTAGGCAGTAGGACTCTGTTCTCACTTAGCAATGATGGTTACAATTTCAGATGACACAAGGAGAAAGAAGAGTAAATATATGGAATAAGCTCCCTAAGCCCCCCTTGGAAGAGGGCCTGGGCCACATGTAACACACCAAGGTGTGATCCCCATATCAGCAACATTATTCTGTAAAACAAAACCTAAAAAAGCCCAGAAAAAGTTAGATGGGAACATTGTTTGCTTGCACAGGGCCAGCATCCTCAACAGCATCTCCATTTAATGATTCATCTCTTGTAAGCCCTTTTATAAGCAGATGGAAAATGAGAAAGATGGCCAAGTACAACTTTGACAGCACCAGAGCTTATTGAAAATGATGGGGAGGTTACAATGTAAAACACCTTATTAAAAAGAAGGGACAAGTCCTTTTGGGAGCCTGCCACTGCTCCTGATTCATCAGCACATTTTCTCTCTCAGAAGCAAAAGTTACCCCAGTGCTTCTCAAAGGGACTCAGCGAGCAGGATCTGCAAGGGGTCACTGAATTCATTGCCCAAAGGTGGGAAACGAGTTCCTCATACTCAGCTTGGCACTGTATGGACCATTAACTGAATGAATCTCTGAGTAAATTGCAGCCTGACCTAGAAAACCCCTGCTCAAGGGACCACAACAGCAGTAAGTAGGTGGCAGGAGGGATGGGAAGACCATTGAGCCCTCTCCTTATTGCACACAGTTGGAGCAGCATTGAACCCAACCCCTCCACATTGTGCAGGAAGGGGAACTTCAATAAAATTGCGACAGGGAGGAGGAAGTGCACACAGTTTAATATCTCTGCAAAGGCTGGCTGCTAGCAGCTAACTAACATCATCTCCAAAATATTTTGAAATGAGTCAAAAACTACTGTATGTGGCTGCTGAAAGATGTATGGGTGAGAAAGACAGTGCTTAGCACCCAAAGCCCAGCCTAAGGCTGGCTGCTGAGCCAACACATGTACCTCACACAGTCCCTCTGTGCCAGAGGTGCTGACAACAATCCTCAGACTTTCCAAAATGAGACACAACCAAGCAGGTTCCTGCTGCCTGGCCCAGCAGTGATGGCTCGCTCTTCAGCCTTCACTGTGCCAAAACCCAACAATGCTGCCAAGCAATTTCTCCCTCCCCAGAAATTTCAAAGCACAACACTAATTAATGTAAAAAAATCTGCCTTGGAACTCCCTCCTGATACCCTTGAACAGGATTCACTTTTGATAGGCTCCCATTTTATGCCTGCATTCGCCTGAGTTAAACAGCACCATTCCATAACTGCTGCCCCTTGGTTTAGCAGGGCTGTTGATTGCTGTTACTACTGTAACCCCTCAACCATTTCACCAGCTGCTTTTTGATAACTTTTATTTCACCTTTTCCCCTTAACTCTAAGTTTTATTCTTTCTTTTTAGTCTCATAAGTTGCTGCAGATCAAATACTTTCCTCTCAGAAGCAGGCATAGATCATGCAGCAGAAGTTACCAGCAGTTATCGGATGATGCACTTGATCAGCCAAGCACTGCTCTGACATATGCCTTCCAACAGATTAGCTGCCATAAATTTTAATCACTCAGAATTACAATCAGGGTAAGTTGGCCCTGAGCCGTGGCTGAGGCCTGGGTAGAGGATATTTAAAAGCAGCATTTGAAAGTTGGATGCATTTGAGAAGGGCCTTTTGGAAAGAGGATGGCAGGTCTAGGAGCAATGGATGCAAATTAGAAGAGAGGAGATTTAGACAGGATAGAAGAAAGAAGTTCTTTCCTGTGAGCGTGGGGAGACACCGGGACAGGTTGCCCAAAACTGTGGATGCCCCCCCTCTCTGGAGATGTTTAAGGCCAGGCTGGATGAGGCACTGAGCAAACTGGTCTAGTGGGAGGTGCCCTGCCCATGGCAGGGAGCTTGGAACTACATGATCTTTAAGGTTCCTTACAACCCAAACCTTTCTCTGATTCTATGAATTACAGCTCCTGCCTATACTTACAGATGCAGTTTCCCAGACAGAAAGGAGAGAAGTGGGGAGGGGGTTTGCAATATAAAATGCAGAGTAAAATCACATGATACAAGCAAGATCAGCAACAAGTCTCATGGTACACAGCAGCAAAGGGACTTTACCAAAGTTTGGTCCCTACTGGTAAAGAGATAGTGGTGTTTGTTTGGTTTATTTTAAGCTAACCATAAACTGCAATAAAAGGCTATTTGAGGGGCTACTGTCTGGTACACAATCTTTGCCAGCACCAGAAGAACATCAGTTCAGCCCAGCGGTCAGGTTGCCACCAGGATCTAAACTTCCCCTAGAGCCCCTAGAGCCAGGATCTAAACTTCCCCTAGGAGCACTGCCAACAGGATCTTGAGAAGATCCTTAGGTGTTACTATTGCAAATATTTACAGCCCATAATGCAACTGCATTATTACTCAGCTTCTGGTTACATTACAGTGTTGTTTCACCTTACAGTAATGTTTGAGAGCTCACAGAAACATCTGATAGATGGCCATTTCATTAATAAACTAAACATGAGATCAATCTGTTTGTCATGACGTACTCTTGCTTCCAATATAATCCTAGTGGTGTGTTAACCCCTGTTCTCTCTGGCCTTCACATAGACTCACTTTCAAAAGCATCAGAGTTTAGTCTCAGGATATCATTTTCAGGGCTTTCAATTCAGTAGAAATTACTAACTTCAAGAGCACAGTGACAGAAGATATCTGAAGAGCATATATCACATTAATAACTGCTACATAAACCTCAGATTGCTTCCAAGTTAACAGAAAGCATCTCAAAACCAGACGTCATTTCTGTTCTCTTGTTTTCCAACTGTGCCACAGTCAACTGGCTTATTAGGTATTACTCAGCCCTCTCACAGGGCAGCTCCTCCTGGCAAAAGGAAAGAAAAGCAATGGGGACATTCAGCAGCTCAGCAGGAAAGGTCCTGGGACAAGTGGGCTCTGTCACACATCCTGGGACAACTGGAACACAGCCCTCAGCCTCACATCTCCTGTGAACCAAGATTAATCTTTCCAAACATCTTCTGAACTGCAGAGAGGCAAGTTCTCAGCCTGAAGAATAATCTATCAGTGAGCCATTAGTCAAGTCCATAAAACGCCAGATTCCCTCAAGTCATCTTCACAAAAAAAGTGCAAAAGTAAGCTTATTTCTACAAAAAATGTTATGATTTGTGCTTTGCTTTTCTCTACATGCTCTTGGTCTGAGGGAAAAGGTTCACTGTGTGGCATTCCTACTCTCAGTATTCCTCGCTTTAGGACCTGTAACAAATTTCTAGTGCAGATGGGGCTTGAAATGTAATAAAGAAGATTCAAGGAGTTATGAGAAAAACTTCCTCACAAGGCAGGGAAGAGCTGAGAGAGGAGCAGACCACCATGAGAGACTGTGCTCCATGTCCTGGCACTTCTGGAGAGAGCTCCCCATGAAGGGCTCTGCCAGTGCCCATGATGGTGCCCCGCTGTGCCAGTTTGATCCTGGACCAACCAGTGCAGCACCCCAAAGGGTTTATACCAGTTTATGTCATCTCAGACTGAGATGGAAGCTCGTTTTCAGAGAACACTTGTGGGATTTGTTTAAGCACTCATGGCAACACGGCAGAGCGCACTGCAGTGACTCTAGAACCAGTTGAGTAGTGACTGGTTATAAAAACACATCATCAGTCACAAACCTATGGGCCTGCATTTGTTACAGGGTTAGAGGGGGCTGTGACAGAGATCTGACAGGGTGTTTTCTGCAGGATTTCTGTTCAGTCCTGGCAAATAAGAGGCATCAAACCAAGGTGGCTCCAGCCTTGGAGCCATGCTGGGGCTGACTCTCCAGCTGCATCGGTGGATTTACAGTAAAAACAACAATGTGGCCCCATAGAGATGACTTGCTACATGTCTGATTTTACTATTATTATGAAAACATGCAGACAAAACAAGTGCTTGTCCAATGTAAACCTGTGGCATTCCTCATCCTAGTTCATTCTTTTGTTTCTTGTCCTGTTCCTGCCTTGGTCAGTTCCCAATGTGGGTCATTCTCAGTCTCCCCTTTTCCCCACAGCCCATCACTCATCTGTAGTCAGGATCCACCACAGAAGGCTTAAACATTAATAAAATCAATTTCCCCTGAGAGTTCTTCTGCAAGTGATGAGCAGAGAGGGCCTGGGAAGTGACAGCACTCTCAGGAAAAAGCAGCAGGTTTCAGGAGCTGCTTGTACTTTGTGTGAGAGCAGATTGCAAATCAGAGAAGGGCTTAAACTCAGATCTCCTGCACCTCAAAGGCACCACAGAACCACCAGCTAGTGTGGGACAGTGTCACTGTACCTCCTATTCTTCTTCTCACCCCCTCTACTATTCAGTTGCTACTATTCAGTTTTTCTCATAGAAAAAGTATGCTGTTTTAGCTGAACTCCTCTGCTCTGCATTTCCCTTCTTAGGAAACTTCACCCAGTGCATCCACTGCCAGGGCACAAGCCCTGTTTGCAATACACCTCCTGCAACTGAAGGGAGCAGCTCTGGGATTGCCTGTGTCTGTGCAGCTCCTGCTCATCTCTGTATTTCTCAGAGAGGGAGGATGAAGCAGCTGTGCTGATCATGTCCCTGCAGTCACTACAACTAGTTCAGCAAAAGCTTTTGCTCTCCCACAGCCCAGAAGACTCTCATAGGGTAGTTTTCAGGCTCAGATTCACCATCTGCCAGTAAACCTCACTGCAGCAGTGCACAGATGTGCTAACATCACTGTAAAATCAACAAAAAATAAAACCCCATTTGTTTTCTATCTGGCAAGCTATCTTATTTGCCTAATTGACTCCTGGTTTTCCATAAAATCAAGCCTGTGCAGGGGCCAAAGATGTAAAAAATTCAGCCAAAACCACTTATCAAGGCTATCATGAGGCTGAAAGGTCACTGCCCTCAGGTAAAACACTGCCTGGCTGCTATAACCAGCCCTACATTTCCACTAAATACAGTCAATTAAAGTACCAGGGTTCACTGGCAAAAGATTTTACAATCACATGACATTTGAGACCTTGAGTATTTTCTATAACTGTAGGACCAAAGACAATCGAAACCTTCTGTGAACTGAAAAAGTCAAAAAGCTTCTTGCACCCAGGGACTGACTCATTCAGACTGAAAATTTTGACCTTGAAAGTATTCTGTTACATGAATACACTGTCAGAAAAACATTTTTCTTCCTTCAAAAGTCAAAATATGATTATATCCATTATTTCAAAACAATTCTTTTTAATTTAAAAAGCTGCCATTTCCCCCACTGTCTTGGCATTTTCTATATTTCTTTATCATTCAAATGTTAATAATCCAAATAGCTCACAAGCTTTATTTTTAGTTTGCAGAGATTAAACATTTTTGACATTAATGGATCTTCTAATGTTTTACTTCAGTTTGTTCATTTTCCATCCTTAGTGAATAGCAGACTACTCCAAAATCAACACAGCTTGTTAGAAAAAAGACAAAATGCCTATTAAATTATCAAGTGCATTTCTCATCACAGCCCAGCTATCATTCTCTGCAAAGAAAAACTAGAGCTTAATTGACTTCCTAGCAAAAGCAATGTTTAGACAGATGGTACTGAGAATCATCTGACTGTTACTCTTCAAATTGCTCTGTTTAAGTGACAGAGACATTTGGGAAACACGACCAGGCAAAAGCAGGCACTGCCTCTGTTGGGGACCAGCTGCACAGGGGATCTTGGTCCAGCCTCTGCTTGCTGTGGGAGGCTGTTGGCATCAAAACCCTTTAAAAGCAGCTTTCTGGCGTGTCACTGGTTTGCTGAGAAACTCACAGAAGCTTCACAGAGGTTTAGTGCCTGGCATTGTGAGGCTCAGTGCCCTGCAGCAGCATCACTGCTGGATGGGAAGTGGGTGCAGCCAGGTCTTTGCTTAAAAACAGCAAACTAAATCGGAAAATAGAGAAGTCCTGGATAAAAACAAAACAAAAAACCAAAGAGTTTTCTGTCCACCTACATAAAAATAATATTTCTAAGAGTAAGGTGATACAGAGCTAGCAGGCTGAAACTGAGCTTCCTGAGCATCCACATGTCCTGTTCTGAGCAGGATGCTCAGTCGAGGGACCACTAAGCATCCCACGGAGCCTGTGTCCCCTCTGCACCATGCAGAGACATCTGTAAGAATTTCCCAACAAAGGACAATTGCTTTACTGCTTGTTCATCTGAAAACTCACCCAAAAACTGCAGAGGTAAATCAAGATTTAAGGCAGGAGGAACTAAAGAAATCCTATTAATGAGCTTTCCAAGTTACAAACCCCTATTTGTAAAATAAATGTCAATGTTCTGCTCAGAGTTTTGTGGAAACAAAATCCATTTGCTTCAAATTTTTTACATTTCACTTTCACTATTTCAGTATTTGAGTTTCACTTATAAACAAGGATTTGGTTGTGCATTCACATTATTTGAAAAATATAAATAAATCCTGAATAATTTTAAGCCTGTGGTCTTTGGAAAAGTGCCCAAATTGGTGATCATCTCCAGAACTTTTTTTCTATGGCAAAAAATAGATGATGCTCCTTCAGGTTACATTTTTCTTAAGAAGCTTTTCATGGCAGGAAAGAACCTTGCCTATAAATTATTTAGGCTTAGTCTTGCTGGGA
Source organism: Turnix velox (assembly GCA_013400935.1). Taxonomy (NCBI): domain Eukaryota; kingdom Metazoa; phylum Chordata; class Aves; order Charadriiformes; family Turnicidae; genus Turnix; species Turnix velox. The sequence continues at coordinate 363,681 of VZTY01000045.1, forward strand.
AATGGAGTGTCAGAATCAATGCCAACCACAGAGGAACAGGAACATTTGAAGATCGCAAGTTATTCTGCCCCTTTCCTGCAGTGCTTCACTGCAGAAGCTGCCAGAAGAGCCTGTTGAAGAGTTAAGTGCATTGCTTAGGACAGTCTCCTTGCAAAGCAGGGAGGAAATCCTGTAAATAGGATTTTAAGAGCAGTTGGAGTCAGACTGCAGCTGCTCAAACATTTGATTGGCAATGTGACCACTTGAGTGAGGACAGCTAGCAAAGGAGCTTAAGCTAGGAGTTGGTAATAGAAGGCAAAGTTATTAGGACAACTGGCTGCTCCAAATTACCCAAGGGGTCTTATGATATGACAAGACAAAGCTTCTGGAATGGTCTAGGAGAGAAGGCAGAAAGGACCGTGAAAATGACCAAAAATCTTCTTGTGGGGCTGCCTTTGCTGGAGCAGAAGGATCCTGTTGGACTCTGCTGTGATGGAGCAAATTAGCACACTTTGCCCCGTGGTATGGAAGCAACACAGAAGCTGCTATTCTTTAATAAACCTCCCGCTCTAACTCTGCCTGGGCTGTAGTGAAGAAGAGGAGGCTAAAAGACTGACACAGAAGGCTTTGATGCACTTCTCCTAGCTTCACTCTGTCTAACCAGTGACTCTTCCAGAGAGGCCAGTAGTCACAAGCTCCTGGACTGAGGTTGCAGTGACCTGACATCCAGGCTGCTTTCTTCATCCTAAGCCCCAGCAGAGAACACAGAGTAATAGAACAGCAGACAACAGAATGCCAGTTGGTGCTTTCCCTAACCAGCAGCTCTCCCTGTCTGTGACAGCAGTAACAAAATGCAGGAGAAGCACCATCTGTTCATCTAGACGAGTACCAACCATATCAATCCTCACCACAGCAGTTGCAGCTTTTAATAAATACATACTGCTCAGTTTCTCCAAATGTTGGGAATGGGCCTAACCACACAACTGCCATTCCAGCAGGATGCATTGCTATTTATGCCTTTGGCAGTGAGCACCACAGCCACATACTACAGCTCTCTCCCAGAGCTCAGTAAGCCCTGAAACCAACCTTTGGTCCTCAGCTGCCCACTCCTTGCTCAGTGCTGAGGTCAAGTTCAAGTGTGAGACACAGCAGAGGTGCTCCTTCTCCAAGCATCACCAACCAGCAGCAGCCCAGGGAGGAGAAAAACCTCTCCAGCAGCACATTCTATTCCTTTTTAGGCACATGCTGGATCCCTCACAGGCACCTCCTACATGTCCTTCTACAGCACCACCATCTTTCTTTGAAGGCAGTGCCCCATCACAGTGAAGCTGGGCCTTTTTCTAGTTTTACAAGTGTCATCAAATACCATATGGACTGTAGCTATTCTGGAATTGAGAAGAATAAATGCCCATTCTAAACTGGCAGGGATGCACTCTTCTTTCAGCCTCACTGGCCAGCCATCAGGAAGAGCAGAGTCTGTCCCAGCACCTCATTACACTCTGGGGTTGCTGCAGACTGATTTGGAACTCCCTGGAGTCAGCTGCAGAACAAGAACTGTTTTAATGGAACTTTTCCTGACAGAGCCTTATCTTACATAGGGAATGTGATTAATAACCTTGGCAGAACCTTGTCTCTTTTTCCTGAATCTTGTCTAGAAGTCACACACCAGTGTTGGACTCTGATGGGACAGAGACTATCAGGTATGTTCAGTACTCTAATTTGGGACAAGTGTAGAATGCCATGGAAAGCAAATTTGGGTCCTAGCACCCAAAACTGGAAGCTGTAGGACTAGCTGTGCCCTCAGGCACTGCTATTTTCCTTGTTTTGCTAACAGATGGTACCCCAGGCTCTCAGAATAACATTTTCTTCCCTAAGCTGAGAATGCTGGAGGGAGGTCTTTAGCTAAGAAGAAAATGGCCAACACAGGGGGCTGTGTTATGGGTATGTTTTTAAAGATGCTGCAGATTACCAGGGAAAGGGGAGGCTTGAAGTGGAACCATGTCATTGATGGCAGCAGGGACTGCTGTTTGGGGTTCTCTTTCATTGGACAGATGCTGAGCAGGGATGGTTGTAGGAGCACAAGGCAGCTGAGAGGGGCTTCATCCACCCAGCCTGCTTGCTAATGACAGACCCATCAGATCAGCATGAGTACTGTCTCGATGCTGTTTTCATCAATAAACCCCACTGGGTGAAACTACCAGGATGTTTATTACAAATAATATTTGACAGGATGAAATTAGCACATAGATGCTCTTATGTTGGTTAATGAGGTCTGAAATATAATCCTATAAATCATCAGCAACAGCCATCTGGTGACAGACACGTGAAAAAAAGAGCAGGTGATTAAAACATATCCACATTGCAGTGACAAGGGTTTAAAACAGCAGCATACCTTTACACAGGACACCACTGTGGTAGATTAGGAAAGGATCAGCTCTGTACCTTTGGCTGCACAGTTTCTCTTGCAAGCAGACATGCTCAGAAACCAAAGTAAAACTCAGGTTTTCTGAAGCCATCAAGCTTTCCACCACAATCAGGTGCAATGGGGTGGGTCACTTGAGTAAGAACAAACTGATTATGTTGTCCCATCCTCCAATAAAGGAGAAAAAAGTTCAGTCTCCTTTGTTAGAATTATCTAGATCTGGATTTACATGTCAAAGAGAAAAACAAGTCTCCAGGTGCTTTCCAGCCCTGACAGGGCAATAGTCAAGATAATAGTTCTATACAAGTCTCCTACTTTGATAACAGAGAAAATAAAAGAGAAATGTGAGTATTCTGAAGCTGTTGAACTAAAAATATTACATTCATTTATAATATCAATTATCCAACAGAATTCCTTATTTTCATTATTTAATGAGGAAGTCAAGCTTCCCAGGTATACACCTAGTCCTATTCAAGGTCTCTAGTAAAACACAGTAGGTATAAATTATTACAGCCATTACTGTTCACCGTTTCTTATTTAGGACATAAATCTGCTTGGAAAAGACTAAATGTAGCAGGAAAGCAGGGAGTGGGGACAGGCATCACAAAAATCTTTCCACAAAATCCTAGATCACAGCTACAGGCACATCTCTGCAAACAGATTTCATAAAAGCTGGCCTTGTTTTACAGGCAAGTCACCTTAGGAGTCTCCTGCTTTTGTACCCAATTCCCACCCCATTGCAGTGGTGGGAACGAGTACCAGGACTCCACTTACTTATTTTATTTATGACCCATGTTCATCACCTGGAGTCATATCTGACTGCTCTAGATAGCCCTTCTCCTAACCTCCCTTCCCAAAAAGCATCATAAGCACATGCTAGAGGATAAATAAGCATCTTCTGACCCATTTTCTCACTCACACGGGGGCTTTTCAGAGCAGAATTTTCTCCCCTGTAGGCTGGGATCATGGGAGAGGAGGACATTGGTGACATACTGTGGTGACATTTTAAATAATAACAGATTTACCTATTTCTTACATTCTTCTCATTTTTTGGGTATTTTAAGTCATGTCAGTTTTACATTTGGGATGGAACTCTTAGTTTCAAGCTGCAAGTACTCCCCTTTGAATGTGCCAGGAATCTTAGCAGAATGTGTGACTTACTTATTATTCAACCAAGAAAATGTCTGTGCTCTGGAAATCTGAGATGAAGGCATCTTATCTAACAAACAGTGCTAATTTCTGGAAAAAATTAATAGCCCACTGCTACCTTGCTTGATTTTAGCCTAAGGTTATATTTTGCTGTGCCCCAAGAATTCACACACTACCACACCACCTGTGAATGAATATTCCTCCTGCTCTTGAACTTAGGGGAGCTCAAAATGAAATCAGATGTAACCAGATGTAAGAGTCTGTGCTTCAGGTATTTTTTTTAAAACACATTTTCTTGCACCTTGCTCATACAAAATGATTTTTGGATGACCATTATATTGATCAGGACAAAAATAGTTTCATGAAAAGCCAGTGTGAAAACACGGAAAAAGTGGATGGGGATGTAAGAAGGAAGCTCCTTGCTTAGATAGGAAAATAGGTAGAAAGAAACTTTTTAATAGGATATGTGATGGGAGGACTAGAAATAATGGATGTAAATTGGAATAGGGTAGATTCAGGCTAGACATAAGAAAGAAATTATTTATGGTGAGGGAAGTGAAACACTGGAACAGGTTTCTCAGAGACTTGTAGATGCCCCCTCTCTGGAGGTGTTTAAGGCCAGGCTGGACAAGGCACTGAGCAGCCTGATCTAGTGGGAGGTGTCTCTGCCTATGGCAGGGGGGTTGGAACTCAATGATCTTTAAGGTCCCTTCCAACCCAAACTATTCTGTGATTCTATAAGTAATACCAGCAGTTACAGTAACCCTCAGAGACACTGACTCTGCAGTTGATCTTACAAGCAGAACTGCTTATTGTACACCAGCAGGCAATGGAAAGCTGATCAGCCTTCTTATATGAACAAGCACAGAAGAACAAGAAACCCAAGAAGAAACCAAAACTTTGTAACATGTATAAGGCTATTGCTTATGAGCAAAATACCAGGTGGGGGCAGAGCTGCAGAAGACCATCAAGTGATTGAGCTGTTTTCAGTAAGTCCTGGGCTGCAGCAAGGGAAAGAATGAGCATGGGAAATGTTTGACAGTGAAAGTTTGTGTTCCAATGACTTCATTTGAGAAAACACAGCACACAAATTTTTGGGCAGTAGAAAGGTTCTAACTTACAATACCAGGACATTTTTGGATTCCTTGTGGTACATGCACAGCAATGGCAGGAAAACACCTTTGAGAAAACTGGGCAATAATTCCAAGCATAGGGCACAGTGCAAAGAATGTAACATACAGTGACATTTCTTTTATGACTAGATACAAAATTGCATTCCAACCCACCAGAAAAAAAAGATAGATATTGCTCATTGCTTGATCTGCTGATATAATCTCATCAATTCCAAGATATAAAGTGCAGTCATGGCTTTGCTGATGTAGTCACTACCCTCTATAGTGGTAATAACTTGCTACAAGATTAAACTGCAAGCAGTCATTATAAGTCTCAATGCAAATAACCCACCTCTTCTAGTCATCCCATAGAAAAGATTACATTTGCAAAAAGATGCAGGGCTTTTAAACATTGTCACGTCTCACAGTCTATGAGTGCAATGTATTTCTAAGCCTTGCCATAGAAAGCAGACATACCACTCAAAGAAACAGCAGCCTGCCTCATTTATTTTTAGAGGTAACTAAAAAAGGAAATTTTTCCTTGATGCAAGACTGAGGAGAATTCTGCTCAAATCACTGTTATCACAAAGCAGTGAGACTACTAAGCGACAGCTACACTTCCAACAGAAGTATACCCCGACTCACTGCAGAGAGTTGTGACAGTGAACAAAGACAATCCTTGCTTGGAATGTAAGACATGGGACAGCAACTGCTTCCCACTGTGAAGACACAGCTCTTGGGCACAAAAAACAGAGCCTCAGTTCTCACGCCTGGGAAGCTCCTACTGCCACTGTCATATCATCTGCCAGCGATCCTCTGTCTGTCAACAAGCATTTGGGATGTGCTGTGATATCTCTGGTCCTTACAGAAGTAATTTCTTCTAGCCTTTGCAGAGTTCTGTGGGTTCCACGCTCCAGAACCAGAAACCTTTGCTTTATACAACCCACTTCTTTCAATATTTGATCTCCTGACACCAAAATGGCCACAAGACTGCAGCAATTCTCAAAGCGAGCAACACTGACTGTATCTGCTAGAGGTAAAGGAGCAATCACTCAAAGCACAAGGATGGAAGAATATTTCAACTGAATATTTAAGGAGTTTTAGAAGCTTATCAGGGATCTCAATTTTGAGACTTGTTTTCAAATTTCCTCCATGAGTCATGTGTTGAAAAGAAAAAAAAGGAACGCAAATAAACAATGAAAAAGATATTGAAAAATATTATTTCAGTCAGCAGTAAAATGAAACCATACAAAGGAAGATTAATTGCACCTCAGAGCATGCCGAGTGATGACACAAATACTCACTTCAAAAGATGCAAAAGGCATTGTGCCCCAAAAGATGGAGTGTGATTATGAGCTTAATGGGTTGTTTAACTTGCTTAAATGCCAGTTGCTAAATAGAAACCATGCTTTAAATATTTAATCAAATTTTGAACAAGCTCCCATTTTTCCATGGCTAAAAACAGACACCAAAAAACTGCATTTTTCTTTGAGCGTCCAAAAATGGGGATACAGAAATCAAGCAAGAGGAGGATGCTTTAGTCAAATTTGAAATCTATTTGGGCACTTTCTAGTCAAAGCAGCAAATTTCAGTGTAGATCCCAGCACCTTCTAAAATATATGCCAATTGATGATGAGATTAGCCCACACCTTTTGACTTTCTAATGGCTTATGCACTTCAGAGTGGAGATAGAGGGGTCTTGACCAGGCATTCCCATTGCTCCAACTCCTTGCACCAAGCATCAATGTGATTGCACTGCAGGGGGATGGGAAGCTCCTGGTCTTCATGGATATTGGAGCCCTACCCAATGGTGCAAGCCCAGCCACCTCTTCCCTCTTTTCACCTAGTTTAAAGCTCTATCAAGGAGCCGCGGCATCTCTTAGGCAGACCCTCTTTCCCCTTTGGGATAAGTGATTCTCCACCTGATAACAACATTCCTGGTGCTACATAATCATAG